>JAJEJH010000126.1:102271-267271 GCA_026122585.1 Anacardium occidentale | reverse complement strand
TGCTGGAAGATTTTTAGCGCTTTTTATTTCTTTTAGGAGATAGTTATCTGCGTTTTAGGTTGTAGTTTGTGGTGGGGTTCTAGGAGGTTGGGATGGTGTTTATGCAACCAAAGATCTCTTTTGACAGGGCTTTTTCAGTGCTCTGACCTGTCTTTTGCTCCCACAAAGTTTGTAGGTTGCTAGTCTCTTCCTAAAGATTCGGGTTTTGGTGAGGTCCTAGTTTTGAATTCCACTTATATGAGTGGGTTTAGGGAATATTGGGTTATTAAAGAAGGTTAATCATCGGTGTGAAATCTTCTTTCGTCTAAATAGTTTGTTTGTGGACAAAATATTCTTCAATTTTTGTACATGTTCAATTGTAGGGATTTGGTTTTGATAGTATATTAAAGGTTTACTTGTAATAAATTTGAGTTAATGCATTGAATGACTGGCTTGATTCATGGTTAGTGTTATAGTTAATAGTTCTTATTGTTTTTGCAGGTAATTTGCAGAAGATGTCAGAGACAATGGATCAATTTGAGAAGCAGTTTGTGAACATGGAGGTTCAGGCAGAGTTCATGGAGAGCTCAATGGCAGGGTCCACCTCACTGTCTACTCCGGAAGGGGAGGTCAACAGCTTGATGCAGCAAGTGGCAGATGATTACGGTCTTGAGGTCTCCGTTGGGCTCCCACAACCAGCAGCGCATGCTATACCAACCAAGCAACAGGAGAAAGTTGATGAGGATGATCTGTCAAGGCGTCTTGCTGAGCTTAAGGCTAGAGGTTAAGGAAGTGCTATAAATGAATAATGTGTACGTGATGTGTGATTGTATGTATGGTCATTGCAATCATTTTAAATGTTGGAAGAACTTACTATATGTGTAAATTTAACGGAATTGGGTTTTCCAAATTTTACTTTCGCAAGGGTTGTAGCATCTTCGATGCTGGTACCATTTATGTGATATCTTGTAGATCTTTTATGCTATATCATTAAACCATATATATATATATATATATATATAGACACATATATTATGACCACAGGCTTGTTTGTTCGGGTTAATGTATTCATGTTTATTTGGCTGGATTGTGATTTTGGCTGCAGGTGCCATATAGATTTTAAGGATGAAGAATAGAATATTGTTGGCTTACATAAACCTCTGTATTGCATCCATTCATATTGTGGGTGCAACTGAAAATGAGAACTTGTAAATGCCACTTCTTGATGTAGAATTATGGTTTTTGACAACTAGAGCAGATTCTTTGTGTAGTTTTATTCCATCCTTCTTTAATAATTGAATTGGAATTCAGTATTGGAACTTGGAAGTAAGGGGGATGAACTGCGTGCATGATATGACTTTGTCTTAAGGTCCAAATGCTCACAAAGTTGATGACGCTGTCTCACAAAGAGAAAGTATTCTAGCCTCTGCCGGATTCTGCTAGACAGTATGCCTGTAATACAAAATGCGCTCATATTTCGTTTTCAGTATCTTCAGTTCATATATTTTGTATACTTGGTTACGTTTTGAAATTTCTACTGCCAATGGTTTGGGTATGTCTTGATTCTCTTCTTTTCCGCAACATGAAGGCACTTTGATTTCAAGTTTTGTGATTGACAAATAGTTATATGCATATTTGTATTAGAGGCTGCTTTGTACATGAAGCTATGTTTTATTCAGAAATGTAGCAATGGAGATTCAAGTGAAGATGATAAAGAAAACTGCCTTCGCAAACTGAAATCAGAGGGACAAATAAAGTAAGACTTGAACGAACCTCAGCAATTTGATTGCCTTCAACACCTCCATGCGTATCTGCTGTGAAAGGCTCAATATTCTTATCATACACCACACGGATGGACTCGATGCAGCGGTGCTGCACCCTACTTTTCCTCCCCATGTTCCAATTACTATACTCCTTTTGTTCGCAGTTGCCTGATCTTTCCCACCTTCCTACAACAGCTTAACACCTATAAATATTAAAATTTCAGTCCCATTCATTTAACCCATATAAGAAGGCGAAAAAGGAGAAATTCAATTGTGGGGTTTCAGAAGTTTGTTAGTAATGGCAATTCATCAATCATCAAACACCTGTAAACTTAAATAAAACGTGTAATAATTTGCAAAAATATTGAGTTTGCATTTCATACCATGAGGAATACTGGAAGTTGGAGAGAGAACCAATTGTTATGAACAGAAGGGTATGGTATCGGGTAGAAAGTGATACTAATATAGAGAACAACTGGTGATGGAAATGGAGAGTACCTGATTTTATATTCAGCACTATCCAAAGATGTTGAGTTTGGTCTTCACTTCACATTTAAGAGTGCTGACTCAAGATTCCTGGAATTTTCTATTTATGCCAGTTGGTGGAAGAGAGTTTGATCAACAATTCTATGCCATTAAGTTCTGCATCAAGAAAAAAGATACTGAATTGAATTAGAATAAGTATGTAAACTCCTGTTCTTGATTAATAATAATGTGCTTTGAAATTTTGAACCTGAAAAAAAGTAAAGGTGCTAATAATAATATGCCAATGAAAATACAGCAACATCTATGCTGCTGGCTAGCACAACAGGCACGTTAGGGATATCTTCATTTTTCTTCTAATGCCCCGAAGGACTGGTTGAAAAATCGTCTTTAACAATTCATTCAATTAACAAAGGATGGCTACAACATCAGTTCTCCAGAGCAGAAAAAAGGGGAACGCTGTCACACACAGATAAGGAAAAGCTCAAGAGCATAGGTTTCACAAACTGTGATCAAGTCTAGCTATTTCCTCCCCCTTCAAAGCCATCCGCATTTTCTTTTTCTTTTTTGCAATCTCAAAATCAGGTTTACATTGTAGAGAAAATTAACCCCAAGAACAAGCAATTGACTAAACAATCAAATATAAGTAGAGAGGGAAAAACAAAAAAAAGGGCCAACACAAGAATATAAATAGTTCACCCATTTGGGCCATGTCCACAGCAATATCATGACAAAAAATTTTCATATCAAAAGAGTACAATGATACATTCTCTTTCAAATCATATGTGAAGCACTGTGTATTTATTGAAGGATTGTCTTCAGTTGTAACATATCTTTCGTTCTAGTTCCAGCATATTATTGATTTGTTTCCTCAAATATAATTATAAGAAATAATCATCTAGTTGCCCATTTTCTTGTGACTGTAATTATATGTAATTGCCTAATATTAGGACCTAGATTGATATGCAAAATATATATCTTGTAGTACTCATTATCAGTAAAAGCACTCATTGTTGGGACATTTTTCCTCTCTTCAGTATTTTTCAGAGTAAAGATGTTTCTAAATTCTACTGGATGACTTAGAAGATAACACAGGTTTTGAGTCAACTGATCGGAAGTTAAGAATTTTTGGTTGAATCTTCAATGGCACAATTTCTAGTGTACAAGTTTGGGGATGAAAAACCATGAGTTTTGTTGAGGATTGTGGAGATGAGAGAAATTACCTATGAATTTGATGGCAATTCTAGCTCTTAAAGAATTCAGAAGGTCGTCTCTTTGCACATATGCAGAATCAAAGTTGAGAAAGATATTGGGAGATCTTGGTTAGTATTGGTTGGAGATGATGACGGTATTGGACATCCACTTATCCTGTTCTCCAATGTTGCCATATAACACAGGACGACCTCCGCATTGGGAAATGCAAAAAATTGAAGTGGATGATGATATGACATCACTCTCTATTCCCAAAAAACTCATTATCCACTCTTTTCAGACTCTTTATTCCATCTACCAAAGGAATTTCTATTCAAGTGATGATAATTTATCCATAGAGGGAGATTGTACATATTCTTGGCAAACCATGAACGTTTTATCCTATAAAGAACATTTTATTCTATAGTTGATTGTTTGCACTTATTGAACACAACTTGATCACATTTTTAATATATTACTTTGTGGCATAAATTAGTTATACATTGCACCTTATACATGTTGAACTTATTTACTCTGGTACAAACAGGACAGGTGGCCCATAAGTGTCAACAATTAAAGGTAATTTGTTCACTATAAAAACAATCCTTCCCTTTCATTATTTCATAACTTGAATAGTATCATCACTTTATTCAAGTTCTCAGGTTCTTTGACTTCACTACTTGTCTATTATAATTGTCCTTTCAAGTTCTTTTGGCCGGTATTATCTCTCCATAGATTGTGAAGATAGACGAACGTATGAGGTTGAAAGGATTTCAATCTCACATAGCCAAAGGGATTTTGGTTTGCAAGTTTAGGGGGATTTTGACCTTCTTCATCTAACTTGGAGGCTTGGAGAACCAAGTGGGATAGTAGTTGTCTTCTTATAGATTTGTATAACGTTTGTCATTTAAATTTAGTTTTTTACTTGTTCATATTTGGTAGTTACTAAAAATTATTTAATCTTTGATTGTATTGTGACCATTTATTTTGAATTATAATGAGTTCAAATTTACCGAACTTGGTTATATGAATGAAGGTTATGATTATAACTATAGTTAAACCATGTAAAAAATCAAATATTTTCCTTTACTTTTAAATAGACCTACCAAAATGGTTAGGTTAATTTTGGTAACTACTCGTAAAATAGGTACGAGTTATAGGTTTTTGGATTCGTTCCTACATAATTCTAATTTTTACAAGCAGAGGTGTACTCGTATATACCTACGGATACATCCACAGTAAATTAAAGAATTGAAAAAATATTATAAGGAAATGTTATCCTTATTCTAATTATACATTTCTTCCTTATTTTATTTTAAAAAACCTACATACTCTCTCATCTTGATCTCCAACTCATCACTCATCTCTCTCACTTCAAACATAATTTAGGTCTCTCCCTCTTCTTCAATCTCTATCCAGCTATCTCTTCCACTTTAAGGACCTCAACTAACTCTTTTACTTCAATTTCATAACAAAATCCGAGGATGCATTAGCAATTGTTTTCACTGTATTTGTTTTTAAAAGTTCATAATGTTTCCACATAAGATAACTTCTTTGAATCCAATGGGCTTTTTTTTTTTTTTAATTTTTATCCACCCATATAATACGACCTGCTTTTTGACTCATACCTGTTTTACCAACACCTGTACTGACCCAGCCCATACCCGGCCTGGCTTGCCTGTTTACCATGTCTATGCTTAAGGCTTACCTTATTTTTCGTTGCTTGGTTACATGAACTTGTAATTCAACTAATTATTGACAAAATTGTGTTCACATATTGCTATTATAACTAACATGTGCCATTTACAAGATCATGTGTAAGGGTTCCAAAACATCAAAGGTGGATAAATGAATAAAAGGCATGTGGTGAGTTTTAGTTTTGTAGTTTTAAAAATAAAATGCAGAAGCTGGAAAAATTAGCTTGGAAAGTCTGATTTTATTGAACTTCAACTTCAAATTTATACAAGTGCAGCAGAACTAAATTATAAAATAAAAGGCCAAAAAATTTGCTAACATACCTAAGAAATAGCAACAACCAATAACCACTTTCATAAAAAATATTTCGTAAAGACCAGCTAAAATGCTAAAGACTAGGACTCCACTTCTAACAGAAAAAATGCAATCAGCTCCTGAGACTATCAGCATCTCCTCCTGGATCAGGAGCTGCAAACTCCTAGCCTTTCTCTGAGAAATTCAAATTTGTTTACATGAAGTGTACTTACAACTCAAATCTCTACAAAAATGGCACAGAAAACTGTTCTGATACCAACAATATAGGATCCACCGCCATGTGTACCTCTGCTGCTGGATACTGAGGTGCTTTTATTAATAATCTGAAAATACGGATACACGCGACAGGAATCTTACGAAAATACTACTGCTGCTACTGTACAATACATGCGGAAACGTACATTAAAACTGAAATACATAACTGTACAATGGGCCCAATGACCTTTATCATATATACATACTGTTCTTTTACATCTGAGTATCTGAACAAATTTACAAAATGACCCATCAGGTCCAAAACTGAAACTGTACATACTGAAATTGTGGTGTGGGCCCTCTCCCGCTAGCCTTGGTCCACCCGCTCCTCGCCAACAGCACGCACACCTGAAAAGGAAGGAAGAAGGAGGGGAATGAGTGATAAAGATCACCCAGTAAGTATTCCTTACTTCCCTCAACCCAAGCAAGCAACATACAATATCATACATACTTGGCCTCGACCCTATTCATACATCTAGTCGCTTGCTGGAATCTGAAACTGATTAATCTGATTATCTGAATCTCATTCATTTACTGATATCATTATTATTCATGTCATGATGTGTATGTCATGTCATGCTAACTGAAAATAACTGTGGATGATGATGCATGCATCTGAATATCTGAATATCTGTATGTACCCGAAGGTACCTGCTGTACTGATCAGACTGATGAACACAGGGATTCGGCATCCTGACCATGTGGGCTGAACAATCTGGCTACTGACTAGAAAACTGAATCTAAATGCTGAACGATCTGACTAGTGTCAGAAGGTTGAATTTGTAATGCTGGACAATCTGACTGGTGTCAGAAAGCTGAATCCCACAGATGCCCCCTCGAGTTCACCTATACTCTAACCCGTACATCAGGTTCTGAATACTGAAATCTATTGAATTCGGATCTCTTAATTCTCTCTCAAGCTACATGTCATGCTGTGGTATGCATATGCAGCTTTATTAACTGAATTTCTGATTATCTGATGCTTATTTGGCCTTTAAACTGATTTCCCATGCTTTATTAATTAATTTCTGAAAAACTGCTGCTGCACGGGCGTGTAGGTAAGGCACACGGGCGTGCAAAGGTCACACACGGGCGTGCATGGCAAAGGCACACGGGCGTGTGCCCAGACGCACGGGGTCGTGCGATGGCCGTGCAGCTGGTCGTGCACGCTACTGAAATTTATGGGTAATTTCACTGAAAAAGCATGCACACGGTCATGTCCCTCAGGACACACGGGCATGTGTCTGTGTTTCTGGCTGTGCACACGGACGTGTTCCTGTAAAATCAATGGCACACGGTCGTGCCATGCAAGCACACGGTCGTGTGTTTGGTTCTCCAACAAGAACACCTATCGAAAAATGCACTAAATCTATAACAATTTCTCAATCAATCTTAGATCAACTTTCAATATACATTCCCAACACTTCAATAAGCATGCAATTCAACTCAATATCAACATGCATCCAATATAACTCATTCCACCATGAAAGCTTCTTCTTTCTCTCACTAAAGCACACACAAGCAAGCATGCATGATTCAAGGGTGGAAATTCATCATCATTTAAGCATATAAACATGCACAAAGCTCATCAACATGCACAAAGCTCATCAACATGCAATAGATTCATCCAAGCATCACAATTCATCAAACAAGATGGATATACAAGGAAGAAGTAAGCGAACACTTACCTCTCGCCATTGCCGCTGGAAAACTTTCTCTTAAGCTAATCTCTTGGCTCTCTCGCCGGATTGGGAGCTGCTGGAGGATGAATTTCCTCTCTAAGGTTAGAAGGAGCTACTGTTGAAATAAGAAAAGGAAAATGGCTGAAGTGGTGAGAAAAATGAACTTAATCTCCCAACTCACTATTTTATATATGCACTTGCATGGGCGTGCAAGTCAATGTGCACGGGCGTGCACCTGGGAAAATAAAGATTATTCATTTTCCGCACTTCGCATGATCAAATCCTCCCTAAAAGAATCATACGAAAGCCACATAGGCTCTGAAAACTTTCTAACTCACCCCTGACTTTTTTAGACTCCCAATCTATTTCTGAATCTCATTTTTAACCCCAAAACTCTACCTCTAAGGATTTTTCTAATCTGGGATGCTAAATGAAATGATTTAGTAAAAATGTCTGCCACTTGATTTTCTGTTCTGCAGTAGACTAACATCACTTCACCATTTTTCTACACTTCCCTTAAGAAATAAAACTTGATATTGAAGTGTTTAGTCCTTCCATGAAACACTGGATTTTGAGATATAACTATGGCAGCTTGATTATCTACAAATATCTCAATGCTTTCTTCCTGTTCTTGTTGCAGATCCACCATAATTTTTCTTAACCACAGTGCTTGATTAACAGTAGCAGTTACTGCTACGAACTCTGCTGCAACAGTTGATTGTGCCACCATTTCTTGTTTCTTTGAGCACCATGAAAAACAACCTGATCCAAAGGTAAAACAGTATCCAAAAGTACTTTTCATATCATCAATTGACCCAGCCCAATCACTGTCAAAATATCCATGAAGCTTGAAATTCTGACTTTTCTTGAACTTGATTCCATAGGTTAGAGTTCCTTTGAGATATCTAACCACTCTTTTAGCAGCCATCATGTGTAATTCACTAGGACAATTCAAAAATCTAGATAAAACACTTACAAGAAACAATATATCAGGTCTTGTTGCTGTGAGATACATCAAGCACCCAATTAAACTTCTGTACACTCCTTCATCAACTAGTTCAACTCCATCCTTTTTCTGTAGCTTTTTCTTTTGATTCATTGGAGTACTCACACTCTTGCATTATTTCATTTTAAATCTTTTTAGAATCTCCTTCAAATATTTCTTTTGGCAAATAAAGACTTCATTCTGAGCTTGCTTGATCTCCACTCCCAGAAAATAAGTCATCTCACCAAGGTTTGTCATCTCAAAGACCTTCATCATCTCTTTCTTGAATTCTTCTATCTGCTCAGTATTATTTCCTGTCACAAGCAAATCATCCACATAAAGAGAAATGATAACAATGTTAAAGCCAACTTTCTTGACATAAAGAGTTGACTCACTTAAGCTTTTCTCAAAGCCTAAGTCTAGCAAATGTTCATCCATTCTACTGTACCAAGCTCTAGAAGCTTGCTTCAGTCCATAAAAAGCTTTTTTTAATAAATAAACCTTCTCTTCATGTCCTGGAATACTAAAACCCTCTAGCTGCTCAACATAAATTTCTTCTTGTAGTAGACCATTCAAGAAGGCAGACTTCACATCCATTTGAAAAATCTTCCATCCTTTTTTTGCTGCCAGAGCCAAAAACATCCTAATTGTATCCAATCTGGCTACTGGGGCAAAAGTCTCAGAGAAATCAACTCCCTAAACTTGTGCGTAGCCTTTCACCACCAATCTTGCTTTGTATTTGTTCATTGAACCATTTAGATTGAGCTTTGTCCTGAAAACCCATTTAACCCCAATTACTTTTCTATCTTGGGGCCTCTCCACCAACTTCCAGGTCTGATTTTTTTCTATCATAGCCAACTCTTCCTTCATTGCATCTGTCCATCTTGGATCTGCTTTTGCTTCCTCATATCCCGTAGGTTCAAAGACAGCAAAATTACATCTTTGGTAAATATCTGAGAGTGATCTTGTTCCCCTGACAGGCTGATCATCTTCTAATTCATCAGGATCTAGAGACACATGCTGTTGTTTGATTTCAGACTCTTCACTCTAGTCTCATTGCTCATGTTCAAGGAACTGAACATCTCTGCTTGTTACAATCTTCCCTGACTGAGGTTGAAAAATTTTGTAAGCTTTAAAAATCAAACTATAGCTAATAAATATTCCTGGTTCAGCCTTCTTATCAAACTTGTCTCTTTTAACTTGCGGAACATAAAAAAAACACAGACATCCAAATATTTTGAGGTTTTTTAAAGTTGGTTTAACACCATGCCAAGCCTCAAATGGAGTCTTTCTTTCTACTGTCTTAGTAGGTAGCCTATTCAGCAAGAACACAATTGTATTTGTTGCTTCTGCCTAAAATTTCTTTGGTAGGCTCTTCTCATGTAGCAAGCATCTAGTCATCTCCATAATTGTTTGATTTTTCCTCTCACTGGCCCCATTTTGCTGTGGAGAGTAGGGGACGGTGAGTTGGTGCTCGATTCCAGCTTCTTCACAAAAAGAATTGAATTTGTCTGAGGTATATTCAGTTTCGTTGTTTGATCTGATGACTTGAATCTTACAGCCACTCTGGTTTTCAATCCAGGTTTTGAACTTCAAGAAAACTCGAACAACTTCTGACTTAATCCTCATGAAATAAATCCAACACATTCTTGTCAAATCATCAATAAAATTTATATAATACCTGCTGCCATTTAGTGATGGAGTCGATTGTGGACCACAAAGATCAGTATGGATCAGCTGCAACTTCTTTGTAGCTTTCCATGTAGACCTTTTGAATGGAAGTCTGGTTTGCTTGCCAAGTAGACAAACCTTGCAACTTGAGAGATGCTTCTCTACCAATTTTTGGTAGACCTTTTACCATTTCATTTCTTTGCATAAACAGTAAAGCTTTGTGATGAAAGTGTCCTAGTCTCTTATGCCAAGTTTCTGCAATAGTGAGTTGACTAGGAAATGCCACTTGTTCCTCCTCTAATGGATTCAAAGAAAAACTTTTGCCCTGCATTTTAATCTTGAATAATTCCTGACCACTTGGATCAATGATCAGACACATTTTGTCTTCAAATAATAATTTGAATCCTTTTTCGAGCAACTGTCCAACACTCAGCAAGTTTTGATCAATTTCAGGAACATATAAAACCTCAGAATTAGTTTTGTACTTGCAAAGCTCTCAATAGCTATAGTCCCCTTTCCTTTCACTGAAATGTAGTTTCCATTTCCAATTTTAACCCTTAACGTTGTTGCTCTGTCAAGCTCCCTAAAGAGCTTTTCATCATTGATCATGTGGTTTGTACAACCACTATCAATGAGCCAACTATCACTTGAGATACTGGATACAAAACATGATGCAACAAGTTGTTCTGCCTCTTGTTGATTTGCAACTTAAGCTTCTCCTTGTTGTCGTGTCTCCTTTTCCTTACAAATAATTTCTGCATGCCCAAGTTTTTGACATTTTCGACATCTCATATCAGGCTTTCTCCAACACTTGTAGTGAGGATAATTTTTTTTGCCACAATGCTGATAAGGAGGATATTTTCCACCTTTGTTGTTGCTCACAGTGTTGGTGTTGTTCTCAGCTGCTGTAGTTTCAGAGTTATTAGAACTCCCTTTTTTTTCTTTCCACTTCTTGCTTTTACCTCCAGAATTTAGCTGCAACTTGGCTTGCAAGGCTCTTTCAGTAGTTCCCTCTTGTCTCATCATCCTTCTTTGTTCTTGTGCTTATAATGCACTTACCAATTCTGCCAAACTAATCTTTGACAGATCTTTAGACTTTTCCAAAGAAGCAATTGTTGCCTCAAATCTTTCAGGTAAGGATACAAGTATTTTTTGAACGATTCCACTGTCAGTAAGCTCAGTTCCAAGTATTCTTACCTTATTTGCAATGCCAAACAACCTATCTGAGTAATCTTTTATAGTTTCTGATTCCTTCATACGCTGCATTTCAAATTCTCTAACCAAATTCAAAACCTTCATTCCTTTAATTCTTTCATCTCCTTGATACTCATTCTTGAGGAAATCCCAAATAGTTTTAGTTGAGCTACATGTCATGATTCTGCTAAAAATGGTTGGAGAAACTACAGCAAAGATACAAGCCTTAGCTTTGGACTTTCTTATCTTCTTCTCTTTATGAGTTTTGATCTGAGCCATAGTCAGATTTCCTGGTAGAGGAGGGACTTCATAATCTTCCTCTACAGCCTCCCATAAATCACAAGCATCCAAATATGCTTCCATTCTCACAACCCAGACTTGGTAGTTTTCTCCATCAAATACTGGTGGAGTTATGGCTGAAAAAAAAATCTCCTCTTCCATTGTTTTAATGGTCTTTTGCAGAAACAGGTTTGGTTGCTGTTTTAGCTAAACACTCAGTCAAATAACCTCACAAGTCTCTCACAAGTCCCTTAAGAAAAAGGGGCTCTGATACCAATGTAGTTTTAAAAATAAAATGCAGAAACTGGAAAAATTAGCTTGGAAAGTCTGATTTTATTGAACTTAACCTTCAAATTTATACAAGTGCAGTAGAACTAAATTATAAAATAAAAGGCTAAAAAATCTGCTAACATGCCTAAGAAATAGCAACAACCAATAACCACTTTCATAAAAAATATTTCCTAAAGACCAGCTAAAATGCTAAAGACTAGGACTCCACTTCTAACAGAAAAAAATGCAATCAGCTCCTAAGACTATCAGCAAGTTTTCTTATCTTGTTGATAAGGACCCCACACTTCACCTTGTATAAGTTCTAGCTTTGGTTGTCCTCTTACTGCTCCTTTTCATAGACAGTTCCATCAGGTCTTTAAAGTTCATGTGACCTAATTTATAATGCCACAACTCAACTAAATCAATTTTTTTGCTATATCATTTTTAACCTTTTCCAATTTTGTGTTCCATTCCTATCAGTTTCACTATCACTCAATTCTCTATATTGTGTTCCTTTGTTCTTCCCAACAGTATCTTGCTAGAACGGTTGATTGTTTCCAGCAGAATCAAGCTGATTTAAGCTATATTTCTAACAACCTTTTGTTTCCCTTTAACAATAAAGTTGGATTTTTTCATGTTTTAATTAAAAAACTTCACAGAGATTCTGATTAACAGAGCTATTTTATTCTCATATAAGTCATCTAACTAAACTTTTTTTCCTAGCAAATTGGACTCAAAAGAATGTTTAATAGGTATACCTATACCTGATTTCTTCTTATCCCACCTTTTTAGATCCATCTTCTCCACATGTATGCATTCCTCTAGCAGGCTGACTTTGGGATGAAATCTTTCTGGCAAAGAACACAACACTTTCTAACAAACTTAGCATTAGAGTAGGCTTTGCCACACACACATACACACACACACACACACACACACATATATAACAGATTATATGTGGCAAAAATCTTAGCATGAAGTTCAAAAATAGATTCATTCTCAAACATGATTAAATTTAGAAAGTCTGTTATCAATCTACCAGGTCTAGTCTTTAAATAGTTTTTGTGCTTTCATTTTAAATTTTCAATTTGCCCCAAACTTCCTTAGCAATTTTGCTATTAGCTATGACCTCCGTTTGGTTACTGAAAACATTAAAAAGGCATGAACAACCCTAGAGTTTAGAAAGTTCTAGTTCAATAGTTGTTTATTGTTCAACAGGTTGCTTAGGAATTTCACCTTCAACAATTACAAGATTTATCCAACCATTTACAACAGATATGCATACCTTTCACCAATAGATTCCAAAAAATGCTCCCATTTTTGCTTTTCAATATGATTAGTTATATTTAGGATTGGTGATTGAGTAATTGAACCACCTTCTTGAAACAAATTCATTTAGAGGAACACAAACAAAATAAAGACGCGAGAGAAAAGAGATAACGACAAAAAGACAAAATCAAGTATTCAAAATTTAAGTCAGAGATTTACTAAATACGAAGAAATTCACAAATTGCTCTAATATCAAATGCAAGATCTCACTTGAGTGAGTGATATGAGTTTGATTATTTTAGTTTATTATTAAGCTCAAAATTAATTCCTATTGAATTGCTCTTTAATTCACAAATAATACGGACAATAGAAGTGAAAATGCAAATAAAACAAAGCAATGTTTACATGGTTCGACTACAAACAACTTAGTCTACATCCATGGAACCTAGTCCAACAAAATCAAATCCACTGTTAGGCAAACTCACTGTCAATTGCAAAGCATAAATTAAACACAACCTAGCACTTCCTGTTGCTCAACTGATTTTTCACTTTCACTTAAACAGAAGCCTAATCACAAATCTGAAACACTACAAGCATCTCACTTAGTTTCCAAGCAACCTGCTTGGAGTAACTCAAGCTAAAAGTTCAAATTCCATCAACCCCTGATCTTGAAATCCCTTTAACTACCAGTCCAGGATCATATCCTACAATCTGTTCAATAATGCTAATCTTCTAGACTAATGTTATAACAAAATGCAAAGGAAAACTTAAGTGAGTTGCAAAGAAAGTAAGAAATTGACCAAGCTAAAACCAAAGTTAGAAAGGTCACTTTCAAATGAAGAAGGTTGGTTTAAATACCCAGTTCAATTGAACAGGATCATGACACCGATCCGGATCATAAATCCGGATCATAACAGTGCACCTGCAAAAGCAAAACAAAATAATATAAAGGCAAAATATTTGTAAGGTGTAGGATAGGGCCAATAGATTTTGTGATCACAAGGTACAACATAAACGCACAAAAAGTTCATAACTTGTCAAATATAATTTAAAACCTCATCCATGGGTTTTATATGCATTAATATAAAGCATCAATTGCTAGCAGAAACTAACATGGTGAATTTATGGAATCTTTCCACTCCGCAACAGTGCTTGATATATATTACGCATTTTTTACAGCATGTCATGAGTCATGACTGTTTGTTGCAGCTAATAAAACCGAATTGTGAGAAATGATTTGTTACAAAATTATAAATTCTAGATTATCTAAGACTCCCTATGGTCAGATTACATAGTCCAATTCACATCCAACAACATAACATTACAATTGTAAAATTAAAACCACGGCAAGCCGATGGAATCTTTCCAGCTATAAAATTGCAACGGTGCTTGGTATTCAACAGTTCCCTCACACGATGTCTCCACTGCAGGATTCCCTGGTTGCTGCAGCTTGAAAAGAAAAGAAGACAAAAAATGATTTCATCGTGATATAACTTTAAAGTACTAGTGATCAAAACTTTCTTGAATATAGGACGAAAGACCAGATTATGAAGTTATAAATTCCACGGTAAGTGCATTTTTGAGTATTGTATTGCACTCGGTAAGACTATATAAAATTCCGTGTGGCCACATTACCCAGTCCATTTTTCATTCAATAGCACTAGATCCAATTGCAAGAAAAAAATCATGGCGAGTTGATGGAGCATGGTGAATGATTTCTGACACATCTTCCACAAGAAGTCTGATACGGAACTTGCTTCTTGCTGCTGAAAGTTGACAGTCTCTGGACTTAGCTGAGTGATCTTCTGGACAGGGCTACTACAGTAATTCTTAAAAAAATATAACAGAGTTTCCCTTTTTTCTGGATGCCTCCCTTCACTAACAAAGAAAGAAAAGAAAGCAGAAAAATGCAAGAATCGCGTAGCTCGATTTCTGCCAAGTTCCAACCAACCACCCCAACAGTAATAATCACTAGCAGAAATAGGATTGTAAATGTAAATATATACTAGACCTGAAAGTGTAGGAGAGGGAGAGGAGACAATATCAACCATTGTATAAATCATCCACATTTGTATTAAATCCAGCAATAACCACTGTATAGTTCAGATTGTGCAATTTTTCTCCCCAAGAACACAACCAAAATCAAATAAAAATAGCATCCAACGATGGGTTGGCAAAATCCTTGCCAAAACATACAACAAAACCAATTCCAAATAACAGAAAGTGATAAAAAATTTCCCCCAACTCTCTCCTTTTTCTCTCTTTTGATGCTACAGTGCCTAACAGAATGTTTTCTACGCACCTGCCCTTGGCTGCCACTTGTCCTTCCTCTGATGCTCCCCTCTTGAAGGCTACTGACCACCCTCCAATTTCGTGAGCTGGGTATGTTCTTCCTTAAGCTTCTTCATGGCCTTGGATTGTTATTGGGTTGCTCTCATTTTCCAATTTCTTGGGCCTACAGTGATATATTTTAATAATTAGAATCCTATCATTACAACCCCCCCTTACCCCCGATGAGTGTCACCTTGTCCTCAAGGTGAGAGACAGAGAATTCTCGGTTTAGTTCCACATAATCTTTCTACGAGTTTTCACACTCTGGTAACGAATGCTATTTTATCAAGACCTTCAATCGGCCTGTAGTCGAGAATCGAGTTGTCAATAGTGTTTCAGGCTAAAGATATAACTCCAAGTCTTTAGATAAGCAAGCTGCTAGAGGCTGCTGAAAAATGGGGGTACCCAAGTCTTTTTTCAATTGGAAGACATAGAACATCGGATGAAGTTTAATATAAGGAGGCAACTCCAGCTTGTAAGCCACTAAACCAATTCTCTCTAAAATAATGTATGGGCTCAACTTCTAAATTGGTCGTCGAGCCAATTTCTTGAACTGATAAGGGTAAGCTTGAGGAACACTGAGTCGCCTAGGGCAAACTACACTTTTCTTCTTTTGGAGTCCTCACGTTGCTTCATTCGTTATTGGGCTCGAATTAAATGTTCTTTCAATTCGATTAGTATTTGATCTCGCTCTTAAAAAAGAGAATTTGTAAGACCCACTGTCGCGCACACCACTATTGCTAAATTATTTCTTTATTAATAATAATATACTGAAAACTTTGGTATACGTGACAGGAATCCTATGAAAAAAAAACTGCTACAGTCTTAATACATATGTATGTGGAAGCTGAATACTTTAATATACAATGGTGGCCAAAACAAAACTTTACATATATGTATATGATTCTATACAATAACTTAAAGTACATACATTTATACAAATAATCTCACTAGGCCAACTGAAAACTAACCGGAGCCATTTCCCATCAGCCATGATCTACCCGCACCTCGCCAGCACCAAACTTATTTACAAGAAAGGAAGAAAGGAAAAGAGTAAGTGATAAAATCACTTAGTAAGCATTTTCTACTTCCTCCAACTCAAACAAACATGCAAAATGAACCGCATACCTGGCCTTAGCCTAAACACTCATACAAATTGCTTGATCATTAATCTGAATATCGTTTATTTTGTTCTCTTGATTGCATTAATTATTACTGTTATGAAATGAGTGTCATGGTATCATGCCATGTTGAGTATATCATGTAGAAAACACTGAATATGCATGCATCTAAATCTCTATGTATCTGAAGATATCTACTGTGCTGATCAGACTGATAAACATAGGGATTCGACATCTTGGCCATATAAGCTGAATAGTCTAGTGAAATACTAGAAAATTAAAATATACATATATACTAAAACTGAAACGATCTAACCACAGTCAGAAGGCTGAAATCTCATAGATGCCCCTTCAAGTTCACCCAAAATGACTAACCCGGATGTCGGGTTCTAAATGCTGAATGATTAATGCCTTTGAATCCCTTGATCCTTTTTTATGCTGATGCATTGGCATGTCATGCTATGATATGCTTATGATGTCTTATTTTATCTTATTATAAGATCAAATAACCATTTGGAAGGTTTCCTATGCATTATAATTCATTTTAACTTTATTTTCCAATTTTAGGCTTGAGCACGGGCGTGCATGGTAAGACACACGGGCGTGCATGAAGACACACAGGGTCATGCGTCGATCGTGCACCGGGCGTGCTAGCTTATGGAATATCTACTGTTTTTCTCTAAAAATGCAAGTGCACGACCGTATCCCTCAGGCACATGGGCGTGCCTCCTGTATAATTCAACTGTGTGTATCTCGTGCATACAGGCTTGACCCTACAATTGTAAGGGCACACGAGCGTGCGTCCTACTCTGTTTCGGTAAAACTTGCTTGAAACTTGTAGAATCTCGTTCAACACACAATCAATCAACAAATAAACACTTCTAGGCATTTCATACACTTCAAACAACACTCATCCACCTTTCAATTTAATCAATAACACATCATTCCCAATTCAAGCATCAAATTATCACATAACACATTTTCTCATACATATATGCATCAAACATATTCATGGGTGGAAATCATCATCATAATCCTTTCCTTTGCATCATATCAACACATAATGAAGTCACATATATCACAAGCATACTAGGAACACAAACACATAGCATTCAACTTCACACATATGCTAGGAAACTCAAGGAAACATTTATCTCTTGTCATGGCTACTCTACTTCTCTTTCTATCTAATAGCTTCACTCTCTAGCTTGATTAGGAGTTGCTAGTTGCTGCAAATCAACTCTAAGGTTGGGATTATCTGAAAACAAAAGGAAACTCTGGCTGAAAAAGGATAAGGACGGGTGAGAAAACTTATAACTCATCATCTCTCTCCTCTTACAAGTATGCACGGGAGTGCATCAAATGATACACGATCGTGCTTAAGAAAAAACAAAGAAACTTTATTTCCTACACTATGCATGAAAGAAACCTCTCAAGGAGAATCATCGCAGGCCACACAAGCTTTGGAAACTTATTATCTCACCCCTAAACTCTTTTAACTCCCAATCTATTGCTAAATCTTACATCTAACCTCAAATTCTAGCCTAAAAGACATTTCTAATCCTAGGATGCTATAGAATTGACATCATCTATTTTCATATTGGTTGTCCCCTATCAAAGTAATGTAGATGGATCTCTCTCATACAACACCTTAAAGGGAGTCATTCCCATAGCATTGTGAAAAGTAGTATTATACCAATATTTAGCCTAAAAAAGCCATCGAGTCCAATCACGGGGGTGTCAACCACTTAAACAATGCAAATAAGTCTCCAAGCATCGATTAACTATCTCAATCTGGCCATTAATTTAAGGGTGATAAGCACTACTGAACTTCAAAATGGTACCCACAAATCACAATAAGTTTATCCAAAACAGGCTCATAAAAAGGCGATCTCATTTGAGACAATAGAACGAGGATATCTATATAACTGAATTATGTCCCTCCTAAAGATTTCAACCACATCCTTAGCAGTATAAGGATGCAATAAGGGTAGAAAGTGACCAAAATTTGTAAGGTGGTCCACTATGACCAAGATAGTGTCATCCTTTTTAATGCGTGGTAAGCCTCCAATGAAATCTATAAAAATATCTTCCCAAACTTTTTCAAGTATTGGAAGGAGTTGCAATAATCCCGTTGGACTCATAGCTTGGGGCTTGTATAATTGGCATATCTCACAACTCACAACATAATCTTTAATAGTCTTCTCCATATTCATCCAATAAAATATTGCCACAATTCTTTTATACGTCTTGAGAAACCCTGAATGACCGCCAAATGGTGTAGAATGAAACTCAACCAAAATACTAGAAATAAGGGCTGAAGTAGCTATAAGAATTAATCATCCCTTATATAAGAGTGTACTTTTGTTCATGGTGAAGTGTGGACAACAAGATGAGTCCCGGGTAATATCTTAAATAATACCCTTATAATGCTCATCTAAACCAACCTCACTATCCATGGTAGAAGCATCAAGCCAATGATCGACTGGTACAGTGGATAATGTATTATAATTATAATTGTATCATACTATGACCTGAAGTTTGCAAAACAGTAAAATATGCACATAAAGTCTTAAAAATCTTTCATAAATAAGGTTTTAAATATTGCAATTTAAAATTCAAAGTTCTAGTTGCAATTTAAAAATCTTTCATAAATAAGGTTTATGATTATAGGACAAATGTGCACTTGAAGTTTTAAAATCAATCTCAATATGTTATTTTAAGATTGAATGGAGAAAATTGTACTATATGAGCTCTTGATAATATTCTTCACCTAAAATCAATAAGTCTTTGAAAAATAATTAAAGAAAAAAATAAAGCGTCCTTGTAGGACAAACCTAAGGCCACCATTTTTCATCTGCATCACATCCACCAAGACTGTAAGTTGAATAGATAGAAATAATGGATTCACTAAATTTAAGGGAAATTTTGAAATATGGATTTGGACATTAGAAATCAATGATACTTCTACTGGTTAATATAAATTAACCCATCTATACTTACAAAAACATAATATATGTAAGTGAAACTCCACTATGTTTAGAATTATTTTCGATTGAGATTATATGCAAAGAAAATATGTTAGAAAAACATTCTCCACTTTCGATCTAGCAAATAATATTAGGAAAATTTTCAAAAATATTTTAAATTGATATCTTGTTTGCACATTGTTGAAAAAGACAATGAATTACTATTAAAAAACCATCTAACTCACTCTATTGACATTGTGCTATTCCAAAATTAAATGCAACTATTAGGAGTAGTTATTGTGGGCATGGGTGAAATTTTGGGCAAAACAATTTTGTATCATATGTGTTTATAATAGAAAACCTTAGCCATACAACCAAAGATGAAACAACATTGAAGCAAAATAAGAAAGAGGAAAATATTACAGAGTAGACCATAAAACAGTGAAAATAAATGTTACAAATATAGTGGATCTATATCAAAAATCAATAAAAAAACAAATAATGACAATATATATATATATATATATATATATATATATATATATATATATATATATACATATATACAAACTTTATTGATGATTTTGATCCCATCAATCTAACAAACCTTGACATTTCAAACTTTTTTTTAGAGCAGGAATATATGTTGGGCCCATAGATGTTTTTTAGAGTAGTTATCTTAATAAGTAAATAAGGAAAGCACGATCAGTACATCTGATTCTCAGACTCAGTTAAAACATTTTAAAGACATATTGTTCTTAGAAAATATAACCATAACCATGCATGAAAATAAATGAATATAGAAATGTGTTTATTAATATTTACAAATAGTTATAAATGTACAGAAACTTGATTGGTTAAAGGGCATATACCCCAACAAACATTTGAGATTAAAGCATAGGGGGTGGATGTAGGACCTGCCGCCCCGAGTACCCCTACTGCTGAAAGATACTGTTCTTTTATTAATTAGACTGGAAATTGGGTACCCGAGATGGGAATCCTACGAAAAGAAAGCCTACTGCTAACTTTACATTGCAAGCGGAAGCTAAACTGGAATGAAATATGTAAATGGGCCCTACTGGCTTTTCATATACATATAACTATTTTGTACAATATTCTTTACATCTGGAAACATTTACAATGTATATACAAGACCTCACAGGTCCAAAACTGAAAATACAACTGAAAACTCTGTGTGTGGGGTCCTCTCTCGCCAGCCTCGGTCCACCCGCTCCTCGCCAGCAGCACACTAACCTGAAAAGGAAGGAAGAAGGAAAGGGATGAGTGATAAAGATCACCCAGTAAGCATTCCTTACTTCCCTCGACCCAAGCAAGCACAAACAAGGGCATACATACCTGATCAGCCCTAATCATACATCTACGCGCTTGCGGGTACTGAATCTGATTGCTGGATTACTGTTTCTCATTATTAATCATATTCTGAAATAAATGTCATGATATGATATGACACTGATAACTGGATATGCATGCATGCGAATCTCTATACGTACCCAAAGGTACCTGCTGTGCTGATCAGACTGATGAACACAGGGATTCGGTATCCTGGCCAAGTGGGCTGAACATTCTAGCTACTGGCTAGAAAGCTGAATACTGAAATGCTGAGCAAACTGACTGGTGTCAGAATGCTAGGTCCTACAGATGACCCCTCGAGTTCACCCAAAACTGAAACCCATACATTGGGTTCTGAATACTGAAATCTACTGAATTCAGATCCCTGGATCCTCTTTCAGACTATATGCTATGCTATAAATGCTTATGCTACATTTTCTTATCTGAAATCTGGATTATCTGATGATCATTAAGCTTTTGGATGGATTACCAAGTCTTTATAAGTCAATTTCTGTAATTTCTGGAAAATAAGACTGAAGCACGGGCGTGCACTCGCACACACAGCCGTGCTGCACACAGGCACACGAGCGTGTGCCCAGACACACGGGATCGTGCCCCGGTCGTGTGTCTGGTCGTGTAAGCTACTGGAATCTGATGGTCATTTCATGCATAAAACGGACACACGACCATGTCCCTCAGGACACACAGTCGTGTCCCTGCATTTCCAGGCCGTGTGCTCATCGCTCACACGAGCGTGCGCTCGTAAGAACACAGGCACACGGGCGTGCGTCTGCGGACACACGGTCGTGCACCTGGGTTTGCAACAGCAGACCTCATCTGGAAATGTCGGAAACCCAACCAAATCACACTCAAACTGAAATTAAACTGAAACATGCATATATGGCACTTCAACAAGCTAACAAATCACTTCAATTTCAGCATCCATCCAAAACTACTGGATCTACCATGGAAAGCCAAACTTTCCCTCACAACACACACACAAAAACAGAGCAGCATGTTATTGGGTGGAAAAATAAACATATCAATCATCATATTATCACATATAATCAGCCAAAATGCTGGAAATGCACACATACACTTCCAACATCATCAGACAATCATCAAGCAAGTTGGGAATACGCTGAAGAAGTAAGAAACACTTACCTCTTGACATGGCTGTTAGAGATTTCTAATCCAAGCTATTCACTCTGATCTCTGGGTGGATTGGGAGCCGCTGGAAGCTGAACTTCTCGCCTAGGGCTGGGAACTGCTGAAATGGAGAAGGAAAAGTTGAAATGGGTGAGAAAATGCAATAACTCTCGCCTCTCTCTCCTTTTCTACCCACCTGCACGGGCGTGCAGGGATGATGCATGGGAGTGCACCAAAGGAAAATGGATGAAATCCATTTCCCACGCTTCGCATGATTAAAACCTCCCTAAAGGAATCATACGAAGGCCACACAGCTCTGAAAAACTACCAACTTACCCCTGAACTCTTCTAGACTCCCAAACTATCTCTGAATTTCATTTTCAACCCCAAAACTCTACCCCTAAGGGCTTTTCTAACCTGGGATGCTACAGTGGATGATACTATGTAGCGACCCCCGCCCCAGGCTACTGTGCGCTGCGGAAATATACTGTATATACTAATAAAATATTCCTGAAACGGGGACCACTACAGAAAATCTGCTGCTGAAATAAAATTTTTTTTTCTTTATAAAAAGAATCTAATTTACTGGGAAAGTAAATTAAATGCAAGCGTGGAAATCCCAGACTGCTCATGTATAGAAAAATACTGTCATCCAGTGTATACGGTAATGTAATACACACATATATACATGAAAACTAAAGCATGCGAGCCAACATGCTATCTACTGCTGCCGAGCCACATCCCCAAAATCTCGCAGCGGTCTCGCTCCAGCTCAGCCACTCACTGACCTGCAAAAAGGAAACAGGGAAAGGAATGAGTGACAAAGTCACTCAGCAAGCGTTTCCAAACACAACACTCGCAGGTCAAAACGATCTTTATCCTGATTCTCTGGATATACCGAAGTATATCAACTTTCGAATTATTCTTTACTGATATCTGATCTGTTATTGTTCTGTTTCTGTTCTGATACTGTACATGACATGGAATGTATATGCTGATGTCATGTGTATGCTGAAAACTGTAAAACTTGCCCTCAGGCTTGTTTTTCTGAAAAACTGTCTTTTCTGAAAACTGTTTCTGATAATAAAACTATGATCCGAAGATCCTGAATATATACGTATAGTATATACTGAAATCTGTATCAGAAAATACTGTATCTGAAAATCTGCTGTGCTGGCCAGACTGATGAATACAGGGATTCGGCACCCTGGCCGTGTGAGTTCAAGTCCTACTGAATCTACTGATGCACAACCAGCACTCTCTATTGAGCTTGGTCAGTGACCACGTCCTCTCTGGCGGACGCTGGTTTCCCTCTCTAGCGGGTGTGCGGACTCACAGGTGCCCCCTCGTATTCACCCCTATCTGATATATGAGAAATCATATATATATATATATCTGAAAATCATGCTGTTGGATCCTTGGATCCAGTCTGAAAATATCTGATATGGCATGTCGTGCTAATGCTGATAATCATGCATGAAATACTGATTTATTAGCTGATTACTGAGTTCTGTGTGCTTAGAACTGGCTTAGAGTGGTTTAATTAGCTTTTAATCTCTTTTCTCTGATTTTCTGAAGGTGCACGGGCGTGTGTTCTGGTGTGCACGGGCGTGCGGCACAACACACGGGACCGTGTGCTGGCTGTGTCCCTGGGCGTGCGTGCTTCTGGAATATTTCAAGCAAAACTGGGCAAGGCACACGGGCGTGTGGGACAACACACGGGCGTGTAACCAGGGGCACACGGGCGTGTCTCCCACCCAGCACGGGCGTGTGGCTGCCTTCCTCTTCTTCCCGTGTTTCAGCCAACACGGGCGTGTGGAATTGGGGAGAAAACACACGGGCGTGTGCACTCGGGCACACGGGCGTGTGTCTGGGTTCTCAGACGCACACGGTCAGCATGCACGGCCGTGTCCCATGCAGAAAAGAAGACGCACGGGCGTGCTTCAGGGACGCACGGTCGTGTGCTCGACCCAGAAACTGCAGATGGCGTCTGGAAATCCAGAAATTCCCACACCAACACATCCACACTCAAAACTAACACACATACAAGCTCTAAACTGCTGTTAACATGCCCATAAACATCATTTCATCAACTCAAACCCGCCAATCATCATAACTGAAGCATATATTATCTGAAAATAGTATATACGCATGGAAATCATGGAAACCACTCAATCATGGCATCATCCATCAAATCACAGCTCAAACATGCTGGAAATAACTCAAACAAGCACACATCAAGTTCACATAAGCTGGAAACATCAAAGCATGTTCTGAACTCAGCGAAGGAGGTAAGGAAAACACTTACCTCGCGACATGGGAGCTTTATCTCTCCTTCTGGAAGGCTCTGGATCTCTAATCTGAAGCTGAGCTGCTGGGGGATCTATCTCTGGAACACTAGGGTTCACTGGAGCTGAGGAAGAAGAAGAGAAACTAAGCTGGGAGCTGAACTGCGCGACTGAAACTGAAAATAAAACATATAAATCAAGCTGGGGCAGACACACGGTCGTGTGTCTAAGGCACACGGTCGTGCGTGGTGGAAAATGGCCATTTCCACCCCCACATGCGCAGAAACTCAAACTAAGCCCCAAAGGACTTCTAAAAGGCTCTTCTACCCCCCCAAAACTCTCAAAAATGACAATTCTACCCCTTGGGTCATTACATGTAACATTCTGGAAAGATTTCACAATAAATCATGAAATGGGCAGGCCACACGGGCGTGTGGTGCATATACACAGGCGTGCGTGGCTAGGCACACATACGTGTATCACACTGCACGGGCGTGTGGTTACCTCAGCACCCTCCCGTGTCTTGCCTACATGGGCGTGTGCAATTAGGATTAGACACACGGGCGTGTGTGTGGATTTTCATACGCACACGGGCAGAACGCAAGGTTGTGCTCTATACAGATTTGAGGCCACACGGGCATGTCCCCTCGGGTGCACAGTCGTGTGCTCAACTCAAAATCTGTAGATGCGTCTGGAAACCCAGAAAATCCCACACAAACTCATCCAATGCTCAACCAATCTTCAATTAAACACAAACACAGCACATACTCATGCCCATAAACATACTCAACTCATGCATTTCTCATTTAGCTCATCAAATCTCATGCATTTCTCATCCAAAGCATACCCAAGCAATATACACAACATACATTGCATATTCATCTCAAAATCATCACTCAAAACATCTCATCATCATCATATCATGCTGGAAAAACATACTCAACACACAACAAGCATTCATGAAGCTTAAAAACAGAAAAACTTGTTGGAAACCTAAGTAAAAAGGTAAAGAAATACTTACCTCTTGCCATGGCGTCTGAATCTCTCTCTCTAGCTGGTCCTGGATCTCTCACCGAAACAATGGCAGTTGGCTAGACGATTTTCGGTCTAGGGTTTGCTGGAAAAAGGAAGGAGAAAAGCTGAAGAAAATAAGCTACTGAAAAAATGTGGGAAAAAGCTGGGAAAAACTCTTATATCTCATCTCTCTCCTGGCATACGGGCGTGTGCCCCTCAAACCTCAGATTTCTCTCTTTTCTCCCTCACTCTCGCCTAAATGACATTTCTGCCCCTAGGCTATTACAGTCAGCTTTTTGGAGATCATTGTAGAGAGCCTTAGGAATCAGATTACAGTTTAGTTCAGCGTAGCATATCACCCTCAGACAGATAGCCAGACTGAGAGGGTAAATAAGATATTAGAAGATATGTTGAGAGCTTGTTGTATGAACTTTCAGACCGACTGGATAGAGTTGATTTCTCTTATGGAGTTTACATATAATAACAGTTACCAGGCAACTATCCAGATGGCTCTATTTAAGGTGTTGTATAATCAGAAGTACAGATCTCCTCTCTATTGGGATGAAATCGGAGAGAGAGATTCTCTGGAGACAGTTATGGGTTCAGAGGTAGTTCAGGGAATGATTGAGCAGATCAAGATCATTAGGCAAAGAGTGAGACAGGCCCAGGATCGACAGAAGAGCTATACAGATTTGAGACGTAGAGAGATTGAGTTTTCAGTAGGCGACAGAGTGTTTCTGAGAGTTGCTCCGTACAGGCAAGTTCTCAGATTTGACAGAAAGAAAAAGTTGGCCCCTAGATTCATTGGTCCCTACGAGATACTTGAGAGAGTGGGGACAGTTACCTACAGACTTGCTTTGCCAGCCAGCATGGATAGAATTCACAATGTCTTCCATGTGTCACAGTTGAGGAAGTATGTGGGGGATCCTTCTCATGTGCTTCAGATTTCAAAAGTAGATTTTGTAGAAGATTTGAGTTACCAAGAGCTGCTAGTACAGATTCTGGACTACAAGGTCAAAGTTCTCAGAAACAAATAGATTCTCCTAGTGAAGGTCTTATGGCACAGTTAGAGAGTGGAGGAAGCTACTTGAGAGGTAGAGTCCGAGATCAGGGAGAGATTCCCAGAGTTATTCAGGTAAATTTTGGGTCAGAATATTTATAAGGGGGGAGGAAATGTAGCATCCCAAGTTAGAAAAGTCCTTAGAGAAAGAGTTTTGGGGTTAGAGACGAGATTCAGAAATAGATTGGGAGTCTAGAAAAGTTCAGGGGTGAATTAGTAAGTTTTCAGAGCCTGTGTGGCTTTCGTATGATTCTTTTAGGGAGGATTTGATCATGCGAATGAGCAGGAAATGAATAATCATCATTTTCCCTTGTGCACGCCCGTGCACCTACCTTGCACGCTCGTGCAAGTGCATGTATATAAAAGAGAGCCAAGAGCTTTAAGTCATTTTTCTCACCCACTTCAGCCATTTTCATTTCTTATTTCAGTAGTAGCTTGTCCCAACCTTAGAGAGGAAATCCAGCTTCCATTAGCTCCCAATCCGACGAGAGAGCCAAGAGATTAGTTGAAAGATAGTTTTCCAGCGGCAATGGCGAGAGGTAAGTGTTCGCTTACTTCTCTTTGAGCTTTCCCAGCACGTTTTGATGAGTTGTGATGCTTGGATAAGCTTTATGCATGTTTATATGATGATGATTGTTGTGTGAGATGATGATTTTGCCATCTTTGATCCATGCATGCTTGTTGATTATGCTTTAGTGAGAGAAAGATGATGCTTTCATGGTAAAATCCTTGAGAAGTGAGGCATGTTGAATTTGAGTTGACTTTCATGCTTGTTGAAGTGTTGGGAATGTGTATTGAAAGTTAATTTGAGATTGATTGTGAAATTGGTGTGAATTATGCATTTTCCATACGGGTGTTCTTGTTGAAGAACAAGACGCACGACTGGGTGCCTACATGGCACGGCCGTGTGCCTTTGATTTTTCAGGAACACGCCTGTGTGCACATTGTGTGCACGGTCAGAAATACAGTCACACACCCTTGTGTCCTGAGGGACACGGCCGTGTGTAAGCTTTTTCAGAGAAATTACCCAGAAATTTCAGTAGCGTGCACGACCAATAGTACGGCCAGCGCACGACCCCGTGCGTCTGGGCACACGCCCATGTGCCTATGCCATGCACGCCCATGTGTGAGCCATGCACGCCCGTGCAACAGCAGAATTTTCTAGAAAAGCATGAAATTGATTTAATTAAGCATGGGAAATCAGTTTAATGGTTAAATTGCTTCAGCTAAGCAGAGATTCAAATAATAAAGCTGCATATGCATACCATAGCATGACATGCAGCACGAGAGAGGATCATGGGATCTGAATTCAGTAGTATTCAGTATTCAGAACTCGATATATGGGTAAGAGTATAGGTGAACTCGAGGGAGCATCTATGGGATTCAGCTTTTTGACACCAGTCAGATTGTTCAGCATTTCAGATTCAACCTTCTGACACCAGTCAGATCGTTCAGTACAGTATATTCAACTTTCTAGCCAGTAGCTAGACTGTTCAGCCCACATGACCAGGATGTCGAATCCTTGTGTTCACCAGTCTGATCAACACAGCAGGTACCCTCGAGTATATAGAGATATTCAGATGCATGCATCCATCAGATATTTTAGTTAGCATGACATGACATATACATCATAACATGGATAATTAATGAAATCAGTAAATGAATCAGATATTTTAGTTAGCATGACATGACATATACATCATAACATGGATAATTAATGAAATCAGTAAATGAATGAGATTCAGATAATCAGATTAATCAGTTTTAGATTCCAGCAAACGCATAGATGTATGAATAGGGTCGAGGCCAGGTATGTTTGTGATATTGTATATTGCTTGCTTGGGTTTAAGGGAAGTAAGGACGCTTACTGGGTGATCTTTATCACTCATCCCCCTCATTCTTCCTTCTATTTCAGGTGTGCGTGCTGTTGGCGAGGAGCAGGTGGTTTGAGGCTAGCGGGAGAGGGCCCACACCACAGTTCCAGTATATATATTTCAGTTTTGGACTTGATGGGTCATATTGTAAATGCTTTATGTAATCATATATACAGAAACAGTACGTATATATATATAAAGGCCAGTTTGGGCTCATTGTACAGAACAGCATGTATATTTCAGTTATATGTATTTTACGCTTCCGTATTTGTATCCAGATTGTATAGAAGCAGCAGATTATATTTTTCGTAGGATTTCCGTCGCGTGTACATGTATTTTTAGGTTATTAATAAAAGGACCCACAGTATTCAGCAACAAGGGTACGTGTGGCAGTGGGTCCTATACAATGGATAGTAACTAATCATGCTTCCACTGCCTTTAGTCCCCCAGGGTGTGGGTTTGAGTGCTATGGGAGGCGTTAGAAAACCTCGGGGGGAGGGACAATACCTGCTATGGGATGGATTGAGAGGGGCCGCGATAACCAACCAAGTAGAGGGCTAAGGCCCGAAGTAGCAAACTCGTACCGGCCTAGGGCCCGAGGGTCTAGGCCATTACACCCTCACATTGATTATCATGTCTAATTCTTTGCACACCATGTATGTTTATATGATATGTTTGTTATGTACTTTTGGACAACACTTACCATGATTTCCTTTAGTCAATATATATTGTCGACCATGATGAAACTTGTTATAAACATTTGCCCTAATGTTTATGCCTTCATTTGCCTATGATGAGGCATTATTTGATATCGACGACAAATGTGCTCAATGTTTAGTTGATGCACATAAAAGAAATCAGACTCTCTCAACTTCTTCACTTAGATTCACCATTTGCATGCCTCATTAACATATCTCACCACCCATAGCAATGTAGGCGACCTAAATGTTTTGAATTGGTACCTATTCTCCAGATATACTTATTGAAAATATCTATCAAATTTTTCTTATCTAGAAATATTTCATGCATCTTTAACTTCACACCTTTAGTATTTGATCGTATGACATTAGATGTAAAAAAAAAAGCTTTGGGTGTGTGGGCAACCATTTTAACTATGTCATGCTTATCATGACCCATATTACCTTGCATTAATTGTGAATCTTTGAAATAGGTTACATCTTTTATGACAAACTCACCATATGATTTCATTTTGAAATTACCAAAATGATCATGATTGAATTCCTACTTCAAATGCATGTCTCATATGGGCACCTACTTTATAGTCGCCACCACCATCATCATCATTAACATCATCATTCCCAAATTCTTCACCTAGTTACTCAACATAATAATCATCATCACAAACAATCTTACTCTTATTGTCTTCATTATCGTCGAGACTCCTTCAAAGCTTTGTTTTGTCATATTTGGCTGTTGAAACTTATATTGGTTGGTTGTTTCTAGTGAATGCATAATTTGGGGGTATATTTCACATAAAGTGAAATGTGTTGTCATGTATGAATTGACAACCTAATAAGAAATTCGAAATGTTGGTTACAAGTGATGTACATTGGCCTTTTATTTTCTTGGTTGATTGGTCTCATTAATAACTTTATGTTGTTTCACCCTTGATCTACTTGTAACGTTTCACATAAGGCTTCCATCAAATCCTCAAATGTTGTGTTTTTTTGGATTTTCATCACATCCTCTCACCCTCCCACATATTTCATTGTCTCATTATCTAAGATCCAAGCTCCCATCATAACACACCAATGCATCACCCAAAATTTCAATCTAATACCATCATTTGTATGTTTGATATATATAAATTATCATTTTCTAGTTACAAGGTTTACTATTTACATTTTATAAGAACATATTATTAGAAATTAAGCAAAAATTTGGTTGAAAATTTCACGATTTAAGGTTTAGGGTTTATAGTCTATAGTTTAGACTATGAATTTTGCTTTAACAATTTATAGTTTATGGTTTAGGACTTAATATAATACAGTTTAGAGTTTCACAATTTAAGGTTTTGTAATTTACAATTTATGGTTTAAACTCTTCAAGTTGTGAGTTTATAGATTATGGTTTATGGGTATAAGGTTTACTATTTTTGAATCTGACTTAAGGTTATATAATTTAAAGTTTATAGTTTACAATTTATGATTTACGATTTAGTCTTAATGGTTAATCTCTTACAAATTTTGATTTTACAGTTTAATGTTTAGTGCCTATGGTTTAGAGTTTCACGATTTATGATTTAAGATTTATAATTTACAATTTAGTCTTAACGATTAACTTCTAAAGATCTTTGACTTTACAGTTCAATTTCTAATGTCCATGATTCGTATACTATAGTTTACAATTTTTACATCATAGGATTTAAACTCTATGATTTATTATTACCAATTATATTTTTTAATTATGTTAAACCAAATATAATGAATTTCAACTAAACCATATTGATGAATTAACAATGCAACATCTAAATATAACACAAAATAAATTTTCAAATTTAATTCACATAAATACCTTAAAAAACAAATAGTCAACACAATTTTCATCCTATGCTATCGAAGAACGTATTCAACAAAACAATTTAAGAGGGAGAAAAAAAATTTCTGATGTTGGTGTGAAAAAAAACTTTTCGCAGGGGCAGATTTATATATAGAAAGAACAACATTTGAGAGTAAAATGGATATTTTCTTAATATTTTGGTCATTTTCATCTAATCCTGTTATTGATTAAACCCCAACCTATTGAAAACTGTCAAAAGAACCCATTAAAAATCGCATTCTGCAGGTTCTCCCAACCCCTCCAACTTTGAGAATTGCCTAAAACAACCCCATGTTTAGCACCTTCAACAATGCATGTTTCACGTTTTGCCTATGCATCCTGTGTTTTTGTTGTACACCATGCATTATGTTCAATCCTTTAAATTTATGTTGTTTTTATGCTTCAATTCAACACTAACTTTAGAAGCAACTGTTCCGGCAACAAAAAACACCAAAAACAATTGATTGTGAAGGTTAAAAATAATAGAAAGAAGAATGAGAAGAAATAATGAAAAAAATATTATCTTTATTCTGTTGATTGTGACGGTATCTGATCATGAAGGAATATGATCATTAACAATAATTGACAATTTCTTGCGGGCCTAATCACGACTCTCCATGTGAACATTGTGGAAAGGACAAATTCGTATCCATCAACTAATTCTATTAGAATCTTTTCAATAGATTTAATGAAAAGAGATAAAATTATTTTTTAATAATAAACAAATATTAATCAATATCCAATACCAAATATTATATTTTCGCAATACCGCAGTTGGGTTTTCAAAACCTTCAAGTTATGAGCTTAAAACATGCAATAAAATGTCGTGGTGTCAGGAATTATCTTTTTGTTGTAATTATATGTGACTAGGAATTATAATAGGCGGTGGACAAGATCATCGATTGCATCTATTAGGGGTGATATGATTCGGTTTAGTCAGTTTAGAGTAAGTGTTTTTAATCAAATTAATGAAGTGAATTTTTAAATACTTCAACTCTGAACCAAACCAAATAATACTGATATGTGGTAAGTCCCATATCGCCTGGAAATGGGCCTTTGATATGGTTTATAAGGATGTAGACACCCTCACTTGGCAAACTGATTTTTCAAATTGAGTTCTACCTCACCCTGTAATCTATCATCTGATATTAGAGGTCAGGGCTCCTGACACTTTATCCATGTGGGAGCTTGGTAGATCCCGTGGTGGTGACTCCATGGTGGTGGCCCACGTCCTACAGGAGTGGGGCCCTTTGCGAGGACGCAAAGGGGTGTAAGCACCCTCACTTGGCAAGCCGATTTTTTAAATTGAGTTTTACCTCACCCTGTAACATATCAAATACTAAAATAAATCCAAATTAAAACTATTTGGATTTAATTTGAATAGTTAGTTTAATAAAATAAATATATAAAGTAAAAAAATTATAAAATTTCAGCGAATATTGAAACAATATAGCATAATAATAATAAAATTATAACAACAAAATATTAATAGAGTTTAAAATATGAAAAAAATATATATGAATCATCGATGAAAGTATAAGACTATGAAGAGTCAATAAAAGGAAAAGAATTTAAAGAGTTTGATAGTTAAAAAGTCAATAGTTAAAATCTTGAAGAATTTATATTTCAAAGAAACTAGTAATAAACTATAAATTTTTGAATAAGACATAATTTTATTATATTTATCAGTTTGGTTTAATTTTATTAGATTTTATTTTCTAAAACCGAAATCAAATTAAATATTTGGTTTATAAAAATTTTAAAACCATAATCATCTATAAAATAATTCAAACCATAATTTTTTATTTGAATTGAATTAAATTACTTGATTCGGTTAGTTTGATTAATTTTTGTGCAGCCTTAGCATCCATAGTTGTAGAAGCTGTTGGAAAAGTAAGGGAAGGAAGAGGGCTCGCCATGGCTCGAAGAAATGACAAGACTTGTATCATTTTGGATAAGATTACCTTGAACAGTGTTCAGGAGAGCTTGAACGGTTAGATGGGTGTTGTTTTAATGTTGATGTTGGAGTATTTATTTTCTTGAACTAGTTGATGTTTCACCTCCATGTGCGATTCTAGGTAAGTTGCAAGCGATTTGGTCAAAAGGTAAATTTTGTCAAACATTTTCATTAGAACATGTTTGGTGAAGGGAAAGATAGAAAAATAAAAAAAAAAGATGAAATCGTGTATCTGCCATTCCCTGGTTAATATTTTAGATATTATTTTAAAATTGTTGATTTCTGTAAAATATGATAAAAATACCATTTGAATGTTAAAATTAATATTTAACTTTGAAGAATAAGTTAAAAAAATGGACTTTACATTCTTAAAAGTTGAAAATTTATTATTTCATCCATGTTTGAATAGAAAATAGTCATTCGTGCTTTCTTTTATATGATTTTCACATGCATAATAAGATGAAAGCAAACAAAACGATGAAGAACATACATGCAATCAATATCAATTTAGATATCGACACTATAACAAAATAAGCTATTAGCAACGTTTAATTTGACATTTAGCGGCATTAATAAACGTGGCAAAAAAATTTACTGGCATTTTGCCTTCTGCCGTTGAAGCATGTGTCACTATAAATTTTATCAACAATTACATAAACACCAGTAAAGCACCAAATAAATGCCACTATAGATCAGATAATTGCCGGTGGTTTTTCTGCGTTTACCAGCCTTTCAAAGCGTCAGTAAAACCTAGTTCCTGCTAGCAAACCTTGTTCCGGCCATCCTGCGCAAATATCCATCTGTGATATGACTTTTAGCGATATTTTTAAACTTATAGCGGGGTTTTCCTAATCTTATAACAGTGTTTGTCTGGGCTTATAGTGGCGTTTTTTAGTCTTGTAATAACATTTTTTAGGCTGATAATGGGTTTTTTTAGTAGGCATTTTATAAAATATTTATTTATTCCTTTATTTTTCGTTCTCCATTTTACATTTCTTGTACACATAATCTAATGTTTTTATAAATGGATTATGGTAACCAAAAAAAATTCTAATAATGTTAAATCCAATCATGCATTTGAGAATACACACTAAATCAATTTGAGAGTATATCAATAAAATTTTTCATACAATTAAAGTACTAACATAATACAATTAAATTACTAACATAATACAAAAATATATAAAGTCGAAAGTTGACAGAAATTGTTAAGAAGCTTGTTGGTTAACTTAAGTCAAAATTCTAATATTTTTATTTATAAAAAGAAATTAAGGATGTGAGAAAAATAAAACACGAAAATTATATTCAACTTATGTCTTACAAGGTCAAGTACAATAATATGAACTCACATCAACGTTCAATCTCATAGTAAAAATATTTTAAACACAAATTAGAAGAACTGCATAAATATGTACTGACAATTGCATTTGATACTAGAATAGTCAATATTCAACAACACTTGCTACATCAATTTGGTATACACAACTGCATTAGAAATTCATGACATACCCAATTTCATTTATATCATGTTTGATATTTTATTTTCAAACTACCACATACGTATTAAAGTAATCCAAAACTAGATTATACAATATGACTAATATCATGCAAAATGGAATTGTATTACATTTTAACAACTAATCTCAAACACTTTGATTAGACCTCATTGAGTCCAACTATTTTACAACATGCATTGCATCCATCAATATGTTTTCATAAATGTAAGACCTCGCTTGCTATATATTACTGTAGACCTTTTTTTTTTCTTTTGAAATATATCTCTAATATATATATATCTCTAATACATAACAGTAGGTCTTACGCTGACTGCTTACTGAAAATATGCGGAAACTAGTTTAGAAATATGTGATGGGAAACTAAAACCTACTGTACAATATCTTGAAATAAAAAATCATGTTTATAATATAATAATGATATCTAAAAACATAGAAGATACTATACATTCCAAATTCATGAGCAATACACAGCATGCGAGTCACAAACATGTTATCTGCTAAAAACTAAACATATATACATATATATATATAACTGAAAACTCGGGTGAAAACCCGCTCAAGCCATATCTCACACCCCAACCATCTCATGCTCCAAGCCCAACTCCCTAAAACACCAACCTGTAAGAAAGGAAACTAAGGGGAATGAGTGACAAGTCACTCAGTAAGCATCTTCTATCTTTACCCTCGGGTAGGCTCTAGATTAAACTGCTGTTGACTGGCTAACTACTATCTAGACGAACTTAACTAAGTTCTTGATAGCCAAGTAGTTTCTTCTAATCCTCTTCTAGCATATATTATTCTTCTTGCTTTTCTTATTAATTTTTATACTTAGAGTACTCTTAGGATTAGCTGAACTCTTTTATTTCTTTACTTCTGACGTATATCATGCAGCTTAATCTTTCTTTTATTTTTTTATCTTATATGTTTCTGGTCTTATTATCTGCATACTTTTCCATGTCATGTAATAGGTATCATGGTATACTGAAATCATGTTATTTGCCTTTGAACTTGTTTACTGAAAACATCTTTCTGAAAATTGTTATTAGGATCTGAAGATCCAAAACTCTAAAAAGTCAGGGATTCGGTATCTTGGCTATGTGGGTAAACCATACCAGCAAAATGTCAGTAAGCTGAAATGTCCTACCATACTAGTCCTCAAACCAGTAAGCTAAAATCTGACCGAAGTCAGAAAGCTGAAAGCTCACAGATGCCCCTTCAAATTCATCCTTACTAACTAATTCAGACATCGGGCTTTAATACTGAAAACTAATGTAAATGGATCACTTGATCCCTTTTTCTGAAAACACTGTTTAGCATGTTATGCTGCATGATGCTATTCATGCATGTCATCTTACTGTTATATTGTTTCTGTAACTTATTAAGTTCATTAATAAGTTTTGTGTTCTATTATATTTTTGCTAGCTTCGTTTTTGTTTTTTTTTTTTTTTGTTTATGTCTTTATTTCTGTTTTTTAATCGTAACCTATCACTAGATTACGCTATTTAGGTCTGTTGATGAGTCTTCTTGTACTGTTGTGAGATTAAAGTATGATTCTGAAAAATATCTTATCTTTTCTCTTTTTTTTTTCTTTTCTTCTTCTTTATTTCTCTTTTTTTTTTCTTTCTTATTGAAATTCTGTTTTGTTTCTCATTTTTACTAGATGCACGGGCGTGCACTATCAGACGCACTGGCGTTCACGAAAATGCATAGGTTGTGTGTCGGTCGTGCAGCCCAACCGTGTTAGGTTATGGAATTCTAGGCTAAATCTCATACTTGGTTCATACACGGTTGTGTCCCTCAAGCGCATGGTCATTACATTTTGAATATTAGAGCCCTAGCTCTAATATTAATTGTAAAAGCCTTTGGCTAAAATATTCTTAGAAGGGGTGAATAAGATTTTTTAAAAAAAATTATATAAAAACAATTGTAAAGGATAAAACAATGAAGAGCAATTAAATTAATCACCAAATTTATCAAGTTAAACTAAGTTAAGCAAACAATTAATTCTATCTAACCAAATACAAATAATAACTATCAAAGCAATATTAAAAAAAAAAGGGATAGAAATGTTCAATCAAATTATAAAGGTTTAATGCTTTAAACACAAACTTCATACGTCCTCTTTTCCAATCAAATCCAATTAGAGCCTCACTAATCTTTAACCCCAAAGATTGCAATAGTTTTTTAGGGAATTTTGCCCTCTTATAATCGTGATTAAAGATTTCACCTTAAAGTGTTTAATACAAAGAATTTGAAAGTAAAATATCTCTAAACAGAATGATGCTGAAATTGAGTACAAGAGTTCTCTCAAGAATGATAAAAAAAAGGCTTAGTAAGAAATAAAGATTAGACAGTTAAGAGTAAAAGTGTAAAATATCGATACAATATGTTCTCTAACGTCTTTAACTTTAAATAAACTTCTTTTTATAATAAAAATCTTGCTAAAAAAGTATACGAGTGTAAAAGACATGGTTGAAAAAAAAATTGAACTTTTTTATATATAAAAAACTCAATAAATAATATAAATAAATCATGTGACTAATAAAAAATGTGTGGTGCATCAATTTGTAGGTAAAACAGTCTATACCAGTATGACAATTGACGTTTTTAATTATACATAATTAATAATGCAATATGTATAACAATATATTCAAAAACAATCATGGTAATTAGCATATTACATTACACGATACAATATAATATAATTATAAAAATAATATGTATTATAAGGCTTATCAAAATATGATATAATATAGTAAATATATAATACATATCATTAATATATATAAATACATATTTTCAAAAAATTAATAACATAAACAAAGTATATTTGAAAATTTTTTGAAGTTTATACAATGTTTATAATATTTTTTAAGTTAATGATGTGATAATTAAATTTTTTTAATTATTATTATTATTTTTTTAAATGTTATATTATAATAAGATATGATGTATTATATAATATATAACGTTATATAGAAAACACAAATGTTTCGACGTACTTAATTTCATTTCAATTGTTTCTGGGCTAATAATTTCATTGGAATCCATTAACAAAGACAATCAAGCTTGTTCGCTCTGGATCCATTGACAAAGAAAATTGTCAGCTTTATTTTTTAAATAGTTTAGTTTTAATTTAGATTAAAATATTTTGTAATTATATTAATTTATAAACTTTATTAGTTTAGGTATATTACTTTTATTAATTGTTTAATGTAAAATTTTAAAATGTTAGCACTGGTCTGGTGTTTAAAAATAATTATAAGTAATATATATAGTTTATACAAGTTGTAATCATCATACTGATTTGAAATAAATAATTTTAATTATAAATTATAAATTCAAATTACAAATAAGTAAACGAAATAATAATTAAATTTGTTGTGATATATAAAAGAAGTTTTAGCATCGACATGCATCGCATTGCCTTCCAAATTTGCATTTTTTAATACGTTTGATTTTTAAAACGTTATCGTATCTTATAAAATTGTCTTTTGTTTCCCGTTTGTATCTAATCATTGCTTACTTTGTATTTGATTGGATGCTATTTTTGGCCATGTTTTGAATTATAATGTTTAGATTTTCATACTGAAAAAATGAAAATGAATCAATCGTGTCAATTTCTTGAGTCATTTGAAGAAAAAAATATATATATAATCATCATTAGCATCGAATTGAGAAGAATAGATAATTTTTTCAACTCTAAATTTAGAGAGTTTATAATGAATTTGAGTATAAATATTGAAATATAAACACTATACGGTTGTGATATTTCGAACAAATAGTTACATAAAAAATGAGTAAAAAAGTATAAATTGAGAGAAAATTGATGAAATCGGAGAGAAATTGTGAGATTAAAATATTTTAAAATGCTGATTACAAAGAGATAAATTGATAATTTTAAAATATGTTACGATTGAACTCGATCCTCGGGATTGAGCCCTGTTTCCGGGTTCTTAAGACTTATCCCAAGACGTGTTATGCATAAGGCCCAGACCCTAGACATTCAGCTTGGGTCTTGGTTTGGATCCCTCAGTAGGCCTGGCTCAGGCTCTCTCCTACCGGGCTTGATCCAGCTTTAGGTCTGAAAATCATATGATGGAAGTAGTTATTAGGACATAACTTTATTTTCTTCACCTTAAATAATAAAAAAAAAATTGGATTAGTAAATTTTTATTATTTTTAATTAAAATTAACATAAATAAAATATTTAATGAAATATTTAATAAAATTTTAAGAATAAAATGTTATTTATGATCATTATTATCTGAAATACATCCATACATCCATCTATATATATATATATATATGTATTGCACTCCAGCCTAATGTTTTCCTTTTTAATTTTTATATTTTATTATATTATATGATAGTTTTAAAATGACATTTATATTTTTAAAATAATATTCTAAATTAATAATATAAATATCAAATTACGAAATATTGAAACGATAAAATTTTTTTAAAAAAATATATGAATAACTATAATAATTTTTAAATAATACCATTAAAAGTTCTATTTGATAAGGGTATTGTTATAATATTTTAAGTTTTTGGGACAAAACAATAATTAATTGTATTTCTCTTATAAATTTAAACAAAATAATATTAATATTTTTTTTCTCGTTAAAACTTTCAATTGACTTTAATCAATACATGGAAATTCAAGGGTGAGAATGTGTTGTTTTATCAATCCTTGGGTGGGAAATAGGAGTTTGCCCAAAAAAAGAAAAAACCATTTCAGCATTATCCGTGACGATGCACCGCCATGTAAGGCTTGAACTGGGAGTATCATATTCCATTGGTCAACAGTGTTTGTATTGACAATTACAGGAATGGATCTTAGGAAGGGGCATCTCCATAATTGAATTTTAAAAGCTCAACCGGACAGGATTAACCAGCCCACAACTTCCAAATCGCACATTAATTTTCAATTTCCTATATCTCTGTCTCTGTCTCTATCTCTCTCTGGCTTTTCCCATTTCTCTCCATCTTCGTCCAGCATGTTCTCTGTCTTCCCTTGTATTTTTATATGTTTATTTCAACTCGATCTTCTTGGTGGACACAAACCGCAAACCCCAGATGGCTTGCTAAACTAAGCTTCATCATCAACCTATGTCTTTTCAAACTCAGAACCATAAATACGTAGCTGCAATTTACTCTTGTTAAACTCAAGGGAAAAGCTATGGCAGGTCCTTCAAGCCAACCCTACAATCCCACCTCTAAACCTTCAAAAAGCTTCTCCAATATTGTCACAGCAGTTTTCTTCAAGAAACTATTCAGACTCTACTCCTTTGCGTTGGTTTTCTTTCTTTGCGTTCTCGCTTATCTCTTAGGTCTTTGGCAACACAGTAGTAGTCCAGTATCATCCCTCGCTTTTACCACCGATGTCGATTTTGCATGCGCTTCCAATAAAAGCAACACCATCAACGCCAACGCCCTAGATTTCTCGTCTCACCATTCCGGTAAAGATGTTGTTTCCGAGTCAACCGAGGTCAAAGCCTACCCGCCATGCAACATCTCGTACAGTGAGTATACGCCATGTGAGGACGCGAAAAGATCGCTGAAATTTGACAGAGACAGGTTGATATATAGAGAGAGACACTGTCCTGAGAAGAAAGAGTTACTAAAATGCCGAGTGCCTGCTCCGTACGGTTATAAGACCCCGTTTTCGTGGCCGGCGAGTAGGGGTCTTGTGTGGTACGCTAATGTGCCACACAAGGAATTGACGGTGGAGAAGGCAGAGCAAAATTGGATCAGATATGAAGGTGACCGATTTAGATTCCCGGGAGGAGGAACCATGTTCCCTAATGGAGCTGATGCTTATATTGACAATATTGGGAAGCTGATTAATCTCAAAGATGGTTCTATACGTACCGCCATTGACACTGGCTGTGGGGTACGTGCTTCTTTTATTTTTTATTTACTTGATTATTTTATCATATACGATTTTTGGATTGGGAACGTTACGTAATTTAAATGCTCAAGGCAATATGTTGGTAAACGAGTCTCTTCGATCTCTGAACAAGCATACTTTATTTTGATTGATCCAGATTCCGGAGTTTTCTCTTCTGCACCTGAAATTTGAGTTGGCTAGGATTTGTATAAATTATTTGCAAAAACTATTCCAGATGAGGAAATCTCCTTATTCTTGCCTTACACGCTTGGAATATACACAGTATTCAGGGTCCTTGAATCATATTTTGAAGTGATAATAAATTATTGATAAACTTACTGCTCTTTGGCTAATATAAGTTGAAAAGCAAGCATGAATTGGATCGCTACAATATTATTTTCTAATTGAAAAGTTACTTAAAGTGTAGATTTTTTTGTCTGGAATCCGGGTATTCCTTTTCCATTCTATTTTCCAAATGCTTCACCATGAAAATTTGTTCACATACTGAAATGTGAGTATCCAGGTTGCCAGTTGGGGGGCCTATCTTCTGTCACGCGACATCCAAACAATGTCGTTTGCCCCGAGGGACACCCACGAGGCACAAGTTCAATTTGCCCTTGAGCGGGGAGTTCCTGCTTTGATTGGAGTTCTTGCTTCAAAGAGACTTCCGTACCCGTCCAGAGCTTTTGACATGGCTCACTGCTCTCGCTGCCTCATTCCATGGAACCAGTTTGGTAATTACCTTAACAAAAATTTGTACCATTACTGTGCTCATAAGGGTTTGATATGAAATTTTTCATGGTGCGTTTACAGGTGGAATATATTTGATTGAAGTTGATCGAGTTCTACGACCAGGAGGGTACTGGATACTGTCTGGTCCGCCAGTCAATTGGAAGAGATATTGGAAAGGCTGGGAAAGAACCAAGGAGGATCTGAGTGCTGAACAGACTTCTATTGAGAACGTAGCTAATAGCCTTTGCTGGAAAAAGTTATTTGACAAAGATGACATCGCTATATGGCAAAAACCTGTTAATCATTTAAATTGTAAAGTAAATCGCAAACTTAACCAGAACCCTCCTTTCTGCCTCGCTCAGGATCCTGATAAAGCCTGGTTTGCATTCCCAGTTAACCTGCATGCATTTCTTGTCTTTCCAATTTAATAGCTTGTTTGTTTCATACACTGTTTGAAACGTTCATCTTTATTATATTTCTCAGGTATACAGATATGGAGACTTGTTTGGTTCGGTTGCCTGAAGTTTCGAGCAATCTAGAGATAGCGGGTGGAGAGCTGGCAAAATGGCCTGACAGACTAAACGCAATTCCGCCAAGGATTAGTAGAGGAACCTTGAAAGGAGTAACGCCTGAAACTTTCAAAGACAATTCAGAACTATGGAAGAGGAGAGTGTCATATTATAAACAACTGAACAATCAATTAGAACAAGCTGGGCGATATCGAAACCTGCTAGACATGAATGCCAACTTAGGTGGATTTGCAGCTGCTCTCATTGATCAACCAGTTTGGGTAATGAATGTGGTTCCTGCTGAGGCTCAGCTCAATACGCTAGGAGTCATATATGAGAGGGGATTAATAGGAACGTATCAGAACTGGTAATTTCAACAACTTTCAATTTGGTTACATATTGTCACATTTATATCTAGAAAATGAAGTCTCTAATACCTTCTTTGTTGCAGGTGTGAAGCAATGTCAACTTACCCTAGAACTTATGACCTTATTCATGCTGACTCTGTTTTTAGTCTCTATAAAAACAGGTAATTGTATACTTGTAAGGGCAAATTCAGGCTAAATCTATCAACCATTCAGTGTTTTAATATATGCTTTTGTGTTTCAGATGTGAAATGGAAGATATTTTGCTAGAGATGGATCGGATTCTAAGACCTGAAGGAAGTGTAGTCATTCGTGATGATTTCGATATTCTAGTCAAGATAAAGGAGATCACGGATGCCATGAAATGGGATAGTCAAATTGTTGATCATGAAGATGGGCCTTTGGAGAGGGAGAAGCTTCTTTTTGCTGTGAAGTTGTATTGGACTGCTGATGCTGCCACTGATCAGACTCGACTGAAATTTTCATGAAGTTTTTGTTTACCAAATTTAGAGGTTTTTTTTTTTTCTTTTCACTTCAGTGTCATTGCTAGGATCTCCCGGATGGATCCCAGCTTGATTCATTTTTTTAAGAGGATTATTTACAGTCTGTGTCACTATATAAGGGACAGCATCTACGTATGTTGTATATTGTATTTTTTAACTACAATTCTGGAATTCAACACCATTGCGATGAGCTCAGAGCCTTCAATCAGTTAACTCATGCAAAAGCGCGCCTCTTACCATCTCCAAAACCAGTATAAATATCAGTGAAACCCAAGGAACTTAGACACCAGACTGTTAGAAGTTTTTGTAGCTAAACATGGCAGGTCTCAAGTCCCTGGTTTATTTCAGCTCCCAAGCTGCATTTCTTTCCTTGATCTTGCTCATTGCAGTTGCGGCGCAGACCCAGAAGGCAAATGCACAGAGCTGTGCCTCTGAGCTCAGTAACCTGAATGTGTGCGCACCCTTTGTGGTGCCTGGCTCAAGCGGCTCCACTCCCAGTGCCGACTGCTGCAACGCTCTCCAATCTGTGGACCATGGCTGTCTTTGCAACACCATAAGGATTTCCGCTCGCCTGCCTTCTCAATGCAGTCTGCCACCTCTGGACTGTGCTAATTGATCGTATGCATACTTAATGAATACCATTAACCAAATTTCTGCATTTGCTTGAAACCTTAATCTACTAATTATTTTTTCTCTTTGGTATATGCAGAGGAAAATCAATGCATGAAGGTCGAGGGAATGGAGTAAATAATAAAATATATGTCTGAATACTGCAAAAAATTAAAAAAAAAAAAAAAAAACTTCCCTTCCTAAATATGTATTTCGATCCCTGACCGAGTTCTACAGAAGATGCCATGAAAGTGAACTTGGTTTTCTAATATAATAATAATTTTGTGAATATGTTTTTTCCTTATTTAATTTAAAAAAATTTTTATTTAAATTAAACTATCGAGGGCTTGATACCAAAATCACGAGTTTAATTTTGATACAATAATTCACAAATAAGTCGATGATAATTTTTTTTTTTAATATTAAAATCATCGACATAAATTACCTGATATTTCATTCCTCGTTAGATAGATAGTTATCGTAATTAATCATGACTTTTAATTTGAGCTAACTTAGTTTAAATTTACTATTTAGCTTGATTAAAATGGTTTCGAATTAAAATTTTAACTCAAGATTCTTTCGTTTGTCCACCCTTGACAATCTTGTTTATCTATTCATTAACACAGTTTAATTAAGATTAAATCCAAATTAAACATATTTAAATTTGTTTTTTAATTTCGTTAAAATGGGTTTGAAACGAACTATTATAACTCAAATTTGCATCCAAATTCAAATTATGATATTGAAAATTTTTTAACTTAAACTTGAATATGATCAAAATTTGAATTTGGTTCACGAATTTGAATTGAAAATTTTTTAATTATAATTTCTAGTTACATTTCTTTAATAAATTATAAATACATTTACATTTCTAATCAATTATAACAAATATATTTATATTTTTAACCAATCATAATAAATTTATTTACGTTTTTAATAAATTATAATAAATATACTTATTTTATATAAATTTTACAAACGTTATTAAACTCAAATTTAACTCTCGAATTCAGACTCAAACTAAGTTTAAATTCAACTTTTTTAATCCAAATTAAATTCAAATCAATCTAAATTCAAATTAAATTTGATTAATATTTAATCCTAATTTACCTTGCAATCATCTTTTTAATAATATTATAGATAAGTTTGAACAAGTCGGAACCTAAATTGAAGCCTTCAGTGCTGCATACTCGCCTACACAAAATAGAAATAAATGATTTGAGGGAACAAAATCCGAGGCCATTGGGGTTTATGGGCTAGATTTAAGAAAATTCAGAAGAAGCTGACGAGGTTGCCCAATAGCATAAAAGAAGACAACTTAACTCTGTAGAAGGATTTCCGACAAAATTTTCTCAGCATCCAAACACCAACCCCACAGACCAAACAACCCCCTGACAATTAAATATTGAAAGTAGATTTGATTAATGGACCGAGAATCTGATTTATTTAGGAAGCTAAACAACAACAATAACAATAATAATAATAATCAATGAAAGACAATTAGCACACCTAATACAGTTTGACTCAGCCAGCCCATAAACATTTTGTTTAGAAATGGCGCTCAAGCACACATATCACTGAGTTGTCAGATTCCGATTCCACAGCCATGTCCGGTGCGCAATCGCAATAGATTCTGGTCCTGGAAAAGGCGTCCCTGGCTGGAGTCTGAGTCTGAGTCAAGTCAAAAGAAGAATAAAACAGTCACGGAAGGCCTCAAACGGACTGAATTATTTGAGCCTGTGTGTCTGCAGCATCGATTGAAGATTGATTTCGCATAGTCAACTTTGGTTGTGGCCATCGATTAGGTATAGACTGACGGAAAGCCAAGCTTTTTGTTTTCGAATTTAAATGCGTAGGACCCTCCCTCCAACCACACCCAACAAAGTCATCTCCCGCTGAGCTTCTAGTCCTCGTGATCAATGTTTTCAAAACCAAATCCGACATCACTCCAATGAAAGATCAATTCGATTTAATCGATTCTCAAAATATTTGATTGATGATCTAATTAGTTAATTGTTTAATGACAGTTTAACCAATTAAACTGATTAGATATTATTTAATTTTAAAAATAATGATTTTAATTTAGGTTAGATTTGAGTCAAACCAAATACAAATATATATATGTTCTATTTGGATTTATTCTATATAGTTTGAATTCGTATTCAATGAATTTTTTTATAATAAAATTTGAGTTCGCATTTGATTCGTATAACTCAGTCATATTCGGCTTATATTCGTATTCGTATTCATATTCGTTTCGTATAGTTCGTATTTATATTTTATTAAAATTATAATTAATACAAATAATTAATAAAATATAATTAGAAAATTTTTAATTTAAGTTTAGGTTTTTATTTATATTTGATTCTTATAATTCATATTCGATCTCGTATTTATTGATTTTTAAAACTATATTTTGAGTTTGTGTTCATATTTAAATTCAAATTCATTTTAGATCTATTTGAATCAAATTTAAAAATGAATTCGATTTAAATCTAACATTATTTCTAATACAAAAGTCGAGAGGTTTAAGGGTTTGAGCCATTGTATTTCTAATTTTAATTTGAGTGTGAGTTTGGATTAAGTAAATCCAATGATTAAAGTTTTAATTTAATAATTTAATTTAAATTTATTTATTTATTTTTTAAATAATATTATTTATTTTATCATTAATATTATTAATATTTTTATAATATTATTAACCTTATTAATAATAGAAAATATTATACTAAAATGTTTTATAGGTTTGAAGCAGCATTGGGTTCATCCTTTGAATAAAGCGCGTGTAGAACAAACGCCTAAAGCACGCGTGTACATGCAATGTAATGCTCCATTATTTTCTACTTTAATATTACGACATCTTTTCAGTTCCTCACAAGATAACACTCTTCTTCTTCTGTGTCTCCTCTTACATCCTCTCTCTAAACCCTCTAAACGCTGCGTTTCACTCGGCCTTTCCGGCGATGAGCCATGGGCTTTTTTCGCCGACTTTTTGGCCCCAAAAAGCCCAGTAACTCTTCCACTGGTAAAGAGAAGAGAAGATGGAGCTTCACTAGATCTTCCAATTACGTACCCTCTCACTCCACGACCAAGCGGGACGCTTCGTTGACGTCATTCGATGCTAATTTGGATGCCGACAAGCACGCCATAGCTGTTGCAGCCGCCACTGCGGCTGTCGCCGAGGCCGCTCTTGCCGCTGCTCATGCGGCGGCAGAGGTTGTCAGATTGACGGGCGCTGGTGGTCGTAGCGGCGTTTCTGTCTCCCCACATGTTAGCTACCAACGCTGGGCCGAGGAACTCTCCGCCGTCAAAATACAAGCCGCGTTTCGAGGCTACTTGGTTAGTAATTAATCAATGATTCACTATTTTCGATCCAGCTCGATAGAACTCTTTGTTTGATTGTATTTTCGGAAATCATTTTCTTCCTTTTATTTTTTTGGTTAAAATAGAGCAATGGTATGGTATGAAATTTTTTCCGAGTTGGAAGCAAAATGGTCCCGGAAGTAAGAAAGAAACAGAAGAAAGAACGGACAAGCCAAAAGATGAGTTTGATAGACATTAAGTAAGGTCTATTTTCGGTAGCGAGTGGCGTGCGATTCGTGATTTCGCTGTTACTCTAAAAAGGGGGGAAAAAAATAAAAAAAAGAACTGATTCCCTGTTAACCATGGCGTCTTACTGTGTTTATCTGTACATTTTATTTCAAAATTCTTCACTTTTTACCTGTCACGTGCTGGCACGTGTCTTCGAGATCAAGTATTCTCAGGAATCTCAACACAATCACTCCTTCCCCCACCATCTCTGTACTCGCATGCAAAGCTAGGTTAAAGGCTGTTAATTTTGTGTTTATTATTACTGGGTTACCAGGATTTGTGGGTTATTAGTCATAAATCAAAGTGACGTGGCTGGATATGATTGCGTATCAGTGGCGGTATGTTTAACTTAATAGAGACTTCACTTAGATTTTTGCTATTTTAGGTGTTTTTGGGTATTTTAACTTATCTCTGTCCTCAACTAGTGTCTGTACAAAGCAGGCAGAGCACTGTTCACTGAGTATAATTTTTTTTTTATTAGCTTAGAAACAAGTTAGATGTGAACTTAGTGGACTGGTGGTTATTGGTTACATTCAGGCTGATGGACCAACCTCTTTAGTAGTTGAGCTGGTTGATTAGCTTTATCTACGAAAGTCCTTTTACTGGGTTTGCCTTTTGGTATCTGCTTTATCAGCTGACTTTCCATTTTTGCCTAAATTAAGCTTTTGTAACAACTAACAAAGTTATTGGAGTGACGGATTCTTGTGCCTTTTTTAAGTTCACAATAAAATCCTGATTTTGATGTTTGAATTGAATTTTTAAAAGAGTTAGACCTTTATGGGTTCTCAAAGTTTTAACGTGGTGGTTCGTGTGCAAAAGAGATAGCTTAACGCTTTTCTTTGCGGTCTGAGTTTGGTCTACATTGTATTAGCCCGCTTTCCAACTAACGTTTTTCAATGATTATTTAAAACTATGATTAGGCTAGAGTTCATTTTTCACTCTTTTTCCTGTCCTCGATTTTGTTTGGTATGTGAGAGATATAATGATTACACCCATGTTCCTCTCCCTTATGAATTGAATTCTAATTTGGCGCAATTTGTTTTTAAATTCCTGGGCTCCTGCACCACCACAACTTTTAGACTTGAATGATGTTTTGGTTACTGGTAGGACTTCTTTTTTCCTTTTATAATTAAAAATTGCAATTTTTAGATTGTAGCACTCAACTACTTAATTAATAATCTTCCTGATATATACATATACATTTATGTATACACATACACACACATACACACACACACATATATATGCACAGCATACACAAATTGGATGGTTAATTAATCTGAAATAGGGATATGCATCTGATTCATTTATGTTTGGTCTTAATTCTGAAGGCAAGGAGGGCGCTGAAGGCACTAAAGGCATTAGTGAAGCTTCAAGCACTAGTCAGAGGTCACATTGTGAGGAAGCAAACAGCAGATATGCTGAAGCGCATGCAAACATTAGTAAAAGTGCAGGCAAGAGCCCGCGCTAGTCGTGCTCACGGGTCAGAATCTTTGCGGTCTAGCAGCAAGTCCTCTCTTTCTCATAATCCTGTAAGGAGAACTATATGCTTACTTTATTGTGTTTTTCAGCTGGGCTTAGTTGTTAGTATTTTCGCTCATACTGAAACATTTAATGATAATTCGAGTTAGGCTGCAACTTTGGCTCTTCATATGGTAAACTTGTGATGTGCATATTGAACTTTAATGTCCACATGCTATCTAGATAAATTCAAGATCCAGAAGTGTTATTATGTAGGATATATACAATCTCTTTGCAATTAATATTAAATAAGAGGCATGGGACATGGAGAAAAAATGCTTCATGCCAATTTTAAAAGCATTTGAACTGCCAGTTCCGTGAGCTTGTTGTAGTCTCTTAGAATTATTTCTGGCATTTGTATTTAGGAAAAGAGTAGACCAATGAGAATGCTTATTTTAATATATGAGGGCCGCTTTACTATTAGGCTTCTTCTATGGGAATTTCAGGCACACAAATGTTTTATTATGCTACTTCAAGGACCATACACGTGACTTAATTCTAGAATTTAGGGGATAAATTCTACAAAAATAGTCAACTCAAATTTGAATGTGTTGTTAATTCCATAATTTGACTTTAAAAAAGTTCACTCTGTTCTTTTACTAATGTATTGTATAACCATGTAGTAAAAGGTGTTGTTAATTTAACAAAATTTTAGAGAATTCTTGAACTGAATGGTTTTTCACTTGCAGCTACCACCAAGTCCTGACAGAGCAGAGCATCAACTTCGTGCTCATAGTACTAAGTTTGATGGACCCTCAATCCTTAAGGTACCATTTGATTGGTTCAATAGAATCTTACATTACATATTGCATACTGTATATGATGCTTTCAGATTTTATTTTTTTTTTGGTTTTATGTTCTTAAATTATTTTATAAGATAAAAAGTTGAAAGTCCTCCTTCAAGACTCCTTTTTCACCAGCAGAATGGTTTTATATGGCTTCTTCCTAGATAGAGATGCTTTATTCTCTTCATTTAGGATTAAAATGAAGTTTGACTTGGAGAATGTTATTAGAGAAAGATAAATAAGAGAGATGGATATTGTGCAATGATAAAAGAAATAAGTCTCACTCTTCAAATTTTAGTGATTATTTGGTTCTGGATAATTCCCTACTGTCATCAAAATGTTATAATGTGCTAGGTGACTTTAACTGCATTCTTCTGTTTCATTGAATACAGAGATGTGGTTCTAATTCAAACTTGAGGGATATCATTGACCTAGAGAAAGCACGATTGGGTTCAAATTGGTTAGATCATTGGATGGAAGAAAGTTTATCACACAACCATAGACTCAATTTACTTAGAAATGCACATGTAGATGATGAGAAGAGTGACAAGATTTTGGAAGTAGATACTTGGAAGCCTCACTTGACCCCCCAACAACACAATAGGACCTTCAGGAACTCACAGTATGGGTCCACTTGGGATTACAACAATCACAGCTCTATGACAATAGACTCTCCATCTAAATTATCTACAAAAACTGTGAACCCAGTCCCAAGCATAAATTATGGTGACGTTTTATCATTACACTCTGTGAAGTTTCCTGTTGGAAAAAGAGAAGCAACTTTGAGAACTGCTGAGAACAGCCCACATGCTTCTTCTGCATCATACAGACCAGGAAGTGGCGCAAGAAGAGGTCCTTTCACCCCCACTAGGAGTGAATGCTCTTGGGGCTTCTTTGGTGGATACTCAGGTTTCCCTAATTATATGGCTAACACAGAATCATCACGGGCTAAGGTTAGGTCACAGAGTGCTCCAAGGCAGCGTCTTGAATTTGAGAGATACAGTTCAACCAGGAGATCAGTTCAGGGCTTTTCGGAAGGGGGACCTAATTCAGAAAGGGATTTTTCTCAACAACCTGACTTCAGGAATAAAGCTTATCCGTCAACTGATCGCTTGAATAGATTTGGTAACACATATTTTCGTTGATGATTTATCAATGGATGTTTCTTAATTCAAATTCCCTTTTTTTCTTTTTCCATTGCTCTTTGAGTGCGTCTGTCTGGCAGCTTGGTAGTGTTGTAATTATAACGTCGACTGAATTTACTGTTATCAATGTTGAAAATAGACATGGTTTTTTGAAATCATGAGTTGAGATCTTTATTAACTCCAATTATGTGAAACAGTATTTTATGACTGTGATCATGTGCTCATAACATCTTGATGTAATAGGAATAGAGCAAAGTTGTTTCTTCAAACCTTAGAGACGAAAAGGTTTTACATGGTTAGATGCTTGAAAAAGTAAGCCTGTAGGATCAGTTGCTCAATTATAGTGGATTAATACATCACGAATCTGTTGTTTATATATATATTTATATTAAAGCACTGTGGATTCACGGAGGGTAGGTAGATCCTCGATCTCCCCAGTGGTGGTGGTCCTCTATGTCCCATCAATGGTTTGTCTGAAGTGGCTACAAAACAAAATGGGGTTAAAGAGAAAAGCTATTTTTAGTACCAAGAAGAAAACAAAACCAACTTTGGATACCCAAAACTGGACTGTTAAAGTCACAGTGATTAAAGAACATATGATGACAGCAAACGATTAAGGGCAGTGATTAATGATAAGACACAAATTGTAATCTTTAGCAGTCAGTAAAAGTGAAAATACAACTGAGATTTGGTGCTTCTATGATCAGAAATATAGGATCATGGAAAGATTGCATAATTGTCTTCTTCTTGTTTTGTAGTTTAGAATCCGATTTTAATCACAGGCTAGGCAATTACATTAACATAGAGGGGCATGGTAGATGGTCCTGGTTCATAAATGTAGTGATTGCAGCACGTGAAATTAAATCTCCTGTGAATTGATTAATGAATATGGCATCCAAAGTCCCAACTTGTGCATATTTGTTTCACCATTTTATGACTTTCCTGCATTTAACATCCTGAAGTTGTAGCTCCTTGATAAGTTAAAGCCATTCAAACTGGTTCTATGTTTTATATTTGTAATCTACTATCACAGTTTTTATAGTTTACACCTTAAAGAACCTAGATGGAATTGATAAGCTTACAAATTTAATATGATCAGGTTCATGATTCAAGAAATAACAGCAAAACTAACATAATAATGGCACATAATGGCTAGCTCCTCTTCTTCTTCTCTTCTTTGCCCTCAAAGATATATATTTAAGCTTCATTTTTGTGATCTGATAACTCCATGTCTTGTTTCCAGTCATGTGATGCTGCATTATCAATCTAGCATAGTTAGTGTCAATTTGGAATCAGCTAATGAGGAAACCTTCAGTAAGACACTGTATATATGCGTCTTCAGTGGCAATATGGGCTCACATCATCATGCATAAAATATACAGTGACAAATCCAGGGGGTCAAGGGGGGTCAACTGACCTCATTGACTTTGAAAAAATTTTAATACATTGACCCCCTAGATCTGTCTTATATTTTACAGTTATTCAACATTGATCCATCTAAATTTTATTTTTAGATCTATGACTATGTGATTAGATGAAATACATTAATCATTAAAGATAAAGAGAGATAGATATATACTAGCTGCAGTCAGTGTTGGGATCAATGGTAAAGCCCAAATAGACACCACAGAAGCCAGGCAAAGTAGCTATAGCTGTGGCATTAGGGTTGTGAGTGGTGATAAGGCTCATCAAACATTTACAGACCGATGGCCTGTTACTAGGAGAATTAGCAATGAAGTTGAGGCTGCTCATTGCTTCACAACACGGCGAGCCCGGTAAGGGATCAGGTGAACCATACTCGATGAAGGTCGAGCAAGAAGAGACCAATGCCATCACAGTATCGCAGTCTGTGACTGATGATACTGATGAGGACCAAGTTAGCATCAGGAGTACTAGTGCTCCAACTATGCTTTTATGAGACTCCATGTTACAGGTTAACAGCAATTTCCAGTTTCTATTTATATTGAAATAGTCTATAGTTGTGCTAATTTCTCAGTGGTTTGTGCCATTTTATAGTGTTGATTTTGTGGGGTAGTTGTGCAATGAAGAATGTGTGCTCTTCATAAAGGTTGAATGAGTTCTAGCCATGCAGTTTATGGTACTTGAAGGATGGGGATTTGTTATCCAACCCCTTGAGAATAGTAGAATATAAATGTATACCCGGTTTTTTGAAAAGTATTATAAAACGATACATTTTCTCAATGTTTTTATATTTAGATTAGACATTAACCGAATGAAAGGGTCAGTTCGAATCAATCAATGATTAGACTGAGTGATTATTATTTAAACAAATATTAAAAATAATAGAATTTGGCTTGATAACTTAAGTGTCATCATGAGTCACAAAAACTCAAATTTGAATCTCAACAACAGTAAAATTATATCCCAAAAGAAATCCTTTAATTAAAATATTTTAAATAAAAAACAATTCAAATATATAATAAATGAGAATTCAATCTTGTGGCATGCCGTCAAAGTTTTTATATTAATAATCACCTATGATTTGATTACGATAACTCAACAATTAAACCGTAAACCAAAATGATTCAACAATATGATTATGATTCGCTTTAATCTAATAGATTAAATCGATTTTGGGACACACTCAGATCAGGTTTTCCCTCACATTCCAATTGAATCAGTCCAATCCAATTTTCAAATCATTTCCCTTTTTTTAGGTCATTTTTAAGGAATCAATGACAATTATAAGGGAGTGTACTGTAGTTTTAAAAAACCGTGGGTCTCTCTAAACACAACACAAGAATTAATTGTATTAATAACATAGAGGAAAGGCACAAGCGAAAGCATTAAAGAGTTGACATGAAAAAGCATCCAGTTTCTAAGCTTCTACCTATGCATTTACATGTGTAAACTACTGGTTTTTGTTGCAGTTCCATCGAGATGTTCGAACACAGTTCAAGTATCGACACCAATGGCACCGATCATAAACATTCTCTCCCCGGAACAGCATCACCAGCCCAGCTGTGAATCTGCATTCAAACATGTCAAACAATTTCTCAGTTCGTAAAGCTTCACCTATCAAACACTTGCAACTCAAGGTTTGAAACATCCACAAACATGTCTCAGGGGCAAAACTGTCATTTTACACATATTTGTGATTATGTATGATTGTGGCTTAAGTTAGGAGGGGATTTGGCACCAATAAGTTGGATTATTGAAAGGAACTCACCCTGCAACTAGCAGAAGCAGGGAGATGAGCCATAGAACATATTGATGAACCTTGTATTTGGATCTGACAGGAGCGTTGGCAGGAAGATTGGCGCGATCTAGCCACCCAAATCTTGGACGAGGCAGCAGAATGAAGCCAAGGAGGAAGCCAGAAAGAAATCCACCAATGTGAGCAAAAATATCCACATGGGGCAGAATTCCTATTGCAAGATTGATGACAATGATCACCAGAAGAGTCACCAGCGCTGCAGCCTAAAAAACCAACCAACAGAGGAATGAGCATGACAGTTAACCATCAATCTAGCAATAGAAACATTTACAACCAACATCAGTAGAATAATGAATGGGCTGCTATTGCTCACCTTGTTGGTGTAAAGAGACCAGTTTGTGATTAATTCAGAAAGCATTGCTCCAAGAAGTCCAAAAAGTGCACCGGAAGCACCAACAGAAATGTTGTTGCGGATAAACAAGGACGAAAGAACACTCCCCCCGAATCCAGCCACCAGGTAGATTATTCCAATTCTCACTGCCAAATAACTGATGTAAGAGGAGTAAAGCAAGTTAAGAATGTAATTTTTCAATGACATTGAAGACCAACATACCAAATCCAAATTGCTGTTCAAGGCGAATGCCAATAAAAACTAGGCACAGCATATTTATGAGAAGATGAATCACACCAGCATGCAGCCAGATGCAAGTTATAAGTCTCCATCCTTGATGTTCATGGACCACTTTCTCCCACTCAAGTGCACCCAATTTCTCCAACCTTCAAAAACAATCAACACAATCTCAAATTTTCTACCTTTCAAAACAACTGAAATTTCCAATTTTTCACCAGATCCGCCAATTCTCACCTGCTATAAAGCTAATAACCTCAAAATAATATTGAAATTGTAACCCAACTTCAGTCCCAAAGTATCAAATTAATTCAAGAACCCACAGGGAATAATCTGATTACAAGATCACTAGTCCCAAATTCTCACAAAAGCAATAGCAATTAGAAGATAAAAATGAGATGGGGTAAGAGAGAATCAGAGATTACGTGTTCGAAGAAGGGCCAAAAAGAGGATTTTCTCTCAAAGGCTGAAACGAGAACCTTCCCAGAAACCTGGCCACGCAGTTGTTGCCATCAAAGGGCGCCGGATTTTGGTGTTTAGGACAGTCGTTGATGTACATGACAACAATGAAAACAGCAACACTAGCCACCACGAACACGGGAATCAACCAAGAAGTCCACTGAGGCACCATGTCTTCGATCAGACGCGCTGATGAAGATGCTGCATCACTGTTGTTGTTGCTGTTATTACCAATCCTGCTCTTGTTCACTCCTCTCTCCATGTCTTCCCCCGACATGTCTGGTGTCTGGTTTTTCTCTCTATCCAACACCAACCTCAAACTTCCTTGCGTTTCGATGATTTTGACAGAGACTTGGTGAAGGGTTTAATTTTGCAAAGCTTTTAAAGAAGGGAAGCGGAGAAAGTTTTGAACTTTCCAGGTTTCGTTTCTAACTGCCACAGTAAGTGCCGCTGAACCTCCACTTGGATCTTCTACATTTCCTACATGTTTCAGCATTGAACGACCCAATCTTTACGTAACACGTTTCCAAATTTCATGGGTGTATCTCACGCGCTGTATATTCTTCTGACATGGCGAATTTTAATTGGGAAGATATTGTGAAAATAATGTATGATTGGCGCAGGGAATTCTTTTATCTTTGTAATTTCAGTTATACCCCGCCAACTGAATTGAACTCCACAAATTTTTTACATTTTCGCGGTTATTAAACTGTTTAAAATTAGTTAAAATTATTTTATTATAATTAAAATCAAAATATTATGTGTTTTCTACTAATTGAACCAAAATTTTAAATTTTTTTTGGTGAATAGAATAAAATTTTCCTATTTTTTATAAAAAAAATTAAATAAATATAATTGAGATGATTTATTTTATTTTATTTTGAAAATAAAGAGGTTAGTTTAAAAATTTTAACAAAAAAAAAATAATGGAAATTTCATCTAATTTATAAGAAATTTTAAAAGTTTAATTCCTAAAAATATAATAATTTATTGGTTCTTTTCTTTTAAAATATAAAAAAATACTTATAAATAAAGTTAAATTCAAACTAAATTTATTTAAATTTGAATTTGTAATTTTGATATTATCGAACTTGAATTTTTGAAAAACTTTTGAGTTTTAAAATTTTAATATGAACAAATTAAAATAATTTTATTTTACTAATATAAATATTAAACTTATTAAAAGGCTCAAAAAGGTCTGACTTAGATCATTAAGTTTTAAACTTGAATTCGTATTTGTCACGTTCGTCAAATTCAAGCTTGGTTCTTTATTAGTTAAATTAAATTTGAATTTTAAATTTAATTTGAATTTAACTTTAAGCATAAATAAGAAAGAGGAGGTGATCCCCATCTAAGACAAAAGAGAGAAAATTTTCTCATTAATTAAATTCTTTTTCTAGAGTATGCTGAGGAAAATATAATACGCAGGTCAAACCGTAACCCATTCTAAAATTATTTTTTACTTTCTCTCATCTTTCCAATATACGTATGCAGACACGCACGAACCTTAATAGTCAGATGGAGCTTCATCATCAGGAGTTGGCTTCTGTGCGTCCTGTTTTATGCTATAAAAAAATAACCCTTTTATCTGATGATAGAAACTGTTACTACAAGCTGATCTCCATGATGGTCAATGTGAGGAATAGCATATGCTCAAAACGATAAACAATATGATCATAAAAAGATAAATGAACTGAACTTAATATGAACTGAAACTCTAATTTAAATTCAACTCGTTCAAACTGCACAATGACTTCAAACTGAGCTCACTCAAGTCCACCTCTACCTGCCTTATCTTTATCTTCTGTTTGCTTGCTGCCATTATTGCTGTGGCGTAGTGGTTGGTTGAAACAGTTGAAGTGACGTTGTTACTTACAAGATACTCACACACCTTGCCCCCACCCTTGCTTGCTTCACAACCACAATTTCTAGTCGCCATCTTTTGGGCCTCATTTCGCTATGGCTATTTCTATGGCTCCATCATTTGACATTTCTAAAAGCCACATCAAATTTGATTATTCAACAGACTTAAACAATAACACCTACATGATGTGACATCAAGAAATTTGATTAGGAAGTTCTCTTCTTTTTGCTTCAGTTGTACCCAAACCTTACGTGCTAAAAGTAAAGGATATTAATAAGGTTGATCCACAAGTAGTTTTAAAAGAATACCCATTAGCCTTGGGCCCTTGGATGTGCCACCCTTAGGCAAATTACCCTTGCTCTGGGTCTTTTGTGACTAGGCCATTGCCTCTGCCTTTTTGGCTTTCTTCTCATCCCTAGTTTTCTTAATTCTTCTCTCCTTAATTTCACTGCGTAGAAGTTCATGAATATGAGGGAAAAGATTTGTCTTCATGCCAACAACCTAGTTTTTATTTTAAAACAGAAAGGAAGATATACCGCAGGGCAGCCTCACTGGCAGCATCTCGAGCTTAAGCTTTTTCACTTCTTCTCTTCTGTATAACCTCTATAGTAGCACCAACTATTGACCTTGATAAGGCTTTTTGGTAGTGCAATGCCTCTTCTTAACAGTTTCAGCAGCTATGTCCTTATATAGAGCTGTTCAAATGACTTGCCTCTTATCCCCTAGTTAGTTAAAAAGGGCTTTCCCTGCCAAAAAGGAATATTGGAATAGGGCAGCAATCACCTTTCTTTGCTGCTTTCTGTACGTGGCTGTCCAGGTAAGCTTGGATGGCTTCAATCGGTTGTGGAAGTACCTCTTGCGTTTAGAATTGGCAAAGAGGAAAACCTTGACATATAGACAAAATTTTATTCAGAGGATAACTTGGTGAAGCAAGTACCACATACAGCCCAAAATAATATTGAAACATGCACTTCAAACAAAACAGAATGACACTATTGTTACACATTAGCTGGGAATCAGAGCGAACGAATCTGATACCCTTCCCTGGGTATTTTCTTTGCCCCACTAAAGCGGCATGGTACAGTTCTGAAATCGTCAAATTCAAACAGCAATTATAGGAGTCTCCCCAAATGAATGAAAATTTGCATTTTATTTAAACAAAATTGAGTGTTATTCTACAGAAACTTAACTAAAACATAGTATCATAAACATTTCTAGATGCTTCATTTCCCCAAATTCCAGGAAATGATAATATGACAGTTTATTCATCTATACTAAAAGAATCTCCTCATAATAATTAACATCATAATAGTGACAGGTTCTCAATTTCCATCAGACCATGATATCTCCCCCTAACATCAACTACGCTCTTGCATGTAATTTCAGAAACCAAAGCTATTTTAATTTAATCCTATATTAAATCTTCAAATACAAGCACAAGTTTGAAGTTATCACCGTAGAAACATCTCAGAAAAGCTGCATTACAAAAGTTTTCCCAAAGATTGTCATTACACAGCAGAAAGACTCATCTATTGACCCTAACAAGACCGCTTCTACAGCTAAACCCCCAGGGAACTCACCCAAATGGGCTGCCGCGGTCAACAAATTCTATCATCCAGAAGTACTTAACCACTCAAGTCATGTAAATTGACTTCACTAATTTTGAAGAAAATACTTCAATATTAAATATTCCCACAACTAAAATCAAGTTCCCCATCGACCAAATGTCAAATATCATCATAATAACATACAAAAACCAAAAATTCGGCCAATGTAAATAGTTTTCAATATTAAACCCTGAAAAAAAACCCAAAAAAAAAAAAAAAAGAAACTGAGACAAACAACGAAATAATGAAATACATACTTTACAAGTAAACCTTGAACCATAAGATCATCCAATGAGCATAAGACTATTGAATAATGTAAGATAAAAGCACTGGTGAGGGGGCATGCTTGAGAACCATGGAGGCAGGCAGCTGCTTCTCTTCCACTAGATCCCTCAAATTTTCGAGCAGAAATGCAAAAAGCCAAAAAGAACCCTAATTACAGATTCTAATTTGTTACATATTTATATGCGGATCATCTTCTTGAAAATGTTACAAATATGTGACCCGTTACGGCCCAGTTTTGACGTACTAAAAAATATGTCTTAAACAAATTAAAAAATGGGAGAACGTATTTCCTACCTTTTTAGCGGATGACATTCTTCACCCTCATACTTTGAAAAATAACATTCTTCCTGTTTGCGTCAAAATTTAAAGGTCAGTGTAATACCTTTAAAATACAAACAAAATTACCTTTTTTTATTTTTTTCAGACTTCAATATTTATCTTCAATTGAAAAAATAAAATTCATAAAATATATTAATTTAAAAAATTAAAACAATCATAGATAGTGATTATCATTAAAATTTATTAGAATCACATTGAAAATTGTGATTCAACTAAATCAATCGAAAATATCTAATTCAATTGAAATTATACTTTGGATTTGCTAAATTGAAATCGAAAAAGGTGTGATTCCACCATTTAAGCGTAATTTTAGTTATCGTCTAACAATTATTTTAATTTTATAAACTTATTTTTAATTATTAATTCTGAAATTAATATAAATTAGGTTAAAATGTTTCAGAAGATAATTGTCATTTACTCTGTTAAACATTAAAAGTAATAATATGAATTTTTGTCAATGGACTGCATTGGATTAAATCGAGACTCATAAACTAAAAATCTTTTAAGGTTTAAAGCACGATCTAAACCTTTAGAGTCATAATCTCATGGCTTTTTAATAGACCGATTTATAAACATTAATGGATCAAATTGATGCTTTCCTATGGAAAATAAAATTGATAGGTGCATTACACATAAACTAGAATGCATCCCTCAATCTTACGAACATTTATAGTTTACACACAACCGTGTGTCTGATAAAGCACAATCGTGCAACAAGCAAATCTTACAAAGTAGAGTAGAAAATTACATATTTAAGATCAAAACTTTATACCAGTTTGAAAAATTATATAATTAAGGTTTGAAATCTACACAAGTATACAAAAGTTAATAAGTAGAATATATAAAACCAGAATAAGAACTTGATAAGAGTATGAGGAATTAAATAGGAAGAAAAAGCAAAGTTACAGAAACTATAGCATAAAGAACAAAAGTTATAGAACATAACAAAAACTTAAGCTTACACAGATTAGTCTAGTTTACATAAAAACCTAAACTTACATAAGCATGAAAAAGTTAACAAGCAAATATTATAAAGTAGTAACTTAAAAGCCAAATCAATTTACATAGAATTCATTAATAAGCTTGACAAGCTAGATTTAGTGGTTACATGTGTATTAGATAGTTACTATTTACATGTCAGCATATAAAACTCATTGATCAGACTACTGAATCCTTGTATTCATTAGTCTGATCAACATAGTAGTTGTTTTTAGTTATAAAGAGATTTTTAGTTACAACATTTTATTCAGCATAACAGTTATTTCAAGATCTTTAGATCATAGTTTTACTTAGAAAAACACTTCTTATAAATAAGCCTAAGGGCTCAGTTATTGTTTTTAGCATATCATTTCTACATGACATATATCGCATAACACAATTCAGCATGTGAGTAGTTAGGAGAAATTCGAATCAGAATGAACACAAAATGTATAACAACAATGTTAATGAGCCACAAATAACAGATACAAAATCTAAAATAATATATGAGATAACCAGTTTGATGTGTTTATAGTAATATGCTCAAAGTGGGATTACCATAGGGTCAGAGATAAGAAATACTTATTGGGTGACTTTATCATTCACTTTCTACTTTTCTTTTCTTTTGCATGTCAGTTTAGTAAGGGTTGAGAAGAGGAGATGGTCGTTGTTTGGGATCCAATTTTGGTTTTGTAGCATGCTTGTAGTTTGCATGTTCACACTATTTAATATTTGTATATTGTTGCATAGTAAATGTATATGTATGTAAGCATATCTACTTTGTATGATCTTTTAAGCAAATAAAAATCTATTTTGGGCATTACTAGTCTATTTGTACCACATGTTTTCCATTGTTGCATGTCAACTTAGTATTTTGGGTATTTTTGTTGTATATTAATGATAATAGTTATTATTATATATATAAAGATATCAATATGAACTAATATGTATATTAGATTATGTACAGTAATATACAACAACAGTACGTACATATCAGATAAGAAATATGATAAGTCAGAGAAAAAGAAATCATAAGGGAATAAGTTAGGAAATAAGATGAGAAAAAGAAAAGAAATTAGAAATAACATCAGCTAAATGTTAAGATAAGAAAGAAAAGATAGAGTCTTGTGACAAGTCGCAAAAAATAAAGCAAAGTAGAAATTTGCTTGTGAGTAAAAATAAGAATTACTTACTTAATGACTCGTTTTTCATCCTTTATAGTTTTTCCTTTTTTGTAGGTTAGTGATTTGGGAAACTGAGTTTGAGCACAAGATGGCTAGAGAGTGATAAGGTTTTGAGTAAGGCATCATTTGTGTTTAGATGATATGTAAATATATATATGTATATGTATAGAGAGAGAGAGAGAGAGACACACACACACACAGAGTTTATTTAGTTTTCAACAGATAATATATTTAGCTCACATGCTTTGTATAGCACTCATGTATATAATGTACAATATCATGTATATGATATACAATATCATGTATATTTTAGATATTATTAAATAATAATAAAGGATGACTTCTCTTTTAGAATATTTTATATTGTTTTCCAACATATCATTTTGAGTTTGATTAAAGCTTTCACATGTGTGTGTGTGTGTGTGTATTTATTTATTTATTTATTATACAAGTTATATGTATAGCATATATAGTTTATTTTATAACATAATAGTAGATATGATATTTTCAATATGTTGTATTATGTTTTTAGTATATTTATGTTATAAACTTTCTAAATTGCATGTTTTTAGATAAGTCTGTATGAGACTCTTGTTATATATTAAAAGTAATTAATATAATAATAAATAGTATTAGTAGTAAACTATAATACATAACAATAGGTCTTCACAATATATTTATCATTTTTATCATTAAAACCTCTCTCATTGTATCAACATTTTAACATTCATCCTATAAATAACATAAACCACAATAAACCCCACATATTTATTATTTCTATTAGTAAAGCCCCTACCCCTGCTAAATATAACAAAAATATAAACACTTGAATTAAATTTTTTTTCTTCTGCTTTGAAAGGGGTCACATCAAAATTTTGACAAAATTATACTTTGAGAGATTTTAAAGAATTGTGTGTTTCAAATATTGAAAAATATTATGTTTATATAGAGAATGAGGAGTTGTTAGGAATAAAATTGAAATTTCAAATAAAAGTTTTGGTCAACTTTGTCTAACCAATTTTCCATAACCTTCCAATGTTTTGGAAAGTTCCAAAAAGGAACTTTAAAAATTGATATTTTTAGCACATTAAAATTTTAATTCAACACTGCATCATCAACCTTTGACAACACACGTGTTGCATCAATTCATGCGTGGTCATATAGTATTTCATGCATACTGCTTTTCTAGCCATGATATAACTCTATCCACTACCAAATATCTTTCTCCCGTTATTTATATTTTGTCGCACATTATCTGAATTGAAAATATTATCAAATTTCATGTATAAGTCAAATTTGGATGAAAGTTTTTAATTGTAAGTCCTTTCCCTTTTAAAGCCCAAATCTATATAAAATATCCAATTTTTTTTATATTATAATGTGCTAAACATTAAATATAACCATTTACACATCTTTTTCAACTATTTTGATCACCGAAATATGCCCAAAATCATCAAAAAAACTTCGATACTATTGAAATCCATCGCCACGAGTGCATTGTTTTAATATGCACAATTTTCAATATTTACGCGTGTCTTTTACGTGTCTATCTATTGAAAAATCAACAATTTCAAATGTATGTGTGATGCATGTAGCATCCGGGCTTGGATATGTGCAAAAAATAGATTAGTTTCATAAAAACGAAAAAAGTAATTAAAATTGTTTTTTATATATTTTTTAAATTAATTCTCAAACGAAAGGTCAACTACTTTGATCTCCCCACTATTTTTATAAAAGCATTGATTGGTTTAAAGTAATTTAAAAGGAGGTAAAAATTGATATGTGGGATTTTATGGTTTTTTTTACAATTAATGGACATTTTTGTTTCCTTGAATGAAAGTTTCCAAATTTGAACTTTAAAAATTATTTTGTTCATATATATATATATATATATATATATATAAAGAAAATGAGAATTAAAAGTTGCCCATTTTCTTCTTTTTTTTACTTTCATCTTCTCTTGTACACACCACCACCAATGACCTATCAACACCACTACCCAAATCAACAACATTGATATATTGCTCTAGAATTTGTTGTTTGACAACTTGGATGCCATTGGATTTTATGTAAGATGATGTTTACCAAATTTGAAATTCAAACTCACCACAATAATTCAAATCTTTGTATTGACTTTCATGAGTATTTGGTGTGTAAAAAGAAAGGAAGAAAAAGAGAAATCAAGGACCCAATGTGAACAATCAAAAACAAAGTCATCAAGAGATTATGTGCACTTATCTTATTAGCACTACAAAAATGTGGAAACAAAATTAGCACAAAATTGTTCAAGCATCCTTACATTCAATCCAACAAATTATAAGCCCTTACAACATAGATCAGCTAAAAATAAGCACGCGATAGGAACACTTACGAAAAGAACACACACATAAAAATTGGGTCACCACTTAGCTTTCTTTTATCGTCAAGAAAAATTGAGTCATTAACAACATTTTCATTATCTTTATCATACCTTTTACTTCCATCTCTCTTTCCGTTCGATTTGAAAGTTATATTAAACAAAGGAAATAGTGTAGAAACATAGAGTCGAGAGTATGAAGATAGATCAAACACTTTTTATAGAGAAATTTGTAATCCATTGAAGGGAGAATCACTATTTCCCACCTAAGGTTCGACAAAATATCCTGCACACTCTTTAAGTTTGAAAAATTACTTTTCCACTTCTTTATCAAAATTAAACATTAATTTTAATAGTAAAACAATATGCATATTATTTTATCAAAATATTATAACAGAGGCATAATTAAATCCGTTTTTTTCTTTAAGATTTATAATATTACAACGGCTACATCATTGTTAAAGTGAATTAATTATAAAGAGTATTTATTATAAGGGTGTAAATGTAATTTTCAAAAAATTACTATAGGCAAATGGATGTTTCCTATATTGTTTCGAAATTTTCATATTTAATCTCATATATTTTGAAAATATAATTATGATTTCAATAACTTATAACATTCAATTTTTTAGAAATGTAACTATAATTTTTGAAACCATCGAAGAATATATTGATAATTTAAAATTTTTCAAAACACCACAAATTTTTTAAAATTTTTAAACCCCTGAAAGTTTTATTAAAACTATAATTTTTAAAAAATTATAGTTCACCCGAAACATTCGATGCTACATTATTGACACTTTATCTATACTTGTATTAGTAATTTTTCTATTATTTTTATTGAAATTAATGTATATTAAATATACGAAAATTATTTAATTTATTTTTGGAGGTAAAGTATTATTTAATTTGATAGTTATTTTGTCTTCTTAAAAATTTTTATAAAAATTATTAGAATTTTTTAATGAATTCAAAAGACAAGTGGTAAAATAGTTTTTTTTTTTTTAATAATTTATAGAGTGTTATTAAACCTTGGGTGGGAGCATTTGGCCTTCATTGAGTGGTAAAATTAAATTTATACCCTCATTCTTTAAGAAATTACAGGGGAGCCCTAGTGCCCCCTTACCTTACCATATAATAGTAATGACATTATCTCTATACATGTTATTTTAGTTATTATCATACCATAACAAAGTTGATATGTTGGAAATTTTAAGAAACTTCCATATTTTATTATGACCAATTACACATACATATTTCTAGGACCGAAAAATTCGAACCAAAACAGAAAAAATTATATATGTCACAAAAATTATACAAAATTGAACAAACCGTATTTCCAACATTTTCCCATCAACAATAATGCACAAGGCTTTGTTATAGATTATTTACCCTCTACACATCTTTCTTTAACAATCACAATGCTCATAATTAAGTTTATTAAATTATTTGGGTGTAAAATGATAGAACATAAAACAAGTGTACTCCAAAAGAATTTTGCAAAGAAGGCCTAAAAAAATCCAATGTAATACAAGCGCACGTGCGAGGAATCCACGGAATCGGGATTGAAGAGTCAACGCCGCCATTGGTGTCCTAATTTCGCCTTTTAACTTTTCTACGGGAATACAACTAAACTGAAATTACCTTTTTAACCCTAGTTTTCTTGGAAGAAAATTGAAAAAGAAAATACTTTTATTTGTACTTTAGGAATTAGATTATGATGAAAATATAATTAAAAATTAAGATAATTTAATTTCCTATTAAATAAATATAATATCAGTAGTTTGCTTTATGAAATTCTTTCCTGAAAAAAATAATTCATACCAAAAATAAACGTGTTCCATTATTGGACGGGTCTGCGTACTTTTTGGTAATATCATGATAGCATAACAAACTAAAATAATAAGTAATCAGCACGCGCCATCATTCGCGTGGGCGGACATCACGAACCTGGTTCTAGCCTTCTGGGAGAGAAGTAGACCCCACATATAAATATATATTTTCTGTCTCTCTACAAATATTATGTATTTCAGTATTTCTTTTCATTCGAAGGAAAGAAAGAAAGAAAAAAAACCCAAAAAAAAAAAAAAAATCATGAAGTTTTGAGGGTGCATGCAATGGAGATTTAGAAGAAGGAAGCCATTGAAGGAGAGCTGACATCATTTTCATCACAGTAGGTTTTTTCTTTTTTTTTAAAATAAATTTTAAGTAAGAAGAACCCATTTGACATTGAATTTAAAGTCAGCTTCAGTCTAAACCATATTTTATTTAAGTTTTTATTTGTTTATTCATAATAATAATATTATATTTTCTGTCCCTGACTCTTCTGTATGTCCTTACACCACGGGAAGAAGATCTTAAAATCTGTATTTTTTCTATGTATCTATATCTCCATGTACTGTATATACAGAAAGCAAGACCTTGGCTTTCTTTCTTCTGTCAAAACTATAAACGGGCAGCTTTTCTCCGTACTGGGTTTGGTTTCGTTTGATTATTACTATCCAACTTTCTTACATTTCTCCTTTCTCTCTGAAGGGAAAGCGAAAATGAGAGTAGGAGAGAGAAAGACAGAGGAGAGGTCAACTGGGTCTTTTTTGCCAATTTGGTTGGTGTCCTTACCTTTTAAAGTCTTTAGGAGCACAGTGTGAATGGGAGAGAGACAGATAAGTTTCAACTTTTTGTTTGTTAGGTTTGCTTTTTTCCATGCATCCTTTTTAGTTTTTAAGCCCTTTTCGTTTCCTCCTTCTTGGATTTCTATATTTTTTTTCAAAACTGATGAACGATTGGTCAAACTTTCTGGTGTTTATCTAGATGATACGTTGATGGCAGATTAGGGTTTTTTCTTATTTGATATTTAAAGTTTTTTTTTTTTTTTAAATCTCTTTCTGGGTTGAGAAAGAGATGTGTGAGCTGTGAATTGATAAAGGCAATTTCTTGACACGTCTCCTCATACTATTCTCTGTATCTGAAACTGATTTTCAGGAGTTGGATAGAGTCTTCTAGAGTGAGACTGTGTTCAGTTATGGGCGGGCGTTGACAATGAGACAGCTTTTTCATTTTTTGCAATTGATAAGAAAATACGTATCAATTTTTATCTTGTCTAGGAAGAACTTAAGGTCAAAACTTGATAAACCGGAAAGAGCAACAAAATCTAAGCGATTTCTTTTTTAATGCGAAAGTGATAGTGGCCAACTTCAAAGAACCTAGACAAAGCACCTTGTCAGGGAGAGAGAAAAAAGTTGTGAGCCGTCTTTTCCGTTTTCATGAGTTTTGGGGGTTTAATCAACAGTTCTAGAGGTAGTATTGATGGTATGGCTGCAAAGACTGTGGCTGTAAATCTTCCACACAGTCACAACATGGCTACTGATGCCATTGCTCAGTTTCCCCTTTCTCTATCCATTGTATGGGTGCTCTCTTTGTTTTAAATAATGTTATTACTTGTGGTTATTTTTTCTTCTAACATCCTGTTGTTTTTCTTGGGTTTGGTGCAGAAAAATAAGATGGATGGTGTTGGTGAGTCGGATCTGATAGGGGAACATTTTGACCCTAGTATAGTAGGAAGGATTAGGGAGGATGAATATGAGAGCAGGTCTGGAAGTGATAATATTGAAGGTGGTGGTGCATCTGGTGAGGATCAAGAAGACAATGGAGAGGGACCGCCGAGGAAGAAAAAGTATCACAGACACACTCCGAATCAAATACAAGAGCTTGAAGCGTAGGCCTTGTTTTAAATCTTTGTTTATATTTTCTGTATATTTTGCATTATCTAATTGTTGGGTTAATTTGATAATTGGAATTCGATCTCTCTTTTATTTGTGTTTCAGATTCTTCAAGGAGTGTCCTCACCCGGATGAGAAACAAAGGTTGGAACTCGGTAGGAGGCTTAACTTAGAGACCAAGCAAATCAAGTTCTGGTTTCAGAATAGGAGAACCCAGATGAAGGTAGGTTGAAGATGTTTCACTGTTTGATATTTTATTTGATCTTTTTCATTATAAATTGATAACTATCATATTATCGGTTTTTTCCCCTTAAATCAGACCCAAATGGAAAGGCATGAAAATATAATTCTTCGGCAAGACCATGATAAGCTTAGAGCTGAAAATGAAATGTTGAAGGAAGCCGTGAAAAATCCTGTATGCAACAATTGTGGTGGTCCGGCCGTCCCTGCAAATGCTTCCAATTATGAGCTGCAGCAAGTTAGGATTGAGAATGCTCGATTACGGGACGAATTAGGCCGGATTTGCATCTTGGCTAACAAGTTCCTGGGCAGGCCTCTTACATCCTCAGCCAATACTGCCCCTCAATTCGTAAACTCTGGTTTGGATATTGCTGCGGGAAGAAATAGTTTAGCTGGTTTGCCAAATGTTCCTGGTTCCCCGATGTTATCGGGACATGAGTTTGCTGAAGGGCCTTTTAGGAAACCACCTATAGCAAGCATGATGGGAAATGAAATGCATTATGATAGAAATATGCTTGTTGATCTTGCATTGGCAGCTATGGATGAATTGATTAAGATGGCTCAGGCGGATAGTCCTCTTTGGGTCAAAAGTTTGGATGGAGGAAGGGATGTCCTGAACCAAGAGGAGTATATGAGAACATTTTCATCTAGTACGGGCGTCAAACCAAATGGCTTTCTAACTGAGGCTTCAAGGGAAACCGGTATTGTAATCGTGGATGGCTTGGCTCTTGTAGAGAGTTTAATGGATGCGGTATGCTATCTAAACCCTTTGAACCATTGTAAATAATTGTTGTATCTATCTTTAGACACTGCTCTTAGTCACAGCATATTGTTCTATTTGTTAATTTGTTGTGTTTAGCTTGAAGTTCAATATTTAGATGATTGATTGATCGCTTTTCTTTGGGTAGAATCGGTGGGTAGAAATGTTCCCATGCATCATTTCTGCAGCTGCCACCATTGATATGATCTCCGGTGGCGTGGCTGGAACCAAAAATGGTGCTATGCAAGTGGTCTGTTCCCACGCTATCATTTCCATTTCTTTAGCTGCTAATTTTCATGAACCTAAGGATGAATTTCATACTTGTAGATGCTTGCTGAGTTCCAAGTACTTTCACCTCTCGTTCCTGTTCGCCAAGTGAAGTTTCTGCGGTTCTGCAAACAGCATGCTGAGGGTGTGTGGGCTGTAGTTGATGTGTCTATCAACACAAACCGAGACAGTCCAAATGGGGACCTATACTCGACCTGCAGAAGGCTTCCTTCTGGCTGTGTTGTGCATGATATGCCGAATAATTATTGCGAGGTAATGGCTACTTTGAATGCTTTATTTGTTTGCATAATTTATTGAGCCTTAGTTTCTATCGTTGATATATCTGTAATTATAGTGTTTGGTTGAGATCATTTCATGCTTGTGGATTCCTATTGCAATTCTACATTGACGTGTGCTTTATATAATATAATTTGCTTGCCTACTCTACAGACACATTCTTTAAAATGATTTCTCTTGTTAAAATATAGTAAGAATTTACCTAAGAATCTGAAGCTTTATTATTATATGAAGGTTTACCTTTGGAATTCTCAAATCTTTTGTGAATATTTTATGTATTTGATCCTTCTATTCCTATCTTGTCTTCTGACATAAGCTTTCTTTATTACCCTGATAATTAACAACTTGGATCTACTCATTATGTTGTAACTGTTTAACCACATTCATAGGTATGGATTTGAGTAGTGGATCAGTTTTGAATCCGTATTCAACTCAAACAAGCTGAACACGAGTTAGAACTCTGGTTCGGTTTGATTTTGAGGTTCTCTAATGGTATTGTCTATCCCTCCAACGACATTATTCACTAGTTTAAACTAGCTTGAATGGGGCATTTTAGATTCAAGTTTAGGTCTAGCTGGCCTTTGTTTGAGCTTGACTCAATTCGAATCCACCCCTAGCTATGTTATGTGATACTGCATTTATTTTTGTGTCACCCTTTTATATATATATCTAAAAACTGATCCATATATTCTTTTCAAATCTTAAAAATGACTACTTTATGTCTTGTTAACATAAACTCCTGTGATTTTTTAAATCACTTTGGTTCCCTTACATGGAAATATGTATATCTCACGGCAGTGTTTGTGCCTTTGGTTGTTCAGGCTTTTTGCCACTTGATATTCTTGATGCTGATGCTTTTCTCTCTTGGTTACCAATAAAAAATATTTTATGCAACCTTTTTGAAGCTAATTGAGAAGTGATAAGATCCCAGCTCATATTCAACCAAAACAACGAAAAACACAATCAAATGAAGAAAAACAGAAGTCATTTTTATTGATTTTGGGGTTTTTACTGTGGATACACTGATAATTTGAGAAATTGAGGCATCCCAATTTTGGCCATTTGAGAAATTGAAAATCTCCGATTAGCCCGAAGGTTGCTTGAACTCTAATTTCTTCCCTTCTCGTTTTACAATCCTAACTCTCATTTATGTACGTTTACCCTACCTTCTAGAGTTAGAACATGTGTCCCAAAGAAACCCTAATCTCTAATCAGGAGGCTAAAGGTATTTCTTTGCTTTTCGTATAACAATATATTTTTAGATAAGTGGATCAGAAATAAACAAAGAGTAATACGTGTACAAAGTATTGCGTACTAACTTATCAAGACAATACAAATTGATGGCACAATCTGTGATTGAGTGATTTTACAGTACAACGGAAAATTAAACTTGCCATAAGTACGATGAAAGGCAGTAGATTCTAGCTAGTAGGCAGATGTTTCTTCTATTATTTTTTATTTTAAACAAGAAGGTGGCTTGAGCTTGTTAATATGTTGTGATGCAGGTTACTTGGATTGAGCATACCGAGTACGATGAGAGTAAGATTCATAATCTCTGTCGGCTATTACTTAGTTCCGGCATGGGCTTAGGTGCACCAAGGTGGCTTGCGACCCTACAAAGACAGTGCGAGGGCTTTGCAATTCTCATGTCTCATACTTTACCTGGCCAAGATCATTCAGGTCCATTCCAAGGCTCAGCAATTCTTCATTTATCCAAAATTTGTGTTGAATTTCAGTTGTCTAATATTTTCCACAGGGATAAATCCAAATGGAAGGAAAAGCTTGCTAAAGCTGGCGAACCGCATGACATATAACTTCTGTTCTGGGGTTTGTGCTTCAAGTGTACGCCGGTGGGACAAGCTTCGTGTCGGAAATGTTGGTGAGGACGTGAGGGTATTGACCCGGAAAAATATCATGGATCCCGGTGAGCCACCTGGTGTTTTGTTGTGTGCTGCAACTTCTATTCGGCTTCCAGTTACAAGGCAGAGATTGTTTGATTTTTTGCGCGATGAGCGAACGAGGAGTGACTGGGACATTCTATCCAATGGCGGGCCAATGCACGAAATGGTCCATATTGCCCGGAGTCTGGGACATGGCAACTGCGTTTCTCTTCTTCGTTCTAGCGTGAGTAAACGATTATGGCATTATTCATTGGACTTTGATTAAATCTGTTCTTCCTTTTCACTCTAGTTTTTTGATATTTTGGCGTCTCAGTCTACGAACGCAAGCGAAAGCATGCTGATACTGCAAGAGACATGGAACGATGCCTCAGGCTCACTTATAGTGTATGCACCCGTCGATGTACCATCAATAGGCTCCGTGATGAATGGTGGTGATTCTGCCAATGTGGCGCTCCTGCCGTCAGGATTTGCCATTCTGCCTGACGGACGTTCTGGAAGTGGCGGATGTCTACTTACAGTTGGCTTTCAGATCTTGGTGAACAGCCTTCCAACGGCCAAACTCACAGTAGAGTCCGTCGAGACAGTTAACCATCTAATCTCGTGCACAATTCAGAAGATGAGATCTGCCCTACAAGAAATATAAACATCTGGATGGATATAGGCATCCGTTTTTTGCTTTCTTGACAGATTAAATCCCAAGTGTAGGAAGATATAGAACGAATGAGCCGAAGGAGCACAAGAGAGGGTTTTTGAGTCAAGAACGAACCGTATGTTGTGGGGAGAGGTTTTTGCCGGACGGTGCATAGTGAGCGGTTCGGGTATTGACTCGGTGGACCGGCGAGCTGCTCAACTCGTAAAGGTCTGTGTTGATCAAGAGTTACAGAGGGAAGAAGAAGAAGAAGACAGATAACTATTAGAACCGTTTTTGGTGTTTTGTTGGGGTCTGAACTTCTAACTTTTAACCTTCAATAATGTAATGCGTGCCCTCCCTCTCTCCCCTTTTTTTTTTTTTTTTTTTTAATATTTGCATTTGCAGTATATTTATTAAATTTGATAAATTTTAAAGGGTGTTGTGATAATTATTAAAATAATACTATAATAATTAAAACTTTTCATTATTTTATGATTATTATTTTTAAAAAAATACCATATAATATAATATATGATGTACGACATAAAAAATTAGATTTTTCATATATTATAACATATGATTTCGATTATTATATTTGTTTGTTCGAGTTCAGTCCATTATCAAATAAATAGGTGTATGCTGATTCGAGTAGTTTTGGTATTTGGTTTAAACAAATTGAAATTTTCAACTCAATTTTATGAAGTCATTAATAAATTTATTTTTTAATTTGGTTTCTTAACTATTTTCTTTTTATTTATCTTAATTAAATAAATATATATATATATTTAAAATAAATTGAAGCGATTTAAGGCGGACACCCAGTCGACTCTTAAGACAAAAGGAGGGTCCAATCAAATTGTTATTGTATGTAAATTTTGGGCCCCTGGCCACAGAGCATGTCCATGGGGTATGATCAGCGCTCAACGCCCATGAGTTTCTGCTTCAACGTTTAGAGGCAGGGCTGGATTCGAAACTGTTTTCGAAATTGATTTAAATAAATTTAAAACAAATTATTATGATTCAAACTTAAATTATAATTTTAAAAATTTTCGAGGTTAAACTCAAATTTATATAATAATTAATTATTAATAGTATAATATCATATAAATAGTATTATTAAAAAAGAAAAAAAGATTCAAATTTTATTGAATCTTTAGTAGTACAAATTACATAAGAATCTTAGATGTTATATTGAAGTTTTACGTTGTTTTCATATGTCTATGTCTACTCATATTGATTATAATATTGGAATTAAATAATAGAGAATGACCTAATTATATAAATAAATATTTTGTGATGTATGCATGCATGCTTGCAAGAAGCCGAATCCAACCGCCGGACTAAGCTAATTTGTCTGAATGTTTTGTCCTATTGGATCTCACACCAAATATTATAATGCAACTAACTTAATATAAACTTGAATATACATTTCAGATTCGTAGTTTAAGTTTATAATTCAAATTAATAAAACGTTTTTATTTTATTAATAAGCTCGAATATGAGTAAAGAAGAAGTAAAATCATCTAGAAAGACCTTAGATGATTAGTTTATTTGATAAAGGGTAAAGTCACCTGAGGTTGTTAGGGTTTAAACTGTGATTAAACTAATAACTTTTGATTTACTTAGTCTATGATTACGAGTTTTGGTAGTTATAGGTCTTTGAATTTATTTTGTTTGATTTGTTAAGATTGACCGATTGATATGAATAAAATTTTTTAAATTATAAAAAAAATCGTCTGAGAATATAAATCTAATAGCCACTTGTTCAATTCAAATTCGGGTCTAGATTATCGTAAATTAAGTTTAACTTATTTGGGTTTAATGATTAAACTCATAATATAAAATTATTTCAACATATTTATTAAAAAGTAATTTAATCTATTTTAGCATTCTCCAAAAAGGTGTCCGCAGGCATTAGAAATCTACGGCCCACTCTCTCCCACCAAACTAACCTAATCCTTGGCGTACATCCCGAGGTGAGACTCATTATAATAATCATCCGTCTGATGGTTCACGCTTTTTACGTGAACATCATCTCTCAACCGTCAGATCAAATGATCGTTTCAATTATTTTGTGTTAGATCTGCATTATTACGCTCCTGTGCACAGTATGCGTGTAGCACCTGATATTTGTCTTTCGTAGAGACAGGAACAGAGTGGGCGCGCGTTTTGACTACCAGTTAATGTAGGCTGCCAAGTAGGGCCTATCAGGAGCTGTTTCAATAGTCCAAATGTGCGGTTTGTCCTGGAAATCATCTCGACAATTGCCAATAAAATCACGACACGTTTGCTACCAAATCAAATAAAAACCATTAAAATATTCATTATAGTGAAGTTATAATAATTAATATATAATATAATTTTTTTAATTATTTATAAGTAGTATAATATATATTCTCACAATCAATAATTAATGATACAAAGAAGAATAACATATTAATTAAAATTAGACCATGACTAAGTTGATTAGCCAATTAGATTAACGATTTTAGTATAATATTAATTAAAATTTTTGAAAAAGTTTTAGTTATATGATTTAATATCACGGTTGGATAATAGGGTTAATCGGTCAATTTATAATTATATTGTTTATCTAGTTTAATCTCAGATTAATTTGATATAATAATAAAATTAAATTTTAACTTAAAGTTGATTTAACATTGATTTTCATCAATTTGAGTTTTAAAATAGTAGTTCATACATATATTTTATTACGACCTATCAATTTCATGCAAGAAAATAGGTTGTCCCAACACAACCCACATATAGTTCATGTGCAATGTCAAACCAATGTTGTAATAACAAGAATTATCCTCTAAATAATAGCCTAACATCTAGATAAGATACTTTGGAAGGAAATCTCAAAAGATTGTTGGTTAGACTGATATTTTGTTGTATAATACACTAATCTAAATTCTTCTAGGATTTTTATTAAGAAAAGGTGTTTAGAATTTTTTTAGATATCTTTAGAGGATTTTGTCTAGATTCTATAGCAAGACATTTCCTAGGCTTATATGTGTGTATAAAGATCTCAAGTTTACGTAACTTCATACACATGAAGCAAGAAAAAAAAAAAAAAAAAGATAAACAAAGCTCTATGTGTGTTCTCTGGGTTTACAAAACCTAACCTTTTTGCTCCAATTGTTATTCTTTATCACTTTGCTATAAACTTAGAATAGGGAAACCAACTTAGCTTTGAGTTTTAGCTAAGTGTTGCACAAAAGTGCTGTAAGGTTATGACAACTTGGCATAAGAACTAGCTCATAGTGAGTCAAGGTTCATGTCAGATACTATGATTCGAGAAAGATATCGAATTCATATCAGAGTGGTGTGAACAAGGTTATTTGGTTTTCCTTACAAAAGGTTAATTCATTTAGAATTAGTGCCAATAAAGAGATAACTAGTTTTGGCAAAGTCACCATGCATGAAGGAACAAAACGAGAGTCGAAGGCTCCAATGGTGAAAGACAACATAAAGATTAGTTAAGAAACTTGACGATAGACACAAACACATGACTCATAAGGGTGAAGTTTGTAATGGCTAAAAAAATTAACCCATTCAAGAAGTTGGCTGAGTGTATTGAGAAACTTAAGAATGTTTGAGAAGCTATACTAGGAGATGTAAGGGCATTTAATTTCATTATTGAGTCATGTCTAAGTCAAGGTAAAAAGATTAAAAACTCTCTGTTTGTTGATATTAATGCCCTTAGATAAGAGATTGTGGGTTTATGGGAGGAAGTCATGAGGTTGAGTTTGAGTATAAGGTGGTCAAGAGCGATTAGGCCTTCTATAAAATGATAGTCATATAGAGAAGAGTTTCGACCATGCCCTTAAATTCAAGCCCTCCTAAGGTCAAGTTTCTCAAGATGAAACAATATATAAATGTAAGGAATGCCAATAAGATAGACAAGTTCAATTAATAAATAGAGTAGAATTTTCAAGTTTGTGGCATTACCTTGATACTAATAAAACAACTATCCTAAAATATATCTAAAGGACATCACCGTGGTTTGGTGAAAGAGGTGACATTTTAGACCTTTGTGAGTTTTGATTTAATGAAAAATTTAAGTTAAAATATATAACTTGTCCTTGCATGAAATGATCACGACAAAATAAGGCAAAAGAGTTTTTTTAACAGATTTGGTTAGACACATAATTATGTGTGTTTTGGCCATACGACCGTGTATGTCCTATAAAAGGAACACATGAGTTGGTTAAGTCGTGCAGGTATTTATGCAACAAAAGCTAGGATGCATGACCATGTAACTATTGAACGCACAATTATATGTGACAAAAAGTGAAAAAGCATTGCTAAAGCCTCCCGTGCACATCTAATAGTTTACGTGTATAACAGTCATCATTATGTGTACTTCCATTGTAATAGCCTAAGGTTAGAATGATCTTTTTAGGCTAAAAATTAGGGTAAAAAATGAGATTTTATGATAGAAAATAGAATTGAGAAGATTCAAGGGTAAAATAGTCTTTTAGAAGCTATTTGTGGCATGTGTATAAGTCTCTTTAAGAGATTGTTTCATATAAGGTGCAAGAAGAAGGGAAGTATATGATTTTCTTTGACATACAACTGTGAGCCTCGGGCACGCGACCGTGCGTTACATTAGTGTCATCATAAATACTAAGTTATTTCTTACTTTCTTGCCCAATTTTATTTCACCTAGTTTCTCCCCTTTTTCTTTTTAGTAAACCCTAAGCTAGAGAGCATCCAACCAGTAGCCACAATCCAAACTAGAGGAAAAAAAAAGCTAGAGAGAGAGAGAGAGAGAGAGAGAGAGAGTAGGCTTTCATGGCTAAAGGTAAATATTTCTTTACCTCTTTCACCTTGTTTTATAGCTTGTTTCTGTTATTTGGTTGAGTTTTAGTGATGTTTTGGCATGCCAAGATGTTATGATGATGGCTTGGCTGAGTATTAATGCAATGAGTTCTTGAGAATATGAATATATGTTTGAATATGTGTATTTGGTATGGTATTTTGAGTAATGTGTTTGTGTTTAGCTTGATTTGGATAAGTTTGATGGAATAAGCACGTTTGTGGATGATATGTTAAGTTGATGAAGTTATTTTTTTGAGATTAAAGAGATATTGGAGAGTTTGGCTGGGTTTCTGGAATTTTTAAGCATATTATCGTAGAAGCATGGTAGACACACGACTGTGTGCTTATAAACACATGACCATATGAACCTCTTTTAGCAGTAACATGACTATGTAGGTTATTGTGCGTGCCTAGACAGGCTTAGGAACATGATCATGTTAGTAGAGAACACGACTATGTGTCTGTTCCCAATTTCACATACCCAATGTATAATCAACACAAGATTGTGGTAAGAGCTACTGCATGCTCGTGCAAGTATGAAACGTGTCTATGTGTTTTCATAAACGACTGTATGCCTCATACCATACGTCTGTACAATAAGTCAAAAAAAAAATCAGACTTCACATATGCTAGCACGGCTAGGCATACAATAAACACATGACCTCGTACATAATCGTGTACCTAAGCCAAATACAAATACCACTTCTTAAAGCATCCAATATAACGAGACCTTTGACTACTTTAACTAGAGATGAGAGGTAAGACCTGTTGCTATATATTACTGTATACTATAAATATAAGTTTTTTTTTTTTCCATAACTAAAATATAGATTTAATATAACAAGAATCCTACTCTAACAAGCTTAACTAAAAACTATGCACTGTGCAGAAGTTATAAATAAAATAGGATGGAATGTAAAACCCATTATATAGTATCTTAAAAGAAAATCTATATTTTTCTATTATATTTAATAGATACTAAAAACATAAATGATACTATACACTCATATGTATGAGCAATAAAAGTCTGGGAGCCAACATGTTATCTGCTAAAAACTAAATACATATATGTATACATATACATATATATATATATATATATAATTAAAAACTCGAGTAGGAACCCACTCAAAGTCATCTCTTGCTCTAGCTCAACTCTTCAAAACACTGACCTACAAGAAGAGAAACTAAAGGAATGAGTGACAACTCACACAATAAGTATCTCCTATCTCTACCTTTAAACAACTTTATATTTTGATGTTGATCTATACTGTGACTAATCACACAATTCTAAGCTCTCTTACTTATCTTACTTCTCAACTAAGGACATTTCTGGACTCTTTCTCTTATTAATCAAGCTTCTATGCTAATTTCTTTCTAAGTATCTTCTCTTGACTAGTCATGATTCTAGTATAGCAAATTTTGCTTGGATTGTCTTTAGTATTTTCCTTAATCTCTATTTTTATTACTTTACTGCTTATTTGATTTCTAGCTGGTAGACTTTGATTAGTCTATTACTAGTTTAACTGTTTATTTGAAAGACTCAACTTAATTCATTACTAGTTTTATAATCATATCCTTTCTAATTTAGCTTACTGTTTGATTTCTGATTCACATCTTGTCGTAATTATGTATATGGATATACGTATACAACTCAGTATGAAAAGGATTTGAAATGATGCAATTAATGCATCTACATCCCTTCTTGATATTCATTACCCTCTTCATCTCTTATTTAATATCTAAAAACTATGGTACTCTTGACTCTTTTGAGTCCCAACTATTCTCTACTACACTTATACTTATGAGACATATCATATAAGTGAGTCTATCTAGGATTCCATTCCTTTTTTATTTCTGGAAGCAATATATACACATACCCTTTCTATAGTATTCATGACTGATTATAAGTATTTGTCTAAACTCTTATCTCCTTATATTGTTGATTATATTTCTTACTAAGTCTAACTCTAATTAAGATGTGCTTGCTTAGTAATATTTATGATCTGTAAATTTTGACTGGTTTCCATTCTATTTCTGATTGTGTTATACATTGAATAAGTACATTCTACTTCACCACTGTACAACTCATGATTGGTCATGAGAAATCATCCGATTTCTCTTCTTGTTATATTATAAATTCTTCTCTTATTGAAGTCAATTTTGCTTTTCAGGTAATTGCTTAATAGTACAAATGTATCCTTTTAATTCTTCATTGGTTTCTTTTTGTTTCTAATTATATTATATCTCGTGATGTAATATTTATGACTGGTTATGAGTCGTCATCTACTTAATAAACTTTACTAGTTGATTTGTAGTTACTTTGTTTCTCGCTTACTGTTCTGTTTATAATTTATTCTATAAACTTGTTTATTTTGTTACATACTAGGAACTCTTTATGTGTTATCTTTTTAAAATTTCATATGCTGACTTTTGAGTACGTACCAATCTGTCGAATAGGTTCTATTTTTGTTTATTGTTACTTTTCATAATTTCTTTGATTTGTTTGTTCTCATAGTAATATGTATGTTCATATATCTTTAACATTATATATTTTGTCTAGTCTATGGCTTATCAGTCTATTTGATAAGTTCTACTTTAGTTTATTGTTGCTTTTTTTTAATAATTTCTCTATTCTATTTAATCTCACGCTAAGTATGAAATGATGTAAAATATACTAAAATCATGCTAAAAACATGTTTACACCCTTGGGTTTGTTTTCTGAAAACATCTTTCTGATAGTATTTTTCTGAAATTACTATTGTGTTATATAAAATAAGTAAAATTTGTAACTAAAATCTTTATGTATCTGAAAATACCTACTGTGCTACATAAATTAATGAATATATAGATTCAGTACCCTGACCATATAGGGTTTATTTGAACTGTAACTGGTCAACTATCTAATGTTGATATTTGAACTGAGTCTAATATTGAACTAAAACTAAATCTGACGCATGACCAGCTTATATAAATGTTTTCTCACATTGTGCATGTTGGTGGACCCCTTAATCAACGAGCATACGTATTTACAGTGCCTTATCATATTCTCCTTTAGAATTGTTATTCAAATCAACATCTATATATGTGAATCATTTGATCATTTTCTGAAAACAATGTTATAGCATGTCATGTCATGTAATATAATGTATATCATGCATGATATCTTAATATTTCTCTGTTTGTTAAATTATGTATGAATTAGATTTACAGTTAATATTCTGCTCTGTGAATTTCTCATTGGTTTCTCTAGTTGTGTAATTTGTATACTTTTTTTTGTTAAATTCTATGTACTTATATGAGTTTCATATTCTAATTTTGTAGTTTCTCAAGCTTGTATTATTGCTCTATTTTAAATCAAATATTGTATATATATTGTTCTATTCTTTTGTATAGTACTTTATTTCTGATTTGTGACTCTATATAACAATATCCAGTATACAGTAAGTTAGCTGTCGAGTTCATTTGTTATGTATATATCTTACCAAAGTCTCTGTTTATATAACTTATTAAATATATTAATAAGTTCTAGGTAAATTGTTATGTATTTTGTGTATATCTTTTTATTTTCTATGTTATATGTTTCATAACTATTTTTATTTTTATTTTTGTCTTTGTATGTTTTTATATTGTTTCTTTGTTTCCATTTTTATTTTTTTGATTGTAATCTCACAATTACTACTACTATTTATAGGCTATTGTTGAGTTTTTCTTATTTATGAAAGCTTGAAAATGTGATTCTAAAAAAATATCTTAACTTGCTGTTTTTTGTTCCTTGTTCTGAAGGTTTTTCTGTTATAATTTTTTGTGTCTCTTTCTTCTTTTTATTTATTCTTGTTCATGATTTGTCGTTTCTTCTCTTATTCAACTGAAAATGCTTAATATGTTGCCTTACAATTGATATTTTGTTGATTTGGGAGAAAAGTCTAACTTTCACCAAGCATACAAGCATGCACTATCAGACACACGGTTGTGTGTTTGGTTGTACAAGAGAACATGCAAGCTTCTAGAAGAATTCTATCAAATTCCTAATGTAATGCATACACACAACTGTACCTTCAATTACACAGTTGTGACTCTTCATAAATTTAATCGTGCATACCTCATGTACATGACCATGACTCTACAAAAGCACGACTGCATAGGTATATGGCCATCAGGTGCATGATCATGCGTCTTGCTCTATTTCAGCTACCATGGTTGAAACACGCAGGATCCACTCCAAATCTTTATCAATCTTAAATCAAACTCATTCTAATATGTATTCATGCAAAAATACGTTATTATACACGTATTCTTCCCATTAATAACAACCAAATCAATCTATCATGCTCTAAAATCACAAAGCACAACACACATATACACAGAATCCAAGCACGTTTTTGCCTCCAAATCTCTCAATTTCTAACATCTTATCATATCATGCTACTGTTAAAACTCAAAACATGTTTCTTATCTTATCTAATCACCTAAAACAAGGAAATACATGCTAAATAAATAAAGAATAGAGAAAAAAATAACGAAATACTTGCCTAGAATTGCTAATGGCTTCTATCTTTCTAACTCTGGTTAAATCCTGGTTGGATTGACTACTAGAACTAGCTTTTTTCCCTGATAATTTGGTTAAGGTTGGCTAGAGAGAAAGGAAGAGCAGAAATTAAGGGAAATCTTATACGAAAGAGAACCCAACTTTATATATCAGTAGGCATACACAGACGTACAGTAAGATACACTAGTGTACATAGTGGCAAAGAAGCATAAACATGTGTCTAAATATACACGGTTATGCTCCTTAGACAACCCATATATAAAGCTTCTAAAAAGACTATTCTACCCCTATAACTTTCTTAAATCAACTCTTACCTATGAAATCTCTCTTAACCATAGTCATGGCTTAGAAAGACCATTCTAATCTCGAAATGTTACAATCTCTCTCTTTTCAAAAAATTTCATTCTCGAAATTCTTTTCTAAACTATTTGAAGGGGATCTCTCTTTTTCTAACTCTAGCTCAACTCCACTAACCTAGGAAAACTTTAGAAGTCTTTTTGACTCTTCACCACTATACCTTTTTCAAAGGTACCTTCTCACACCTGTGACTTTATCTTTTGGAACTTCATATTTGTACATTTCTTCTGAATCTGCTCAATCATTATCTGATCATCTCAAAGCTTGTTGTAGTCTTTACAAAACTTATTTTTTTCTACTGGTACCTTTCTTACTTTCATTATGCACTTTGATTACTTTATTTTGAACTCAACTTTACTCTTAAATATAATGATCATAACCTAATTGAAGCTAACCTCAAATATCTCTTTGATATGTCTAGTGTCTAATCTGCTAGCATCTGGTCATTCATCATTATATCATCCTTCATTATCTCAACACTGTAGATACTTCTATCTGCCATAGTAGGGACCAAACCCAAATTTGTTTACTACTCATGTGAATGTAATGTTGGGTTCATGATTAATCAATGATAAGGAGTATTTGAAAGGAAACACAACCCAAAATCACCAAAAAAAAAAAAAAAGTCCTCAAGCAGTCCCAACTGCATCTACACTTACTCTACTTGAATCTATTCAGCCTCTCCTCGATTTGACTCTATCTCTGAATGGATTTGTACCCCCACAAGCATGACACTCTAAACTTTTATGTCTTGGCTAGTGACATCTGAAATATACATCACAGTCAGGTAAAATTTTGGGATTAGATATGAGATTTAGAAATAGATTAGGAGTTAGAAGAGTTTAGGGGTAAGATAATAAGTTTTCAGAGCCTGTGTGGCTTACACATGATTCCTTTTGGGAGGTTTTTATCATACCTAACACGAGAAATGAAGTTTATTCATTTTCCCTTGTGCACTCCCATGCATTGTGCCTTGTACGCCCGTGTAAGTGAGTTAGAAGAGAGAGATGAGAGTTATAAGCCTTTTCTCACCCGTCTCATCCATTTTCCAACTAAGGTTTCCTTTGTGTTTCAGAGATTCCCAACCCTAGAGTTGAGATTCAGTATCTAATAGCTTCCAATCTAGTTAGAGAAGGAAGAGATTAGCTTGTTTGAGTTTTCCAGCAGCCATGGCAAGAGGTAAGTGCTTCCTTACTTCTTCCTTGTGTTTCACAGCTTGTGTTTGATGATTGGAAGTGTTTGAATGTGTTTCCAGCATGTTTATGAGTTATATGAAATGTTTATATATTGATATGTTGATGAGAAAATGCTTGAGTTGATGATTTCCACCCATGAACCATGCTTGTCTTGCTTGTATGTGATTATATGAGAGAAAGAATGGTTTTTATCGTGGATTGAATTATGATTGGTGATGGATGAAATTGAAGTGTGTTGTATGCATATTGAAGTGTTAGAAATGCATGCTTTCAGTTAATTTTAGTTTGAGTGAGGTTTGATTAGATTTCTTGCAAGTTTCAAGCTGGTGTCATCAGTGCAGAGCAAGACACACGCCCGTGTGCTCGTAGGTGCACGCCTATGTGTCTTTGCTTTTGCAGGGACACGCCCGTATGCATGGCCTAATTGCAGAAGACACGCCCGTGTGTCCCAAGTGACACGGTAGTGTGCCTGTTCTTTCAGTGATTTGTATAATTTTTTCAGAAGCGAGCACGATCGGTTGCACGACCCTGTGCATTTGTGCACACGCCCGTGTGCCCTTGCCATATACGCCCGTGTGTGCTCCTTGCACGCCTGTGTGTTTTGCCTACACGCTCGTGCACCAGTAAAATTTTTCAATAAATGTGTTAAAATGAATTATTAAGCATGAGAAACCTTTCCAATGGCTAATAAGCAACAGATAAGCATAAAATCAGATAAATAATGCTGCATAAGCATTTAATAGCATGACATGCCAAGGTATCAGCATAGAAAAGGATCAAGCGATCTGATTTTCTTAGTCATTCAACATTCAGAACCTGATATTCGGATTAGAGTTTAGGTGAACTCGAGGGGGTATCTGTGAGATTTTAGCCTTCTGACTACGATTAAATCGTCCAGCTCAGCATATTTAGCTTTCTAGCTTGTAGCTAAACTGTTCAGCCCACATGACCAAGATATCGAATTCTTGTGTTCATCAGCCTGATTAGCACAACAGGTATCTTCAGATACGTATAGATTCATATGCATGCGTATTCAGTATTTATTCAGCATGACATGATATACATTTCATGACATGAATTAATAATGCAATCTAGAAAACAGATAAAACAATAATCAGTTTGAGCAAGCGAATAGATAAATGTTAAGGCCAAGGCCGGGTATGAGTTATATTATGATTGCTTACTTGGGTTGAGGGAAGTAAGGATCGCTTACTAGGTGATCTTCATCACTCGTTCCTTTCTTTCTTCCTTCCTTTTCAGGTATGTGTGGTGCTGGCAAGGAGCGGGTGGACCGTGGTTGACGAGAGAGGGCTCCATATTAGTTTCAGTTTTCAGCATGGTCTGTTGGGTCTTGTATTGTAAATTTTGTATTTACTCAGTTTATTTATGTATGTATAGAAACATTTTATATATATATATATATGAAAAGGCTATTTTAGGCCCATTGCATGTTTCAGTTTAAGCTTTTACATGTGTATTCAGTATGTATAGTAGCAAGTTTCTTTTCGTAGGATTCCGGTCACGTATACCAAAATTTTCAAATTATTAATAAAAGAAATTTATATTATTCAGCAGCAGCGGTATACGTGACGGCGGGTCTTACAATTCAGCCTCTCCTCGACTTGACTGTATCTCTGAATGGATTTGTACCCTCACAAGCATGACACTCTAAACTTCTATGTCTTGGCTAATGACATATGAAATATACATCACAGTCAGCTGAATACTCTTTTGGATGTCTCATCCAACACTTGACATACTCTGACAATTGAGACTGATCTCTTTGTCTCTCGTCTTTTCTGAATAGCTTTTTCTTCTTCTTCTCTTTCTTCATTTCCTGATTTGACTATTTTTCTTTGTCCTTGGTTCTATTTTTTTTAATTGATCTCTCAAACTTTTCTAGGTCAAACTGTCTTCGTCCATTACTATCTTTGTAAGGATCCACCAAACCCTCATATCTCCTCTTAATAGATAAACTATATATCTAATTCTTTCTCTGTCTATTATACTGAAAAGACTCATGGTACTTTTTACTGCTTCTATCTAGTCCTTTGCCATTACTAGGTCTTGAGATCCACTAAATCTAAAAGACTGATGTACTCTTAATAGATTATATATGGAAGGAAGTCTCTCTGAACTTTTGGCACTCACTAATTCTATCTCTAAACTTTGTCTCTGATATTGACTTGGTCTTGGCATTTGAAAACTATGTCTTACTAATTCTAGGTAACCATCCCTCATTGATTCTTCATGATACCCTATCTCAAACAACTGATAACTACCTTTTCTAGTAGGTTACTAAAACTCCTCTCTTATCATATCTTTTACCATTTCTCTCAAATCCTCTGCTCTTTAAGACTTTAGAGGTTCCTAGAATCCTCTTTTACCCTTTTATTGAACTTTCTCATATCTGGGAAACTAGAATCTCATATCTAATATCATAAAAAAAAGGGTTAGGGTTTTGCTATCTATACTAAATCTGCTACTAAAATACTTACACTGAAGGGAACAATAAGCTTTGACTATTAGAATATGCTGACTTTATGCTTATGCAATTCAAAAAACAATACATACTATAAAACATTTTCTGAAAATATTGTCTCAAAAATTACTCTGATACCACTTTATAAGGCCCGCTGCTAAATATTACTGTATACCATAAATATAATATTTTTCTCACAACTAAAATATATCTTCAATAGATAGCAGGAGTCTTACTCTAACTACCTTAACTAAAAACTATGCATTATGCAGAAGTTATAAATGAAATGTGGTAGAATGCTAAAACCCACTGTATACATACATACATATATAAAGTTAAAAACTCAGGTAAAAACCTACTCAAGCAATATCCCACTCTATAGTCATTTCATGCTCTAAGCTCAGCTCCCCAAAACACTCACCTGCAAGAAGAGAAACTAAGGGGAATTAGTGACAAGTCACTCAGTAAGTATCTCCTATTTATACATTCAAACAGGTTTATATTTTGATGTTGATCTCTACTGTGACTGATCACACAGTTTTAAGCTCTCTTCCTTATCTTACTTCTCAACTACGGATATTTCTAGACTTTTTCTCTTGCTTATCAAGTTTTTATGCTAATTTATTTCTAAGTATCTTCTCTTGACTAGTCATGATTCTAGTTTAACAAATTTCAGTTGGATTGTCTTTAATCTTTTCTTTAATCTTTATTTCTATTGTTTTACTGCTTATTTGATTTTTAACCTTATAAACTCTGCTTAGTCTATTACTAGTCTAATTGTTTATCTGAAAAACTAAACTTAATTCATTACTAATCTTATAAGCATAACCTTTTTAGCTTAACTTATTGTTCAATTTTTTATTCACACCTTGTCATAGTTATATATATATGGGTGTACGTATACAATTCAATATGAAAAGGATTTGAAATGATGCAACTAATGCGTCTACCGCCCTTCTTGATATTCATTATCCTTTTCATCTCTTATTTAATATCTAGAAACTAAGGTATTTTTGAATCTTTCGAGTCCCAACTATACTCTACTACACTTCTACTTATGAGGCATATCATACAGGTGAGTCTATTTATGGTTCTATTCCTATTCAATTTCGGGAAGTGATATATACACATACCCTTTTTATAATATTCATGACTGTTTACAAGTATTCATCTAGATTCTCATCTCATTATATTGTTGATTTTATTTTTTACTAAGTGTGACTTTGATTAAGATGTGCTTGTCCAGTAATATTTATGATTTCCCCTAAATTTCAACTGGTTTACATTTTGTTTTTAATTGTGTTTTACATCGAATAAGTACATTATACTATAACATGTATAACTTATGACTAGTCATGATAATTCATCTAATTTCTCTTATGGTTATATTATAAATTTTGCTCTTACTAAAGTCATTTTTGTTTATTAGGTAATTGCTCAATAGTATTGATGTATCTTTTTAAGTTTTCATTGGTTTCTTTCTGTTTCTAATTATATTATATCTCGTGATATAATATTTATAACTGGTCATGAGTCATCATCTACTTAGTAAACTTTAATAGCTTATTCATAGTTACTTTGTTTCTCGTTTGCTATTTTGTTTATAATTTATTCTATAAATTTACTTATTCTGTTACGTATTTGGAACTTTATATGTGTTATCTTTCTAGAATTTTATAAGCTAGCTTTCCATTATGTACCAATCTATCTAGTAGGTTTTATTTCAGTTTATTGTTACTCTTCATAATTTCTCTAATCATTTTGTTCTCATAGTAATCTGTATACACATATATCTATACTATTGTATATTTTGTCTTTTCTATGGCTTATCAGTTCATCTAAAAAGTTCTACTTCAGTTTACTGTTACGTTTTTTTTTCATAATTTCTCTGTTTTGCTAAATCTCATGCTAAGTATGACACGATATAAAGTATGCTAAAAATCATATTTGGACCCTTAAGCTTGTTTTTTGGAAACATCTTTCTGATAATATCAGTTTGAAAATACTACTGAGATTCTTAAATCCTAAAAATACTAAAAACTTAGTAAAATCTGTATATAAAATTTTAACGGTAATAATCGAAGGTTATTACCTTATAGTTTGCGTAATCCTGTTTTAACAGTAATAGCCGAAGGTTAGAATTGTCCTTTTAAACTAGAAATTATGGTTAAAAGTGAAATTTTATGATAGGAAAGTTTCATAATTTAATTCCAAAAGCTAGCATAACTGAGAGCACGATCAACACACAGTCCCGTGTGTCTTTCCACATACTCATGTACTGAGAAACACATGCCCATGTACTATGAATAAAACCCAGAATGATTTTGAAGCCTTCTTAAGCAATTCTAAGATACTTTTAAGTATACAGAACTTAATAATATCAAAATAAAACAACATACTAACTATTGTCTCTCTCAAGTTAAGTATGCTCTAGATCTTTTTTCTCGTGCTCCTCCATTAGATAATGGTATGATTTCCACTCTACTTAAACTAAATATCAAGCTTCGAAGATAGAGGGAAAGTTATTTCATGATCCAACTTTGCATCGTCGACTTGTTGGTAGTCTGGTTTACTTGATAGTCACTCGCCCAAATCTCTCATTTGTTATTGAATTAGTTAGTCAATCCATGTCAATTCCTCTCACTACTTATTATTCAGTTGTACTTCATATTCTTCAATATGAAATACTATCTATTACGGTCTTTGGTTCTTATCTACCTCCTCTTTGCATCTACGTTCTTATTCAGATGTCAATTGGGCCAAAGATCATGATGAACACAACTCTACTATTGGCTATTGTATTTTCCTTAGAGATTCCTTGATTTCTTGGCATAGTAGGAAACAACATGTTGTCACACACTTTAGTTATGAATCCAAGTTTAGAGCTCTTGTTGACACCACCTTTGAGTTCATATGGCTTCGATGGTTGCTTAGGTTTCTTGAAATCTCACATACTGATAGCACTCCATCGTATTGTGACAACAAGAGTGTCATCAATATTATTCATAATGATGTTTTTCATAAGCGCACCAAACACATATAGGTTAACTGTCAATCATTCGTGATCATATCTGGAAGGTACCGCACATCTTTTATCAAATTGTCAACATTTTCATGAAGCCCTTTCAACCAACAAGGATTCATCATTTTGTTTCCTAACTCAATCTGGGTCCTGTCTTGCTATCTCAAGCTTTTAGAATATATTTTATTTCCATGTATATAATGTTTCCATAAATATTATGTTTTCATGTATAGGTCTTCAGTATCTATGTCTCCATGTATAGGTTTTCTGTTTACGTATCAATATACAAGATTCATTAAAACCTTCAGAAACCTCTCAAATTGCTGGCTCGCCTAATCTTTTGTTGCACAATGTACTACAACTGTCTATGATCTTCTTTTTAGGTAAGTAACAGCAATATATCCTGTAATGGCAATCATCTTATATATAGAAAAATCTGATGTCCTCATAAATGATGAAAATTTTAGGTGAAAAAGACAGGAAATAATTATATAGAAAAATGAACTAAATGTATGGAATGTAACCCGTAAAGAAATCCAGGGTGGCAAAAAGGGTCACATAGAGAGGCTAAAGTATGAATTGCCTTGCCATAACCCAAAAAGGCCAACACCAGTCCCCTGTATACTCCATTTGTCTCTAAAGCAAAAGCTCAATACACACACACACACACACGCACAGAGAGTAATAGCCACGTTACCCAATTTATATTTTTTGAGCACTCTTTAAAACTTTTTTTGTTGGTGTATTTCTTTATATTATTTTCCGTTTGACATCTCTAATTTATTATCATTCTGTAATCTTTTTTTGGGTATATGGTATGGATTTCTTCTACGACAGTTGACCTATTCTTCATTTCTTTTGAAGACACACACACAGTCACACAGGAGAAAAGGAAAAAAGGAAAAAAAATGGGGAATTCTTTTGGGTGTTCAGCTTCTGGGGAAAGATTAGTATCGGCTGCGAGAGATGGTGATTTGGTGGAAGCCAAGATGCTGTTAGATTGTAACCCATGTCTCGCTAAATACTCCACGTTTGGTGGCTTAAATTCGCCTCTTCATTTCGCTGCTGCTAAAGGCCATAATGAGGTTGGTTACAGCTTTTTTTTTTCAGTTATTGTAACGAGACTCTTTTTTTTTTTTTTTTTAACTTCTTGGGTTTAATTTTGGTTGGTTGTTGTTAGATTGTTGCCCTGTTGCTTGAAAATGGAGCTGATGTTAATTCACGGAATTATTGTGGTCAGGTATGAGATTTATTGCTTTCTTTTTCTTCTGAGTTTCGTAAATTTAAACTTTTTGTTTGTTTTTAAGTAATGATTTTAGAGAATTAAGGTTGATTTGATCATTTGGCTGATAGTTCCTGTTATGTTTTGTTATATAGATAGATATACGTATCTAGTTTTTTTAGGTTTATTTACTTTGTATGGAATTGGAAGTCTCTGCAGGATCAGGACAGCATTTTGATTCTCTGGTTCCAGATGACTCTGAAATAATATTCTAATTGTGAAAGATGGGATTAAATTTTTTCTGATATAGTGCTAAAAACAAAGATGATCTACTTTTTTATATGCATTGCTAGAAGTCTATTCTCTTAATGAACAACAAGTTGAGGGATCTGTTTTGAAACTTATGGTCGAGTTACTCAATTTTTCTTATCTATGTCTGAAGACTGCATTGATGCAAGCGTGTAGATATGGGCACTGGGAAGTTGTACAAACGCTTCTGCTCTTCAGATGTAATGTAAGTTCAATTTCCAGTAACTTTTGTTTTTTTTTTCCCCTCCTCTCCATTCAAATTATAGAAAATTTAATTATTAAAATTTCTCTTTGATTTAGAGGCGGTTTGATGCTTCTATGTCATTTTTTTGCCTGCAGTTATCATATCTATTTTCTTCTTATAGGTCATAAGAGCTGATTACCTCAGTGGGAGGACAGCTCTACATTTTGCAGCTGTACATGGACATGTTAGATGTATTAGATTAGTTGTGGCTGATTTTGTTCCCAGTGCTCATTTTGAAGCCATGAATACGCATGCTGAAGGTGATAGAGGGGATGGTTCCATGTTGAAGAACAAATATGATCGAAGGTCTGGAATTTGTTTATGTTGCTTGTGTGTTTACTTTCTCAGTTAACACTTATGTTACTGGCTGGGAATTTGGTGGGAATGAAGACATTAAGATCTCAGATTAGTTAATACACTTTTTGTATTGTTTCTAAAGAACAAATTGCAAAATGCTTTGTTCAATGTAAATGTTGATTGCAAACTGTGGCACTCTGTATCTCTTTGCGGGTGGCACCATCTCAATATTCCTGATAGACTTACTTTAAAGGAGATGTTTCTACAAGGTTTATCATGTGGTCTGATGATATCCAATGCACCTGGATCATTTAATTTTTACATTCCAAAGATATTAAGCATCATTTCCTTGTTGTTTATCTAGCTAATTCTGTAATGCAGCGCCCTATCCAAGTTTGTAAATAAGGCAGCTGATGGAGGGATCACTGCTCTTCATATGGCTGCATTGAATGGGTATTTTGATTGTGTACAGCTTTTGCTTGATCTTCATGCAAATGTATCTGCAGTGACATTTCATTATGGAACATCAATGGATTTAATAGGTTTGCTCTTGTATTTGATTCATGACCCTTTTTGTGGGTAATCACTATGTTAGTCTTGCTTGAAATAACATATGCATATATATTTATAGGAGCTGGAAGCACTCCTTTGCATTATGCTGCTTGTGGAGGAAATTTAAAATGTTGTCAGGTAAGAATTTGTCCTTCAAAGATTAAATGACCTCTAGTTGCTATTAGCTTTTGAGATAACAATGTTACAACTTCTGCAGATCCTACTTGCCAGAGGTGCCAATCGTATGTGTTTGAACTGCAATGGGTAATTACCTATGATTTTTCTTGCCTTGTTCATTCTTCGGCTTGTTGGTATGATTAAATTTGGGGCCTCTATATCACATGGCTAAAAGAAGTTTGTGTATTTCTTCAGGTGGCTGCCACTTGATGTTGCTAGAATGTGGGGGCGTCATTGGCTTGAATCTTTGTTGACACCCAATTCTGACTCTGTTATACCAAGATTTCCTCCTTCCAATTACTTATCATTGCCTCTTTTGAGTGTACTTAATATAGCGAGGTAGTTTTTGAACCACTATATGAGCAGATAATTATTTTGCCGTCCACAAATTACTAACAGATACTAGTCAGATTTGTACTTCTGCTTGGCATCTTTGTCACATATATGTGATGCTTTGATACTGGTTTGGACTTGGAGTGAACTGTTTGTCATGACAGATAAAGTCACTCACATATGTGACGTATATGTGATGCTTTAATACTGGTTTGGATAAGGAGTGAAAGGTTTGTCATGACAGATAAAGTCACAAGGTTAAAACTGAATTTCTTGACATAGCTTAGGAGAGATTATAATTCATATCATGAAAGTAAAACTGAGGGAAACAATCAGGTAGTCCGCGAAGGGCAAATGAAGTGAAAGATGAAACAATATTAGAATCTTCTTAGTGAATAATTGTGTGCTCAATGATGGTTGGAGCAAACCAATACCTTTTCAATAATATGTCAGTGACAGTGATCCCTATCAATGAGTTACACGAGGCTACAAGTTTTCAGTTTTATGCTAGCATTCTTTTTATTCATATAAAGATTGGGGTGGGGGTGTGTGCTGAGTAGAATTCAAAAATTGGTTGTGCCTGTTGATTTTTTGTTTATAATTGGTAATGATAAACATATTCCTGTTTGTGCAATTATAACCAAATATGACAAATTGCATGTAATCTTTGCAGAGAGTGTGGGTTGCAATCCTCAACAACCTCCTTAGATGATACTGATACTTGTGCTGTCTGCCTAGAGAGAGCATGCTCTATAGCTTCTGAAGGTTTGTACTTTCTTTGACTGTTTTATTTTTTATTTTTTTAATGTTGTTTGACTTTGATTTGTGTGTTATCTTTTTAAGATATCTTTATTAGGTTGTGCTGGAGTAGCTTTTAAAGCAATGAATATTACTTCCATTATTCATCCATTATTCATTCCTTCATCGTTGTTAGTACCAGCACGTTTCTTTTCATTGTGTCTAGTAGTCTCTGTTGTTTTCTTTGAGAACAGTTTTGTGAAAAACTTAAAATTGAAATCTCAAAAATAAATAAATAAATAAAATTCTAGACAACATAATATAGAGGAACTACAAACTTTAATATACCTATCTCGTCTTTAACTTTTAAGACAATCAGGTTAGTATATCAATCATTTAAAATGCAGTTGGCTGGTGCTAAAACCAAAGAAAATGAAAAGAATAATTGATCTAGATATTACAATTTTATTTTTTATTTTTTATTTCTTATTTTTGAATACGGAGAAGCTTTAACCAGAGAAGGCATATGCAAACAATTTATGTGTTGGTTGCACTTCTTTCTTTTGTGTTTGCCTTTTTTAACAGCCAACTTATCAGAGTAATGCTGTGTACATTTCATGTGATAGTCGAAATGTTCTCTTCAACTTTATACTTATCTGCTGGAGTTTCATTCTTTCAGTGATCACAGACATATTCTTTTGACAAAATCTCAGTGTAGAAAATAAATAATATAGGTGAATTTAGGTGACATAATTTTGTTTGGGGAAGGGAAAGGAATTAGTAGATTCTACACGTGAAGCGGCTCGTTTACTGTTGGGAGAGCATATCAACAATATTGAGTTTCATCTCTTCTTGGCTTTGGAAGCAATGTCTTAAGTTACGTGGATGCTTTTTCTATTCTATAATCGAGGTTAAATCTTTGTTTTATGTTTCCATTATCAGCACCCACTGGTTTTTGTTGCTTATGGCCACTCTTCTTGGTCATCTCTCCTCAATCTGTTCTTCCCTACCTTTATAGGTCTATGTTTACTCTTTCCATTCGTTTTCCTTAATCTTCTTCACATCCTTAATTCAGTTACTCTTGTTTGATGGGCATTGTCCTTGTACAAGATCTTTGAACTCTAATTAGTAGCCATTTTCATGACTGTATTCTTTCTTTCATTCCTTAGTTGTCTTTTCAGTGCCCAACATATTGAAAGATTTTTACCTTCACAAAGTATCTATAGATTAATGCAAGCCTCTTATATTCAGTTAAATTAATGATTTATCTAGACAATGATCACTTTCCTGTGTCTCTTGACCATCATTGTGCTTCATTTCATTAATTTACTCTGGGTTTTCTAAAGTACCATGTGGTAGTAGGAGTTAAGGTCCTCCCTTTGCATAGTCTTATTATGAATCAATTTAATCTGTCAACCCTAAATCTTTTTTCGTGCTAAAACATAATCTCTCATCAGTTTATCAGCCTTACTAATGCAGATGTTTTTTCAAATGACATGTGCTGGCTAACCCGCTTATGTGGTTGAATCATCAAAGTTCTTATCTGTTAACTTTATTCCATCATAATATTAAGCTATCAAGAAATTCCCTATAGCAAACATGTAGTTTATAATCAGTCTATTGTTATTTATGGATTACCATTTTCATGCTCACATTGTGCTTATACTTATCAGAATTGCTCTATACGTTTGTTAGGGTGTCAGCATGAATTTTGTGTAAGATGTGCACTCTATCTTTGTTCCACTAGTAATATCCCTTCAGACATGGTTGGTCCCGCTGGCTCTATTCCTTGTCCTCTCTGTAGACATGGAATTGTCTCATTTGTCAAATTGCCTGGTTCCCCTGGAAAAGAAACTAAACAATCCCTAACCCTTGGCCTCTGTAACCCATGCATGCTTCACCCTCGTGATGCTGAACACCGATCACCAACTTGTTCCCTGGAGATTCGGAAGAATCGTGTAGCTTCAGTTTCCTCAGATATACTCTGTCCAGTCACTTGTAGCCCATTTCCTTCTGTTACCATCCCTTTATGCACCTGCAATGAGGGACCATGCCCATCTTTTGAATCTAGAGAGGTGGAAGCACAAGATGAATCTCCCCATCGTTCTCAAGGAACGTCAATAGAACAGGATAAAATGGAAGGGCCAAGACTCGAGAGAACAAGCTGTTCTAGCATGTTTTGGGGCAGAAGAAGCTGCAATAGAGAGCATCAGTGCAATTCAGAGATAAATGCTTGATCAGCAATGGTTGGTTTATAAAATTGGCTGTCCAAGCAGATTTTTTGATGATTCCAGCTCCAAATCAATAAGAGTTTTCAAATCCATGTTTGCTTCTGCTTTTTCTTCACCGGGCTGCATGGAAATGGTCTGGTTATGGAATCATGGCATTTTTCTTAGCTTCTAGATTGGTTCTATATATATATATATATAAAAGGATTGTTAAATTCGTATGTGGGATAAGTGGGAAAGAAACTGATTGTAATTTGTAACTGGTCATTTAAGAACAATTACTTTGTCTCATTTACCATTCTGGTATGATTGTTAATGGCAGCCAGAATTCGGTGTTCACTGCTTCTAACCAATGCTTTTGTAGATTCCTGTTGTGCGTACATTTTTTGTTATAATGTCAAAAGGTGGTTGAGCTAGAAGACACAGGAGAAAGAAAAGATGTAAACAGATTTTGGGTTCTGTTGGGACGGACGTGATATGCCAAGCAAGTGACAATTTTCTCACGAGGCAAAAGCTTCCTAGAAAATCAACTCAACCCTAGAGGTGCAAATGAGCCGGACCCTTTGCGATCAGCATATGTCCTGGCTCGTCTTGAGCCGGGCTTGGCCTGTTTAGTTTGAGCAGCTCAAATTCAGCTTTGTTAGGGTAGAAAGTTGGAGTAGGAAGTATAAACTTTGTTCAATGTAATGCAGGAAATTGTTTCAGAAGCTGAAAATAATTCTGGACCCAAAGAATTAGATGATGTTGGTGATAACTTGTCCCTTTTTATGTGAGCCTTACTGCCTTTCTCAGTCCACAGAATAAGCACCTAAACCTTAAATAATCCAAGGTCTCCTCACTATCAGTCTTTTATGAAGGTAGACAAAAGAATTCCCTGCGACGGATATCTTATTATCAAACTTTACATCAAGACTTTATCAAATAGAAAGAGTAATGCTCTTAAGTTCTTCTCTGTGTACTCAATAATATGTTATCATATGATTAAGTGTTAATTTATCTTTAATTTAATTATCTAATTACACAATCATATATCATCAAAGTATATAATTTGATCACCATGCATGAAACAGTATCCACCATGAAGAACTCAAATTCAACTCCACACTAATGGATTTGGGTGTATATATTAATGCCTTTTGTGTAATCCCAAACAAATTTCGCATTGGCAAAACACAAAAGAAATATTAGTATACATAGATGCATCTTGAATTACAAAACCGAAAAATAAATTTATAATGTATTATGTGTCAAACATAGAAAATATGTCGAATATAGATTAAATTATTGAATTAAAATATTAAAAATAATATCAGGTCAATGTAACATTTCTAAATAAATCTTGTATAGATCAAATTCATGAAAATGTTGAAAATGCGTTAAGGGGATGGTAAAACAAGATTTGATTAAATAGATTGCGGTGAGATTGTCAATGTAAATATATGAATAAACACCTACTTTTACTGTAAATACACGTTAAGCAGAGTACAAAAGTACTTTCACACAGACATTTGAATCCGAGACTCTAAAACATGAACCAGAGGATAATGCTGCCAAATTCAAGCTTTTCTTGTTTTTTGGGTAATTCGCGAAATTCAAGTTGAAGTTGAGCAGTTTTCTTTTATTCCGCCAGAAGCCGTAATAAACTGATCTTTTTTTTTTTTTTTTTTTAAATCTTCATCTTCTTCGTGCAGCAGTTTCTCTCTGAGCATTAAAGTAGACTGCAGCCACAGGCAGGCCAAGGCCGTTGCCTTGCGCGAACTGTCTTGTGTTGAAATGGTCCCTTGAAGTTGGCGCCTTCACAGTCTGTCTTCCTCTTTGCTTGAACAATATGAATACATATCTGTGAATGCCCACCACGGGCTTTGGAATCTCATAATTAACCACTTCTTTTCCTGTTTGACATAGCCATTTACATCAAAACAACCCAGTTAAGTTCTTCACATGATCACTTAAATTCAAACAGATTGTATCATTTTCAAGCTTCGAAAACTCACCAAAAGAAACATCGGTTGTGCCAGGAATGTCCACAACCATCCTGAAAGTAGAAGGTTCTATGAGACAGTCTGATTACTTTGAAACTTATTAATGTGATGTACAATGAAATGCTTATATATATATATATAAAGATAATGATACAAACCAGTGGAGATGTTCTCTCAGGTTTGGATCACTAGGGCTTGGAGCATCAGGGTCAGTCATGATCTATACAACAAAATAGATTATTATAATTATGTAGTCAAAATTGTAATATATGTATGAAATTTTATATTTACCAATGTATAGGCAGCTCTCATGTCCTCGCCACCAATCTCAACCCGAGGTTTAGTTGCAACGGCAGCAGGCAGAAGCTCATAACCATTAGCAACTTGCTTGTTGGAGCAATAAGTTACTGTCATCTTCACACTTGGGCTGAAACTGTCCACAACATCACCCACCACTCTCCCTACAGCCAGTGTCTCCGGCATTCTTGACATGAAATCGATCAACTCTTAAGGAGAGCTTAGAAGATAGGTAGAGAGAGGTTTCTATTAGAGAACTGAGATGATTGAGTCTGTGTTGTATGGCGAATGAAGAGCTTTTATTGAGAAAGAGCTTCGTTTAGAAGCTCAAAGGTTGGAAAATTCTTCGGTTACCTATTTATGGAAACGACATTTGTCACAGGTTTTTAAATCCGGTTTGCTTTTTTTTCCAAATTTAGTCGTTGAAAGAAGGCACTAAGGGAGATGGGTGTTGCATTAGATTACAGAAATCTGTGTGTAATCCAACACGTCTTGACTTTAATGGCAGAATGAGAATGAAGAATACAACTTTTTCTGCTTTTTTATAATATCCTCGGACAAATGGAATTCAGCTTTTAAGGTGCTTCCCTCCATATACATGCTTTCTTTTCATTTGAAAAGGAAAAAATATCTTATCACAGTGACTGTGGAGCCAACCGCTGAAATCGGAATTTTACTTGATGTAGTCGATTTAGACTCGAAACTCATTAAAGATTGCTCAAGCTCTCCCTTGATGAATTAAAGACTAGGGAATTGATCTTAGATTTTGAAGTAAGCCAATAGACCGACGACATGAGATTGCAGGGAATAAAGCCAGCCAGCCATTATGTTATTGGCCGGGGAGTCATCTTGCATTCATTCCCATAAGATTGTTCGTCTACGGCGAGAGATCATTTTAAGGTCTAATGAAAGTGATTATTTTTAATCGTGCTTATGTAGTGTATTATAAGTCATCCAACCCACCATTCATCGTTGATCAGCCCTCTATACATCAGTGATTAAATCAAGAAGGGAAGACTTGTCATACCGCCCTCACTTCTTTGGACTAAATTTTATTGATTTTGTCACCTTCTTTGTGAGATATCAAGAATAAAATGTGATCTATACACTTTTAATCTAGAGTTTTATGGATTGAGATGAGATTAAGGCTGAGATCGATATTGAAAGTAGACGAGTATACCCTAGCCAATGTTGCAAATGCAACAACCTAATCTTCATTAATATTAATAACATATTAATTAAACTAAATACAATTTAATTATTAAATTTCTATCATCTTATTTCAATTATTAGATCAACCTAAATTCTTAAATTCAATAAGAGATAAACAAATTCAAATCTAGAGAAATATTACTCTTAAATGGGTAAAACAACGAGAATTTATCTAATTTTACAGTTGATTTATCAGTTCATAAATATTCTATTATTTAAACAAGTATGTTTAATGATATCAATGTAATTAAGAGGACTCAAATACCCTAATCTTTCTTTCCATCCCAATACAAAGATGATGAAGAATCTTCATCCTCTCACTACAAGAAAAATATCTCTCCAATTCCTCTCCATCCATGTGGAAAAATTCTATTTCCTTTCCCTTTCTCTGCCACTAGAAAAATAATAAAATATTTATTATGTGTTGGGACCTATTTACAATAATTCAATGAATGAGGTTATCTTCATCCCCATCTTCATCTCCGTTCCCATCAAAAATCCACTTTCTAAATAAAAATTTAGTAGTTGCAAGGCTAACCCCATGCATGAATGCACTTCTTTAGTTTTTTCTTTCTTCATCAGAAAGGTCGCCACGCATATATAAATGTCAACGGTTTCAAGAGAAGTTCGTGAAGTAACGTACTAGTAAACTTTAATTATATTCGATTATTCTTCACAATCATTCCAGATTCACGCCAAAACTGTTCTAAAATAGAAACTTTACTGTTGGAAAATTCAGATGCATGAAAAATGCAGACAGAGCCACCTGATTCGATGCTTCTTCTTGCAAGCTGTTCCATGAAGAAGCAGAAAAAGTATAGAAATGCTGTACCTTCATGACAGATCAGAAACCTTCTATGCATGCATGGCTGGACGACTAACAAGATTCTACAATAAATTTTGTATGAGTGGTGTTCAGGATTACTTTTTGCTCAAAAAAATGTTATTCTTTTTTGTATATATTTGCTGTTTTTGCTATAGATTTTATGAAATATTATTATTCTTATTTCATGGATTTAAAAGAAATTCATATGATTACTACTATAATTATATTATTCTATTTTCCTTCAATTGATTATTTTCTTATTTCTTTGGTATTGAAAAGCATCTAAAGAAAGTCAAAAATTCTGGACATTGGTTAGAGTTCCTATGGGCAATGAGGCGTCTCAAAGTTGATGAAAACAACAAAATCGAATCAAAACAAAGTATGTTACTAACAAATCCTTCGATGACAGCACAAAGGTAGCCACGATGCAAAATAGCTGGTAGTAAGAGAAAAATAGTTTTGTCAGTGGTTTTTATAGTTTTTTTTTTTTTTTTATCTTCATTAATTTGAGGTGGTTAAAATTTTATAATTTTTTTCAAAAAAATTGTTATATAACTTAAGTAAAATGCATTGATATCTTTTCACTAATTATATTAAAAATATTGATGGATTTTATTAATAAATTTAACGAATATTGAAAAATAAACTTTTCAAATTAAAATGATGAAACATCATCATTTTATGAAAATTTTGATGTGTTCAACCTAAAAATTAAAAAAAAGAATTTTCTCTGGAGCCTTAACATATACTAAAATACGTTGACCTTTACCACATACATTACGAAAAAACTTTAGCATCCAGTTGATATTATTAGAATTTTCAGGTTGCATGCTTTATGCGTTAATGAGGGAAGCAAGTGAAAAAGAAGAGGAATTTCAACAAATATAGCCGATTGTAAGATGGTTTATAGTGGAAGAACCCACTCTGAATTTGACTAGTTTTATAGTGCAAAAATAAAATGACTTGATGAAATAAATTTAGAGACTTCCAAACATAAACTTTTTTTATATTCTTTTACTCACAAAATACTATGAGAACTAGAAGATACAAATGGCAAAAGAAAAACGAAAATGTAAAACACAAAATTTTTAATGTGATTTAGTCCGATGAGAAAAAGGAAAATTTTACAATATCGGAAACAGCTTAATCTGGAAGAGAGTAGAAAAATTTTTGTGAAAGATTTGAGATGATTATCTATTTTTCGAAGGCATTCAGGCTATCTAAGACTAGAAGAGTTACCCAGGTCCATTGTCTTTGTACAATACGAAAATAACCCTTAATTATTGTTTTTACAGCTGTGGCGCCGGTTTTTGCCGCGCCGAGCGAGGACAGACTTACCACTCTTGTTTAACCACCCTAGACGTGGTCAAGAGGAGCGCATAACGGGTTTTTGGCCCGCTACGGAGTCTATGGAGTCGCCACCCGGGAGTAACCCCGGGAAAATACACATCGGTGAGGATGGGCAATTTTTGGATCCCTTGCGAAGGACCCAACTACCCCTCACCTGCCCAATGGGTCGGGTTCGGAGAGTCAGGTACGGCAATGGGAAGGTGTTAGGCACCCACGCCGCCCGGCATGAAAGCCGGCCTCCACTATTGTGGTTCGTTCGTTAAACGCGTTACCAAGTTTAATTAAGTTCCGTATTACCACACGATGCATTTTAATAATCATACATATACATTCATCCACGAAAATAATGAAATATGAAAAAGAAAATAATTAAAAATTACAACCCTTTTCATACACCCCTATACATTTTCTCTAACCCTAAACAAGCCTAATGAATAAACCCTGCAAAAACAATTTTGTTAATTAATCCAATAAGATAAACAAATATATTAAATAAATGAATCAGCCCAAGTAAGGAAATATATAGGATGCAGCCCACTTAATAAGAATAACCAAAGTGCAGCCCAATCAGTGGAAATTGACAGCATGCAGCCCGACCAGGAGGCCCAATAATAGATACACACATGTACAGTAGCCTATCTAATAAATAAAATGCAGCCCAGCCAGCCCGCCCAAGAGAATAAGCAGCATGCAGCCCAAACAGGAAACCCAATATACACACATGCACAGTAAATAAACTAACCAAATTCCCCCTAGCCGCAACTCGAACCCAAGCATCCAACAAACTAAACACCTTCCGCCTTTCACCACCAAGGCAACAGCCGCATTCGTATATTTAATTTAAATACAATGATAAAATATATAATGCACACAAATACACCATTTTTCCCAAACAAATACAAAATATACAGTTTATACATATATAAAAATATACAATAATGCCAACATTCAGAGTATATAATATACACTATTTTATAATTACACAATACATATAATATATATACAGAAACATTTATTTACAAAACAAAAATCTTGACATGCCACATGTAATTGAATGCTATATAGAAATATAATATGATGATACAAATTTTTAATTAACTCATGTATGAACATTATTTCAGCAAACTACCAACCAAAAAAAAATACATAAACTTCCTTACATATGCATATTTATTTAAGCTAAAACCACCATTATGAACCGCATAAAATATATGTACAATAAAAAATATTACACCACACAAAATTATATAATATGATATGATAAATATATATACACTATAAAATAACTTTACATATATACAGTGATATACAGTATATATACAAAATAAATATATATGTATTATATTAATATACAGTAATAATAATAAAAAATAAAATAAAATAGAGTAAATAAAAAAATGAAAAGCAGCTTTGGTCTAGCGTGGCTTGAACCTGGGAGGGGGGAATAACATGGCCGCCTGCTGCCATCAGGGCGGCCAGTCTCATCCGGCGCATTTAGGCACACAGTATATTATATATATATCATATACCAATACACAGCACATACAGCATAATATATAGGATATATACATACATAACAAAAATAAATATATACAGTAGATTATAATATACCCATGTACATGCAGGATGTAAAATACAGAATACAGAATATATAATAAACAAAAGTACAACACAAAAAAATACAAATATAAATAATCAAATCAAATACATAATATATATAAAAAAAAATACAAAATAAACAATACATACACAATATAACTACAGAATATAAAAATAGATAAAATATATATATAAAATATCAATATATTTATACAGAATAAATAGAAAAATTAATGTAAATTATAAAACATATATACAATATAAAATGAAATAATATAGAAATTTTGTTTATAGAAAATTCCCCTCAGGGACTAACCTGAATTCGATTAAAAATCTCTTGATGTTGAGCTGAAGATGATCCCTCACCACATAAATTGGCTTTCAAAATGTTTTCATTTTCTAAAACACTTTTTTAATTTTTTTCTGAAATTTTCCCCTTCCCCAATTTTTCTCTCCTCTTAAATTTTTTTCCTTCTCTCCTCTAGGCTCTCCCCTCCAGCTCCCCCTTTTCTGGAAGATCCTTTCTCATTTTATAGGTAGTTTGGACGAAAAATGCACCAGCTGTCCAGCCACCCAGCGTGCGACACGCAGCCTGGCAGCAGCAGGAGAGAGACAGGGAGGCATGCGCTGAAAAAACAGAATGCAGGTAGATTACCCAGCGGGCGCGTGCGCTACACGCGCGATCAGCGCAGGCCTGTCCACTTCATCGCGCGTGTGATGCACGCGCTCACTGCAGGGCCATCTTTGGGCCTTCTCCTCCAACCGGGCCAGCTTACCCGCTGCTGCAGTATTCCAAAATGGGCTGCACACTGGCCTTCTTATTCTCTCCTCTTTTTGGGTTGGCTTTTTGGGTCATGATTTTTTATTTTTATTTTTTAATAAAATAAACACTTTTTTTTTCTTTTGTAATAAAATAAATACTTTTTTTTTTCTTCTTTATAAAAAATAACATAAAATAAACATTTTTTCTCATCCATCCTCGGCTCAACATCTCAAAAATTCTAAGTCAACATCCAGGTTTTTCATCATCGGGGGTGACCCTGTTGGGTCCAAAATGGGGTGTCTACAGATGCCCCTTACTTTGTAAATTTTGTGTGTGTAGTGAATGCAATGAAAACACATGCAAAATGCAACAAAGTACAGAAAGAAGACACCTAATTTTGGACCAACAAAAGTCAACAAACAAGGTGGCAACGGTAACTCTTCTAGTTCCCTAAGCCTATGGATTAGCCTCTTCTAGGCGTCTCCAACAAAAAAAAAGAACTGTCCCTTCTAGACAGAACCCGAAAAGTAAATTACCCCTTCTAGGTAAATTTACTGAACTAGGATGCCCCTTCTAGACAAACCTAGGGTGGATTAGGCTTTTCTAGACGTCTCCGACAAAGAACTGCCCCTTCTAGACAGAACTCGAAAGTAAACCGCCCCTTCTAGGCAAATTTACTGAACTAGGATGCCCCTTCTAGACAAACCTAGGGTAGATTAGCCTCTTCTAGGCGGAACTCGAAAAGTAAATTACCCTTTCTAGGCAAATTTACTGAACTAGGATGCCCCTTCTAGACAAACCTAGGGTGGATTAGCCTCTTCTAGGCGTTTCCGAGGAAAAGAACTGTCCCTTCTAGACAGAACTCGAAAAGTAAATTGCCCCTTCTAGGTAAATTTACCGAACTAGGATGTCCCTTCTAGACAAACCTAGGGTGGATTAGCCTCTTCTAGGCGTCTCCGATGAAAAGAACTGTCCCTTCTAGACAGAACTCGAAAAGTAAATTGCCCCTTCTAGGCAAATTTACCGAACTAGGATGTCCCTTCTAGACAAACCTATGGTGGATTAGCCTCTTCTAGGCGTCTCCGAAGATTAGGTGATTTAACATATGACGAAGCTAAAGAAACTTCACAACGGTCAATTTCTATTCTCAACTGATTGGAGGAATGCCCCTGGTTGGGTAAACTCGACAAGGTTGGATTTGCCCTTGATTGGGAAAGCTTGACAAAATTGGATATGCCCATGGTTGGGTAGGCTCGACAAAATGGATGCTCTTACACAATGACGAAGGTGTGCCTTCAAGATGAATTACAAAATGACTTGTAATGGTGGATTGAAACAACAAGCTGTTTTGAGTATTTTATGCGATGCATGATGACATGTTTATATTGACTTTGCTAACTCATACGCAATGCTCTATGTCATGACCATATCAGTGGGAGGTAGAAGACCTAGACCAAGGGAACACGCCCTGATTTCCTCTATTCTTTTTTTCTGCTTCTTTTTCTTCTTTTTTTTGTTCTTTTTTTCCTTTTTTTTTTTTTTTTTTATCCTGATGGGATTTGACATCTCGGTTTTAACTCACAATTCAATATGACAAAAGATTTTTATCCAAAAAAGAAGTTATCTAACTTGGTAGACGCTCACACGTCACTCAGTTCACTCAAGTGTTTGAAAGGGTGAGAATTTTACGCTCAGGTTCAGCTCATGAATGGTGCCTACCATAGGCTTGCTTGTTCATCTGATCTCCATCACTAAGGTCACATGCAGACATAAATTTGCTAGTTTTGTAGAGGTTGTCGTAGGGTTGGGGTGAAGGTAGGATTTTCTTGGAAAGTGGTAGCTTAGACCGAAAGGACTGATAGAGTCATCTAAAACTTTTTCTTCAAGGTTTGAACTTCGATTCATGTCCATTCTTCTTTTAGCTTTCTAATACTTCTGCTTTGTTGCACAAAGATTTTTCTCTTTTCTTTCTTTGTTTTTCTCTCTCCTTTTTTTTTTTTCCATTTCTTTCTTTGCTTTCATCTTTTCATTCTTTTTGTTTTCTCTCTTATTTTTGTATTCATATTTCATACGGATGGGTACAAGTGTCACTACTTTTCGCTTTGTTAACATAGTCTTAAATGCTCTATCAGCCCCTATGGTAAGGTAGGGATGAGACAAAAAGAAAGTTGATAATTTGTGGTACAAGGTTTGCTAAGGAAGCGCTTTAGGCTCAACAGGATTCTCTAGAGTCAACTTGTGTCATGGTTGGTTTTTTGGTCAAAATGGGTCATCTTCCAATACCATCATCATTTCTGTGAATGCATGTGATCGATTGTGATCTTGATCAGTATTTGAAGCAAGTTCTAGAGACACCTATCAGAGAGAACACACTCAACAAAGGAATCAAGGGTCATTTGTGTGTGCATGACCATGGGCTCAAAATCTCACATTTGGTGTTTTAAAGTCTACCAAGACTAGTTTATCTCTTTTTTTGAAAACTCAAATCACATTTTATTGCCAAATTTGTCAATATGTACATTCATAAGATGCAGTACATGCAAAAGAAAAGACAAGTTCAAAAGATAATGCCCTTCAAGTTTCACAGGGATCTTCCACCCTCTTGTATAGCCAAGGCATCTTCAATTTGTATCCCGACATTATACAATTGCTCAAATGTGGTCAATGGATAGAAACAAATCTTTTCATAAAAAGGAGGGAGAAGGTTTCTCATTATCATTTTTACTTGATCCTTCTCAGGAGGTCTGCTTGTCATCTTAGAGGCTTTATCTCTCCATCTAGCTATAAATTCAGCGAATGACTCATTATGCCTTTGTCTGGTTGTTTCCAAATCCCTAATTGTCACGTCTAAAGCAGTGTTGTAGGAATATTGTTGCAAGAATTTTTCAACCAATCCATGCCAATTTATTTTATCTGCTTTACTGAGACTGTAATACCAAACATTAGCAACCCCTTCTAATGACAAAGGAAACAATTCCACCATTTGTTCTTTCGATAACCCAGTTGTTCCCATCACAGTCACATAACGCCTTAAGTGCGTTTTTGGATCACCAATTCCATCAAATTTGGACAAATCAGGCATTTTAAACTTTGGTGGTACCCTTATTTCTTCAGGTATGTTTAAGTCATCCCAGTCTATTGAGAATGATGCTCCTTGCTTCATTATAGCCTTCTCTAATTGTTCCAACTTTTCAGTTATTACTTTATCCCTCGAAGTGGGCATGGGTTCCTCTATCGTCTTCTTTGAGCCTCTTTCTCTCTCTTCCCGGGTTTTCAAATAATCTTCCAAATCAAAGAAGTCATCCCCTGAATCATTTTGTTGCTCTTGCGGTAAGCTCCTCACCTCACTAGTTTCTCCTATCATTTGGGCCATTTTGTTCATCAAGTCATCTATTTTTGTAGCAAGCATTTCATCAATTATCTTCTCAAGCTTCTCCATTATTTCCTCTATCATGTTTCCCTCGGTCATATTTCTTTTCTCCCACTGAACGGTTGCAAAATGACATGTTAGTGCATGATGTGTTTATGCATGATATGTATATAGGATCAACAAAGTGACATCTTAATGCATGATGTGTTTATGCATGACATGTATGCAAGATTAAATGAATGAATTTATTTTAAACGACGACTTTATTAGACTCAACAAGCATGATGTGTTTATGCATGACATGTATGAATGAATTTATTTTAAATGATGACTTTATTAGACTCAACAAGAATTGTGGCAAAATGTGGGTTCAATAAGTAGACAGACAGAAGAATTGTGGGTCTAATGTCTAAGTAGAGCGAAGACTTAAACTTGAAAAAAAAAACCTAATGACAACACATCTAGTCCTAAAGATAAGATTTCGGATTATACGACATGGAAGACGAGACAAATGAAGGGGTGAGTTTATTACTCCTAAACGATTCTACATTGTGGAAGACTTGAATCAAAATTATTTATTTCGAAAGATGAAAGACAAAAATGCCCCTATGAGGTAATTCAGATCGAACATATCTACTTAGGCTGACAAAAGATGAAAATGCCCTTTGGAGGCGACTCGAAGAAGGAAGTGTTTTTTTCTAAATCTAGGCTTCGCCCCCTTATCACTCCCTTCGCCCCCTTATTACTTCACTTAATGGAAAGTTAGAAAAGTCAATTCTACCCTAGGTGGTTAGTATCCATTGGGTCACCAGAAGACCCAATGGTCCTAGACCTAATGAATCCTTACGTATGAAGGCCCGAGTTTTATGTGCCCATTCAAGAGTATGTCGAGTCATGTCACAAAGATTTCTACAAAATGATGTTTCAGAAAGTTTCCTCCTAGTGGAGGCCACTTAAAGAAACAATCAGTAAAATTTTAATGTCATGGATCAAGGCATATTTCAAAATGGGCAGTAAAAACTCAAGACTTTACACATAAAGATTCGACTCGATCAATCACATGCAAAAGGGTCCTAAGGTTGACATCTATGGGCCACTACATGGGCTTGACTCGGGTAAAGGTCAAAGGCTACCTTAGGCGAGAACCAAAGGTTCTTTTTATATACACGAAGGTACGTTGCCCAAGGCTGATGTACAAGACAGACTACCCCTGGGCCGAGTGGGCTTTCGGGCGAAGTCTGGATTGCCATCGGGGTTAATAGGGACAAGGAGTGTACAGTGGGTGTGAGTGTTGTGCAATGCAAGGAACTTGATTAAACTTAGAAGCGCTTTACAAACTTACCACATCGGAATCGACTCTTCGCATTTTCCCCAGTGGAGTCGCCAGAGCTGTGGCGCCGGTTTTTGCCGCGCCGAGCGAGGACAGACTTACCACTCTTGTTTAACCACCCTAGACGTGGTCAAGAGGAGCGCATAACGGGTTTTTGGCCCGCTACGGAGTCTATGGAGTCGCCACCCGGGAGTAACCCTGGGAAAATACACATCGGTGAGGATGGGCAATTTTTGGATCCCTTGCGAAGGACCCAACTACCCCTCACCTGCCCAATGGGTCGGGTTCGGAGAGTCAGGTACGGCAATGGGAAGGTGTTAGGCACCCACGCCGCCCGGCATGAAAGCCGGCCTCCACTATTGTGGTTCGTTCGTTAAACGCGTTACCAAGTTTAATTAAGTTCCGTATTACCACACGACGCATTTTAATAATCATACATATACATTCATCCACGAAAATAATGAAATATGAAAAAGAAAATAATTAAAAATTACAACCCTTTTCATACACCCCTATACATTTTCTCTAACCCTAAACAAGCCTAATGAATAAACCCTGCAAAACAAATTAGGTTAATTATACAATATAAAATCAAACCAACATAAATCGAAAATTAAAAATTACAACTGTTTTTCATACACCCCTATACATTTCTTCTAACCCTAAACAGGCCTAATAAATAAATAAATCCTGCAAAAACAATTTTGTTAATTAATCCAATAAAATAAACAAATATATTAAATAAATGAATCAGCCCAAGTAAGGAAATATATAGGATGCAGCCCACTTAATAAGAATAACCAAAGTGCAGCCCAATCAGTGGAAATTGACAGCATGCAGCCCGACCAGGAGGCCCAATAATAGATACACACATGTACAGTAGCCTATCTAATAAATAAAATGCAGCCCAGCCAGCCCGCCCAAGAGAATAAGCAGCATGCAGCCCAAACAGGAAACCCAATATACACACATGCACAGTAAATAAACTAACCAAATTCCCCCTAGCCGCAACTCGAACCCAAGCATCCAACAAACTAAACACCTTCCGCCTTTCACCACCAAGGCAACAGCCGCATTCGTATATTTAATTTAAATACAATGATAAAATATATAATGCACACAAATACACCATTTTTCCCAAACAAATACAAAATATACAGTTTATACATATATAAAAATATACAATAATGCCAACATTCAGAGTATATAATATACACTATTTTATAATTACACAATACATATAATATATATACAGAAACATTTATTTACAAAACAAAAATCTTGACATGCCACATGTAATTGAATGCTATATAGAAATATAATATGATGATACAAATTTTTAATTAACTCATGTATGAACATTATTTCAGCAAACTACCAACCAAAAAAAATACATAAACTTCCTTACATATGCATATTTATTTAAGCTAAAACCACCATTATGAACCGCATAAAATATATGTACAATAAAAAATATTACACCACACAAAATTATATAATATGATATGATAAATATATATACACTATAAAATAACTTTACATATATACAGTGATATACAGTATATATACAAAATAAATATATATGTATTATATTAATATACAGTAATAATAATAAAAAATAAAATAAAATAGAGTAAATAAAAAAATGAAAAGCAGCTTTAGTCTAGCGTGGCTTGAACCTGGGAGGGGGGAATAACATGGCCGCCTGCTGCCATCAGGGCGGCCAGTCTCATCCGGCGCATTTAGGCACACAGTATATTATATATATATCATATACCAATACACAGCACATACAGCATAATATATAGGATATATACATACATAACAAAAATAAATATATACAGTAGATTATAATATACCCATGTACATGCAGGATGTAAAATACAGAATACAGAATATATAATAAACAAAAGTACAACACAAAAAAAATACAAATATAAATAATCAAATCAAATACATAATATATATAAAAAAAAAATACAAAATAAACAATACATACACAATATAACTACAGAATATAAAAATAGATAAAACATATATATAAAATATCAATATATTTATACAGAATAAATAGAAAAATTAATGTAAATTATAAAACATATATACAATATAAAATGAAATAATATAGAAATTTTGTTTATAGAAAATTCCCCTCAGGGACTAACCTGAATTCGATTAAAAATCTCTTGATGTTGAGCTGAAGATGATCCCTCACCACATAAATTGGCTTTCAAAATGTTTTCATTTTCTAAAACACTTTTTTAATTTTTTTCTGAAATTTTCCCCTTCCCCAATTTTTCTCTCCTCTTAAATTTTTTCCTTCTCTCCTCTAGGCTCTCCCCTCCAGCTCCCCTTTTCTGGAAGATCCTTTCTCATTTTATAGGTAGTTTGGACGAAAAATGCACCAGCTGTCCAGCCACCCAGCGTGCGACACGCAGCCTGGCAGCAGCAGGAGAGAGACAGGGAGGCATGCGCTGAAAAAACAGAATGCAGGTAGATTACCCAGCGGGCGCGTGCGCTACACGCGCGATCAGCGCAGGCCTGTCCACTTCATCGCGCGTGTGATGCACGCGCTCACTGCAGGGCCATCTTTGGGCCTTCTCCTCCAACCGGGCCAGCTTACCCGCTGCTGCAGTATTCCAAAATGGGCTGCACACTGGCCTTCTTATTCTCTCCTCTTTTTGGGTTGGCTTTTTGGGTCATGATTTTTTATTTTTATTTTTTAATAAAATAAACACTTTTTTTTTTCTTTTGTAATAAAATAAATACTTTTTTTTTTTCTTCTTTATAAAAAATAACATAAAATAAACATTTTTTCTCATCCATCCTCGGCTCAACATCTCAAAAATTCTAAGTCAACATCCAGGTTTTTCATCATCGGGGGTGACCCTGTTGGGTCCAAAATGGGGTGTCTACATTAAGGCTCACGAGAGAGGACCCACACACACCCTTTTTAGCATATATATGTATTTTCTTTCAGTTTTTGGACCTGTGAGGTCTTGTACATTAATGTAAATGTAATCAGATGTACATAAACCTTGTATATATATATAAAAGCCAGTTTGGGCTCATTGTACGTTTATGTTTCAGTATCAGCTTCTGCATGCAATGTAATTAGCAATATAGGTTTCCTTTTTCGTAGGATTCCCGTCGCGGGTACCTGATTTCCAGTTTAATAAATAAAAAAAATGGTAATTCTCAGCAACGGGGGTACTCGTGGCAGCGGGTCCTACATTGTTGGTATCAGAGCGTTCCTCTATGCCATTTTTAGTAGATATTTGAGTTGTAAGTGTGTGGTGTTTGCTTTCTCTCCTTCGCAACCATCGTCTAGACCCTCCTCACAGCACAGTCAGGTATTTCTTTCCAGCTTTTGTTATGTTTGTATTTCTAACCCCTGTTTGCTTGTGGTGCTATAGATAGAGAAGAATATGTGCCTAGATACCTAGATGAGGCCCACAATAGTAGTCCCCCTGTCCGTCCTATGAGTGTGAGTGGAGGGCGGCGATCTCAGGGTGCCTCCCATGTGTCTATCAGGCCAGATCAGCTCAGGGAAATGATTGGGAAAGTTGTCAGAGAAAGTTTGCAGCAGGCTGGTGTGGGTACTGTTTAAGAGCCAGCCAGAGTTAATCCCCCTCAGCATGAAACTTATCAGTCTTCAAGAAGAAGAACAACATAGCCACAGTTTCGGCCGCAGTCACAGCCTCAGCTACGATATTATTCCCAGCCTCAATCAGTCAGAGAAGGTTATCAATTTCAACCTCAGCTAGTCAGAGAGGGCTATCAGAATCCAGTTGGGGTTACAGAGTATAGCCAGGCCATGAGTACAGAGACTGCTGGCATTGGTTCATCAGAGAGGCTGCATCTCATCTATCATCTACCAGGGTCGTATCAGCTGGTAAAATTCAGTGGGTCCAGAGATCCGACATTGGCAGAAGAATAGATTGAGTCAGTAGAGAGTGTCATGGGCCTCTTCACGTTATCAGAGAGAGAAAATGTCAGATTTGCGGCATTTCATTTTAGAGGTGACGCCAAGGTTTGGTGGGGCCTAGCTAAAGCTACCATCAGTGAGTAGCAGATGACGTGGGCAGAGTTCAGACAGCTGTTTGATGCCGAGTATCGGGGTTCAGAGTTGATGTATGCAAAAGCCTAGGAGTTCATCGATTTGATTCAGGGGTCTAGCTCGGTCAAGGAGTATGCGACCAAGTTCAATGTCTTGGCGAGGTTTGTCCCTAGTTTGGTGGGGACAGAGATGGGGCGAGTGTAGAAATTCTTCCATGGCTTGCATCCTGCAATAGCAAAGGATGTCTTGATTGGAGCAGAGCCTCCTCAGCGGTTCAGTAATGCTTTGGGGAGAGCCCTTAGAGCAGAGGCAGGCTTACAGAGGATGGACGCCTTGGGTAGAGAGCAGAGGTTAGATGACAGAGATAAGGGTAAGAGGCCAATGTCAGCCAAGAGATCAGCTCGAGGTGTTCAGAGACAGAGGACTGCACCACAGTTTTCCCTGCCACAGTGTACTCGATGTGGCAGACGTCATTCAGGCGAGTGCTTGGCTAGCCAGATCGTATGTTACTTGTGCCGCCAGCCAGGGTACAAGATGTTTGAGTGCCCAGCCAGGGGTGGAGCTGGTGTTGGGCCCAGCCGAGGTGGTGGTGGTCAGTTTAGAGGTAGAGGAGGTCCACCCAGAGGAGGTGCTGGAGCTGAGAGAGGTGGAGCCGAGCAGGGTAGAGCAGATTTTCCCAGACTCGGAGTCGGAGCACCTGGAAGAGGTGTTGGTACTTCAGGAGGAGACGGAGGTGGCAGCAGAGCCAAAGTTTATGTTGTCTGCCAGGAGCAAGCAGATGCCACACCCCATGTAGTCACTGGTCATATTCTTTATCTCGGTACTCCTTTGTTTATTTTGGTTGATTGCGGGGCCACACATAGCTTCATTTCCTGGGGAGTGGTAGAGAGATTAGGGGTTGACCCTAGTGTGGCTGATAGGAGTATCCTAGTTGAGATGTCAGATGGGGGTTATGTGGTGAGTGATAGAGTCCTCTGGGGTCAGATAATAGAGGTGATGGGTAGACCCATGAGTATTGATCTGATTTTGCTGGAGTTAGCAGATTTTGACATGATCTTGGGGATGAATTTCTTGGGGAAATATGATGCAGAGATAGATTGTGGAAGGAAGAAGGTTAGATTCCACATAGGCCCTGATTACTTTGTATTTGGCGAGGGCAGAGTAGACAGCTTGATGATCTTCTGCATCCAGGCGAGTAGATTGATGAGGCAGGGTTGTGTAGGGTACTTGGCCAATGTAGTGTGCGGTAGTTCAGTAGGGCCAAGTATCGATGAGGTACCCGTTATCAGAGAATTCAGAGATATCTTTCCAGATGAGTTGTCAGGGCTACCTCCAGACAGGGAGTTGGAGTTTAGTGTCGAGCTTCTCCCTGGTATGGCTTCTATTTCCAAGGCTCTGTACCGGATGGCTCCAACTGAGCTCTAGGAGTTGAAGAAGCAGCTGCAGGAGCTGGTTGATAAGAAATTTATCAGACCAAGCTGTTCACCGTGGGGAGCTCCAATTTTATTTGTGAAGAAGAAAGATAGGTCGATGAGGATGTGCATCGACTACAGGGAGCTGAATAGGGTGATGGTGAACAATAAGTATCCCTTGTCGAGGATCAACGACCTCTTTGATCAGCTGAGAGGTGCAGAAGTTTTCCCCAAGATCGACCTGAGATCTGGCTATTATCAGGTCAGAGTAGTAGGGAGAGATGTCCCCAAGACTGCATTCAGGACTCGTTATGGGCACTATGAGTTCGTGGTCATGCCATTTGGGTTGACCAATGCCCCAGCCATCTTTATGGACTTGTTGAACTGGGTCTTTCATGACTGCCTGGACCGATTCGTGGTGGTATTCATAGATGACATTCTGGTTTACTCCAGAAGTGTGGCAGAGCACGAGGAGCATCTGAGATTCGTGCTTCAGAGGCTGAGAGACCAGCATCTATTCACCAAGTTCTCCAAGTGTGAATTCTGGCTCGACAGAGTGGCATTTCTAGGCCACGTGGTATCAGCAAAGGGCATTTCAGTGGACCCCAGCAAGGTAGAAGCAATTCTGAGTTGGCCAAGGCCGAAGACAGTGAAGGAAGTCAGAAGCTTCCTTGGGTTAGCAGGCTACTACCGAAGGTTCATCGAGGGGTTCTCCAGCCTAGTAAGGCCTCTCACTGCCTTGACTAGGAAAGAGACTCCATTTGTGTGGTCAGAGGAGTGTGAGGAGCGATTCCAGGAGCTCAAGCAGAGGTTGACCAGCGTTCCAATCTTGGCGCTACCCCAGGAGGGGGTGGAGTTTGACATCTATACAGATGCATCCCATCAGGGGATCGGGGCTGTTCTGATGTAGAGTGGTAGGGTAATTACCTACGCCTCTAGGCAATTACGAGATCATGAGTTGAGATACCCTACCCACGACCTAGAGCTTGCAGCGGTCGTTTTTACCCTGAAGATTTGAAAACACTATCTGTATGGAGTTAGATGCAGCATATATTCAGACCACAAAAGTCTGAAATATTTCTTCACCTAGAAAAAGCTCAACATGAGATAGAGAAGATGGTTGGAGCTGGTGAAGGACTACGATTGTGACATCAGATACCACCCTGGGAGAGCCAATGTGGTGGTTGACGCCTTGAGTAGGCGAATTGCTTTATCCAGCCTATTAGTTCAGTGAGAGTTACAGTCTGAGATTGTTAGAAAGCAGATTGAGGTGATGTCTGTGGGTTTCTCCAGGCTACGTATCAGATCCTCTCTGTACGATAAGATAAGAGAGGGGCAGATGTCAGATGAGTGGACTCAGAGTATGCTTCAGAAGATGTCAGAGAGAGCAATGCCAGACTTTGAGTTCACTGATGAGATCTTGAGGTTTAGAGACAGAGTCTGTGTGCCCCAGAGTTCAGAGTTGAGACAGAGGATTTTGTCAGAGGTGCACAGTGCAGTGTATTCAGCGCACCCAAGCAGCATGAAAATGTACAGAGACCTCAAGAGAAGTTTCTGGTGGTCAGGGATGAAGAAGGACATAGCAGACTTCGTCTCCAGATGCCTAATATGTCAGCAAGTGAAGGTAGAGCACCAGAGGCCCTCAGGATTACTTCACCCCTTGAGTATTCCTGAGTCGAAATGGGACGACATCTCCATGGATTTCATTTCTGGTCTTCCCAGAGTCCAGAGGGGATATGATGGAGTATGAGTGGTAGTGGATCGGCTCAGCAAATCAGCACATTTTCTGCCAGTCAGACAGGGAATGTCTACAGAGCAGTTAGCCAGACTCTATATCAGAGAGGTGGTGAGACTCCACAGCGTTCCCAGATCGATAGTGTCAGATAGGGACTCCAAAATTCTGTCGGCCTTCTGGAGATCTTTGTAGAGAGCATTGGGAACCAGACTACATTTCAGCTCAGCATATCACCCTCAGACGGATGGCCAGACTGAGAAGGTGAATAAGGTATTAGAGGATATGCTGAGAGCATGTTGTATAGACTTTCAGACCGATTGGGCAGAGTTGATCCCTCTAATGGAGTTCGTCTACAACAATAGTTATCAGGCGACGATTCAGATGGCTTCATTCGAGGCGTTGTATGGTCGGAAGTACAGATCTCCTCTCCATTGGGATGAGATTGGGGAGAGAGATTCTTTGGAGACAGCAGTGGGACTAGAGACTACTCAGAGGATGATTGAGCAAGTCAAGATCATCAAGCAGAGGATGAAACAGGCCCAAGATCGTCAGAAGAGTTATGCTGATCTTAGGTGCAGAGAGATAGAGTTCTCAGTGGGCGATAAGGTATTTCTGAGGATTACTCCCTACAGGCAAGTCCTCAGGTTTGGTAAGAAGGGAAAGCTAGCACCCAGATTCATTGGTCCCTACGAGATCCTTGAGAGGACAGGGACAGTCGCCTACAGATTAGCACTGCCAGCCAGTATGGACAGAATCCGCAATGTCTTCCATGTGTCTCAGTTGAAGAAGCATGTGTGAGGTCCATCTCATGTGCTTCAGTTTTTAGAGGTTGAGTTGGCAGAAGACTTGAGCTACCAAGAGTTGCCTGTATAAATTCTCGACTACAGAGTCAAGGTCCTCAGAAACAAAGAGATCCCACTGCTCAAGGTTTTGTGGCGCAGCCAGCGTGTGGAAGAAGCCACTTGGAAGGTAGAGTCTGAGATCAGGGATAGGTTCCCAGAGTTGTTCAGGTAATTCCGGGGTCAGAATTTTTATAAGGGGGGAGGAATGTAGCATCCCAGGTTAGAAAAGCCCTTAGGGGTAGAGTTTTGGGGTTAGAAATAGAATTCAGGAATAGATTGGGGGTCTAGAAGAGTTCAGGGGTGAGATAGTAGTTTTCCAGAGCTGTGTAGCCTTCGTATGATTCCTTTAGGGAGGTTTCAATCATGCGAAGCGTGGGAAATGAATTTCCTTCATTTTCCCTTGGTGTACTCCCGTGCATCATGCCTGCACGCCTGTGCAGGTGGGTAGAAAAGAGAGAGACGGGAGAGTTATTGCATTCTCACCTATTTTCAGCCAAATTTCTTCCTTGTTTCAGCAGCTCCCAGCCCTAGGCGTGAAGTTCAGCTTCCAACGGCTCCCAATCTAGCTAGAGATCTGAGAGAATAGCTTGAGTTTGAGTTCTCCAGTAACCATGTCGAGAGGTAAGTGTTTCTTACTTCTTCAGTGCATTCCCAGCTTGTTTGATCCGTGCTTGATGATGGTTGGAATGTGTGTTTGTATTTCCAGCTTGTTTGGTTGCTTATACGTGATGAAAATGATGATTTAGATGTTTATTTTTCCACCCAGAAAACATGCATGCTTATTTGTGTGTGTGTGTGTTGTGTGAGAAAGCTTGAGTTTTAATGGTGGATTCAATAGTATTGGATGATGAATGAAATTGATGATGGGTATGTGATTATAGAAGTGCCATTTATGCGTATTTCAGTTTAATTTCAGTTTGGATGTGTTTTGGTTGGGTTTCCGACATTTCCAGGTGAGGTCTGCTGCTGCAAAACCAAGTGCACGCCCGTGTGCCTTTGGTTCTGCGAGCACACGTCCGTGTGCACAAAAGGCACACGGCCTGGAATGCAGGGCACACGACCGTGTGTCCTGAGGGACACGGTCGTGTGTTTGCTTTGTGCATGAAATGGCCCAGATTTTCCAGTAACTTGCACGGCCAGGCACACGACCGGGGCACGGTCCCGTGTGTCTAGGCACACCCCCGTATGCCTATGCTCAGCACGCCCGTGCGTTTTCCTTTGCACACCCGTGCTCCAGCTTTATTTTCCAGAAAAGGTAGAAATGACTTATTAAAGGTTTGGTAACCCATCCAATGGCTAATAATCATCAGATAATCCAGAATTCAGACCAGAAATACAGCATATACATTTATAGCATATCATGTAGTCTGAAAGAGGATCCATGGATCAGAATTTAGTAGTTTTCAGCATTCAGGACTCGATATAAGGGTTACAGTTTGGGGTGAACTCGATGGGGCATCTGTGGGACCCAACTTTCTGACACCAGTCAGATTGCTCAGCACAGTTATCAGCTTTCTAGCCTGTAGCTAGAATGTTCAGCCCACTTGGTCAGGATGTCGAATCCCTGTGTTCATCAGCCTGATCAGCACAACAGGTACCTTCGGGTACATTTAGAGATTCGTATGCATGCATATTTAGATTTCAGTAATCATGTCATGACATTCATTTCAGAATTTGATTAATAATGAGAAACAACAAATCCAAAAATCAGTTTCAGCGCCCGCAAGCAATTAGATGTATGAATAGGGCCGAGACCAGGTATGTATGCCCTTGTTTGTTGCTTGCTTGGGTCGAGGGAAGTAAGGAATGCTTACTGGGTGATTTTTATCACTTATCTTTTTCCTTCTTCCTTCTTTTTCAGGTCAGTTTGCTGCTGGCGAGGAGCGGGTGGATTAAGGCTCACGAGAGAGGACCCACACACACCCTTTTCAGCATGTATATGTATTTTCTTTCAGTTTTTGGACCTGTGAGGTCTTGTACATTAATGTAAATGTAATCAGATGTACAGAAACCTTGTATATATATAAAAGCCAGTTTGGGCTCATTGTACGTTTATGTTTCAGTATCAGCTTCCGCATGCAATGTAATTAATAGTATAGGTTTCCTTTTTCGTAAGATTCTCGTCGTGGGTACCCAATTTCCAGTTTAATAAATAAAAGAAACGGTAATTCTCAGTAGCGAGGGTACTCGTGGCGACGGGTCCTACACTATCTGCTGTGCCGAGCCATATCCCCAAAATCTCGTAGTGGTCTCGCTCTAGCTCAGCCACTCGAATCACTGACCTGCAAAAGGAAACAAGGAAGGGAGTGAGTGACAAGGTCACTCAGCAAGCGCTTCCAAACATAAACACTCGCAGGTCAAAACTACTGACTACGTGACTCGTCACGTAGGGAAAATTCTGCTGAACAGTCTTCTTATTCTGATTCTCATAATATACCGAAGTATATCCATTTTCTGAATTATTCTTTATTGAATTCTGTTAGATTTATGTTCTGTTATGTTCTGTTACTGTTCTGTTCTTCATCTGTTTCTCATGAGATGTTGTACATGACAATGAAATGTATATGCTGATGTCATGTATGCTGAAAACTGTAAAAAAAACTTGCCCTTAGGCTTGTTTTTCTAAAAAACTATCTTTTCTGGAAACTCTTTCTGATAATAAAACTGTGATCCAAAGATCCTGAATATATACATATAGTATATGCTGAAATCTGTATCAAAAAGTACTGAAAACATCTGAAAATATCTGTTGTGCTGGCCAGACTGATGAATATAGGGATTCGACACCCTGACCGTGTGAGTTCAAAGTCCTACTGAATCTACTGATGCACAACCAGCACTCTCTCTAACGAGCTTAGTCAGTGACCATGTCCTCTCTAGCGGACGTTGGTTTCCCTCTCTAGTGGGTGTGCGAACTCACAGGTGCCCCCTCGTATCCACTCCTATCTGATATAAGAAAAATCATATATGTATATCTGAAAATCATGCTGTTGGATCCTTGGATCCAGTCTGAGAATATCTGATATGGCATGTCGTGCTGAATGCTGAAAATCATGCATGATATGCTGTTTTCTGATGTTATTTCTGAGTTCTGTGTGCTTAGAAATAGCTTAGAGTGGCTTAATTACTCTTTTAATTTCTTTTTCTGATTTTCTGCAGGTGCACGGGCGTGTGATCTGGCGTGCACGAGTGTGCGGCAAGGCACACGGGACCGTGTGCTGGCCGTGTCCCTAGGCGTGCAAGGTTCTGGAATTATTTCATGAAAATTGGGCTGGACACACGAGCGTGTGGTGTAACACACGGGTGTGCAAACTAAGGCACACGAGCGTGTGGCTGCCTTCTTCTTCTTCCCGTGTCTCACATACACAGACGTGTGGAATTGGGGGAAAGCTCACGGGCATGTGTACTCGGGCACACGGACGTGTGTCTGGGTTTTCATACGCACATGGCCAACCTACATGGTCGTGTCCCATGCAGAATTGAGGCCACACGGGCGTGCATCAGGGGCGCTCGGGCGTGTGCTCGACTCAGATTCTACAGATCACGTCTGGAAATCCAAAAATTCCTATACCAACACTTCCACACTCCAACTCAACACACAATAACACTTTCTACTGCTATTAGCACTCAAATAATCATCCTTTCATCATCTCAAACACGCCATATAACATACATAAAGCATATATCATCTGGAAACAGTATATACGCATGTAAATCATGGAAAACCACTCAATCATCAAATCATGCATCATCTCACAGCTCAAACATGCTGGAAACAACTCAAACAAGCACACATAAAGTTCACATAAGCTGGAAGCAACCATTCATGCTCTGAAAACAGCGAGAGAGGTAAGGAAAACACTTACCTCACGCCATGGAAGCTCTATCTCTCTCTCTGGAAGCTTCTGGATCTCTAATATGAAGCTGGGCTGCTGGGGGATCTCTCTCTGGAACTCTAGGGTTCACTGGAGTTGAGGAAGGAGAAGAGAAAATGAAGGAAAATAAGCTGGGAAATTGAAATCTGTGCGCAACTGGAGAAAATAAAACAATTTATCTAACTGAGGCAAGACACACGGTCGTGTGTCCTAAGCACACGGTTGTGTGTGTGGTGGAAAATGCCATTTCCACTCGCCTTCGCGCACAACTGAAACTAAGCCCCAAAGGACTTCTAAAATGACTCCTCTACCCCCCAAACTCTCTAAAATGGCATTTCTACCCCTTGGGCCATTACAGTATACATGACGGAAATTCTACGAAAAAGAACCTACTACTACTGAATACATAAGCAAAAGCTGAAAAACTGAAATATACAATGGTACAATGGGTCCATAAATATATTTCTCATATATAAACTGTTTCTGTACAACATTCAACTGAGTATATACAAAATTTACAATAAGCCCAACAGGCCAACTATACACTGAAAACTGAGTGGAGCCACTCTCCCGTCAATCACGGTCCACCGATTCCTCGCCAGCAGCAAACACACTTGAAAAGGAAAGAAGAAGGAAAGGAATAAGTGATAAAGATCACCCAGTAAGCGATCATTACTTCCCTCAACCTAAGCAAACAATCACATAATAAACATACCTAGCCTTGGCTTTAACATTCATCTATTCGCTTGCTAAATCTAGATATATTGCTTTATACTAAATAACTAGATTTCATTATTAATTCATGCCATGAAAGATGTATCATGTCATGTTAAACATAAACTGAATATGCATGTATCTGAATCTATATGTATCTGAAGATATCTACTGTGCTGATCAGGCTGATGAACACAGAGATTTGACATGTTGGCCATGTGGGCTGAATAGTCTAGCGATAAGCTAGAAAACTGAATATGCTGAGCTGAACGATCTGACCGCAGTCAGAAGACTGAAATCCCATAGATGCCCCCTCGAGTTCATCCAAACTCTAACCTGGATATTAGGTTTTGAATGTTGAATGACTAATGAATTCAGATCCCTTAATCCTTTTTCATGCTAATGCCTTGGCTTGTCATGCTATGGAATGCTTATGCAGCGCTAATTATCTCATTTTATTTTTATTTACTGCTTTTTGGCCTTTGAAATGGTTTTTTATACTTTATATCTCATTTTAATCAATTTCTGGAAAATTATACTGTTGCATGGGCTTGTGGGAAAGGCACACGGATGTGTACGTAAACATACGGGTTCGTGCACTAGTCGTGCAGTCGGTTATGCTCGCTTCTGGAGAAAACTATGTATTCAGCAATTAATCACACACACGGTTATGTCCCTCAGGACACACAGGCGTGTCCTCTGCAAACAAGTAGTGCACATTTTGTGTACACAAGTGTGTCCCTACAAAAGTGAAGCCATACGAGCATGCACCTGCGGGCACATGGCGTGCACTTACAAGCACACGAGTGTGTGTCTTGCTCTGTACCGACGACACAAGCTTGAAACTTGTAGGAAATCCAACCAAACCTCAATCAATCTGAAATTAACTGAAAACATGCATTTCTAACACTTTAATATGCATACAACACATTTCAATTTCATCCATCACCAATCACAACTCAATCCACCATGAAAATCATTCATTCTCTCACATAAGCACACACAAGCATAGCAAACATGGTTCATGGGTGGAAATCATCATCTCAAGCATTTTCTCATCAATATATCAGCACATAAACTCATTCATATCTATCATAAGCATGCTGGGAACACAACACGCAGCATACAACATCACATACATGCTAGGAAACGCAAGGAAGAAGTAAGGAAGCACTTACCTTTTGCCATGACTGTTGGAAACCTCTATCAAGGTAATCTCTTCCTTCTCTAGCTGGATTAGGAGCTGTTGGATGCTAGAAATCTATTTTAGGGCTGGGAGTCACTGAAAACAAAAGAGAAACTTTGGCTGAAATGGGATAAGCTGGGTGAGAAAACATTTAAAACTCTCGTCTCTCTCCTCTAACTCACCTACACGGGAGTGTTCAAGGAAAAATGAATAAACTTCATTTCCCACCCTACGCATGATAGAAACCTCCCAAGGAGAATCATGCGCAAGCCACATAAGCTTTGGAAACTTACTATCTCACCCATAAACTCTTCTAAACTCTTAATCTATTTCTATTTCTCATATCTAACCCCCCAAATTCTACCCTAAAGGGCATTTCCAATCCTGGGATGCTATATATACACACACGCACACACACACACACACACACACACACACACACACACACACATACATATATAAGTCTTTTTTCAACCTATCATTGTGTGAATAAAATGTTTTCAGCTTCCACTCACACGTGTTTTAATGTTAGTAATTTTCTTGTAAGATTTTTTTTTGATGACCTGGGAACCCCTACCCATACTAGTCGGTCAACCCTAACTGATCGGATAATTTAAACTCGAGGGCTTGTGACCACCTAGACCCGTAATCACAGATCGGATAAATCAAAGGTTATTGACTTCATTGCAGCTTGAACCCTGGCCATCACTTTGGATGACCAAGGCCCTTACTGCTAAGCCAAGCCCTAAGGGTCATGTTGTGTATATGAACTTTTCAGTATATTATTATCATTAATAAATAACTAAGCACATAAATCAGTACAGTAGTATATACAACAGTAGGTCCTATAATATAGGTGTCTAGAATTTTATTGAAATTCTAGATTGGATAGACACATGACCATGCAAGATAGTACACATTGGTGTGTGACATGAAATTTTGTGTTTTGACTTGGTTGACTTGTCAAGGGTCATAATGCTTGGATAAGCATGGTTTGAAAGATAGAAGGATAACTCTATCAAGGCATCCATCATTTTCTTTCATCACTAGTACTTACTAGAAATCAAGACCCCAAATTGTGTAATTTTTCAATCTAGTGAGAGGTTCTCTGACAAGAATAAGTTCCAATCCATCTGAGGTTGGTAATTACAGTGTCACCTAGTTCTAATCAACTATTACTAGTTGGATCAAGTTGGAATCTGACCAATAGGGATTTGAACCCATTTGACCCAAATGTTGGCAAGTAAATCCAATAATAAAAATAAAATGATATAATATTGTAATCACTTTAACTAGGAAATCCATCCTTAATAAATATTCATATTTCATTTGTAATACATAGTTCAATCTCATGTTATTTTTTTATTCGTTGTTCATTGCAATTATAATTTTTGATTAAAAGAATAGAGTTATTGGTGCGGTGACAAACTTAATTTGAAATTTTGAATGGCCATCATGAAGTCTCCTAAACCATTGTTCAACAATTATGCAATGCAATTAATAATCTTTAGTGATGAATATTTTCGTAGAATCTAATAATGAATAACCCAAAAATATCTTCTCATTGTCTGCTATGAACTTTTCATTTGGCTGACTCATTTGTAGCATTAGAACAGATAATTGGTTGGCTCATTTCTCTTTTGGTGGTTGGCCCAATGTGACAAACGAACACACAAAGTGAAAATGAATGTAATATGGAATATCATTTGAGAGAAGACGCTAAACAAGGTAAAGGGAAGGTAAGGTACAATTAGGTACACTAAACTTAAACTACCATTTTCTAATGTAGCAGTTTAACAGAATAACATAAGCCAACAAGAAGATGTAATTTCAACGGCCTCCTTTTTGCCAACTGTGGAATACAAGTTTCACCATTTTTACCATATTAAAAGAATCATTACCCACTTACGGGAAGGTGTAATTTTATCAAGACAACTCATTGGAAAAAAATGCATTCTCCCTTAATTTAGTTTCATACACAGCCTTTTACCTAAAATCACAGCTTTCAACTTTTATTTTACCCCTCATTGTAGAGTTTTTTGTAAGAGGAAACTTCTATCTAAAACGAAAGCTTTCAACTTTCTTATAACACCCAATTGGAGAATCCTTATAAAACCAAAGTCAGAGTTGTTATCTTTCATCTCCCCTAAGTTTAAGGTACTGGTAGCAAAACCTCTAAGGCATGAGAAATTGTTAATGACAACCTCTCAAATTTAGAAAATCCAACGATTTTTTTTATGCATTAAATCTGATGTTCAAAAGTAACAATGGGAAAGTTAAGCATAGTAAAGTTATGTTCAAGCCTTCGAACCAACAACTTTTTAAAAATTTATGTAGAGATTTTACTTAAACCCTTGTAAATTTATTTACACATTTATTTTGCCACATAAACCCCTTCTTAACATGAAAGCTCTCTACATCCCTTTGAACACCTTCACTAAAAAATTCACAACATAAAAGTTAAGAGGCTTGATCTTGTCAAATAGGTACGCTTGTGATGTAGGACTTATCAAGAATTTTATGATCCCATATTATAAGAAAAAAATTTAGATTTTAATTATATTTATTAACATGTTATATTATTTTATTTTATTTTATTAGAATTTTGATGGCCTATATAAAAGCTTAACTATTCAGTGTGTGATTATTTAAACAGTATACGAATTTGTTTAATATAATTTGAGATTCGTTCTTTTTTCAATCATTTATTGATTGTTCTTTGGATCGTATGTCAATTGAATCCTATTTCCTTTTGTTTTCTTGATATTATGCCTGATGAATCATATTTTCTACTTCTTGTTGTTTTCAATATAAAAGCTTGTAAATTTTTTGATATTATGCTTGATGAATTGCCTAATGAATTACCACCTAAGAGAAATATTCAACATGTTATTGATTTGCTTCTAAGGTCCCAATTGCTTAATCTTGCCCTTTAGAGGATAAACCCTAAAGAGCATGTTGAATTGAATAGACATTTAGAAAAGCTTTTGAGTACGGGTTCTATTAGGCATAGTTAGAGTTCATGGGTCATGCTTGCACTTTTGACACCTAAGAAAATGGTCTTAGAGAATATGTATGGATAGTAAAGCCATTACTAAAATCATCATTTAGTATATATTTTCCATCCTTATACTCGATGATATGTTAGATTTGTTAGTTGGATCTTATTGGTTTTCTAAGATTGATTTGCATAATAACTATCATCAAATTCATAATAGACATGGGGATGAATGAAAAATTGCTTTTAAAACCCAAGATGGATTATATGAGTGGTTAATGAAGCATTTTGGTTTGTCTAATGCACCATGCACTTTTATGCAAACCATGACACATATTTTGCTATCTTTCATTGGAAGCTTTTGGTGGTTTATTTTGATGATATCTTGATTTTCAATAAAACTAAAAAAGAGTATTTAAACCATTTGAGTTAGGTACTTACCAAAAAAAAAATCATTTGAGTCAGGTTTTTATCACACTTAGGAAAGCAAAATTATATGTTAATCTTAAAAATATACTCTTTTATGCAATTTGAAGCCTTTTTTTTTTTTTTTTGGTTTTATTGTGTCTACACATAGAATTTCTGTTGATCTTGAAAATTTTAGAGTCATAAAAGAGTCGTCTGTGCCTAAATCTATGTCTGAGGTACAAAGTTTTCATGGGTGAGCCATTTTTTATAGGAGATTTTTTTGAATTTTAGTTTAATTATGACTCTAATAACTAATTGTCTTGAAAATGGTGAGTTTGAATGGACTATATAAGCTAACAGAGCTTTTGAGAAAATTAAATAGAAATTGATTGAATCACTTATTTTACACCATCTTGATTTTTTTAAAGTGTTTAAGGTTTCTAGTAATGCATCAGGTATAGGTATTGGAGAAGAAGATCATCCTGTAAGACTCTTTAATGAAAAACTCAATGAGACTAAACAAAAATATTTAACTTATGACAAAGAGTTTTATACTTTAGTATAGTCCCTTCATCATTGGCAATATTATTTATTATCAAATGAATTTTTTCTCTTTTTTGATCACTAAGCATTAAGATATTTGAACTCTAAAAAAAAAAATGAATGCTAGACATGCTAGGTGGGTTGAATTTTTAAATGAATATTCTTTTGTTCTTAAGCATTATTCTGGGATAAAAAATAAAGTTGTTGATGCTTTTAGTTGATTGGATACTATTCTTCAACTCATGAATGCTCAGGTAATTGGTTTTGATCACTTGAAAAATGAGTATTTCTCATGTCCTGATTTTCGTATTATTTTTTTGGAATAAGTAAGGGTAACTGTAGGGATTATGTTGATTTTATTCATTCTGATGGTTACTTGTTTAAGGCATCTAAATTGTGCATTCCATATGGTTCACTTAAAGATTTCTTAGTATAGGAAATGCATACAAAGGGGTTAGCTGGTCACTTAAGGCAAGATAAGATTGTTTTCCTAGTTCTTGATAGGTTTTATTGGCCATTAGTGAAGAAAAATGTTGCTATGATAGTATTTCAATGTCACACTTGCAATTAGTTAAGACTAAGAAACATAACACTAGGTTGTACACTTTACTTCCTATTCCACGTGCACCTTGAAAAGATTTAAGTATGGGTTTTGTCCTTAGGTTGCCAAATGCTACTCGAGGACATGATGCTATTTTTGTTGTTATAGATAGATTTTATAAGATGGCTTATTTTAATTCATGTAATAAAACAACTTATGCTTCATATGTTGTTGTTTTATTCTTTAGGGAAGTTGTTAAATTGCATGGTTTACCTTCTTCTATTGTGTTTGACATGGATGTTAAATTTGTTGGTTATTTTTAGAAGACACTTTGAAAATTTTTTGATACCACATTAATATTTTCTTCTATTTTTAACCCACAAACAGATAATCAAACTGAGATAGTTAATCGTAATTTGAGTAATTTGCTTAGGTGTCTTGTCAGGGAAAACAAGGTAATTGAAATTTAACTCTTCCTATAGTTGAGTTTTTGTAGGACCCGCTGCCCCGAGTACCCCTGCTGCTGCAAGATGCTGGTCTTTTATTAATTAAACTGGAAATTGGGTACCCGAGACGAGAATCCTACGAAAAAGAGACCTGCTGACTAAATTACAATGCACGCGGAAGCTGAAGCTGAATCTGAATGTACAATGAGCCCAACTGGCTTTTCATATACATATAACTGTTTTGTACAATATTCTTTACACCTGGAAACATTTACAATATATATACAAGACCTCACAGGTCTAAAATTGAAAATACAACTGAAAACTGTGTGTGGGGTCCTCTCTCGCCAGCCTCAATCCACCCGCTCCTCGCCAGCAGCACACTAACCTGAAAAGGAAGGAAGAAGGAAATGGATGAGTGATAAAGATCACCCAGTAAGCATTCCCTACTTCCCTCAACCCAAACAAGCACAAACAAGGGCATACATACCTGGTCGGCCCTATACATACATCTACGCGCTTGCGGGTGCTGAATCTGATTGCTGGATTGCTGTTTCTCATTATTAATTTATTATTGAAATGAATGACATGTCATGATACTGAAATCTGAATATCTATTGATGATGCATGCATCTGGAAGGCTATATGTACCTGAAGGTACCTGCTGTGCTGATCAGGCTGATGAACACAAGGATTCGGCATCCTGGCCAAGTGGGCTGAACATTCTAGCTACAGGCTAGAAAACTGATAACTGTGCTGAGCAATCTGACTGCGGTCAAAAAGCTGGGTCCCACGGATGCCCCCTCGAGTTCACCCAAACTGTAACCCATACATTGGGCTCTGAATGCTGAAATCTACTGAATTCGGATCCCTAAATCCTCTTTCAGACTACATGCTATGTTATGGATGCATATGCTGCATTTCTTATCTGGAATCTGGATTATCTGATGATTATTAGACCTTGGATAGATTACCAAACCTTTATAAAGTCATTTTTGCCTTTTCTGGGAAAAGAATGCTGGAGCACAGGCGTGCAAAGCAAATGCACGGGCGTGCACTCGCACACACGGTCGTGCTGCACATAGGCACACGGGCGTGTGCCCAGACACACCGGACCGTGCCCCGATCGTGTGTCTGGTCGTGCAAGCTACTGGAATATTTGGGCCATTTCAAGCAAATGAAGGACACACGACCGTGTCCCTCAAGACACACGGTCGTGTCCTCAGCTTTTCAGACCGTGTGCACTTCGTGCACACGGCCGTGCCTTCGTAGAGACAAGGGCACACGGGCGTGCTCTTGCGGGCACACGGCCGTGCGCCTTGTCTTGCTCAGACATGACTCGCCTGAATCTGCTGGAAACCAACCAATTTCTCATCCAAACTCAAATTAATCAAAAATAAACATCCAAGGCACTCCAATATACACATATTCATCATCAATTTCATCCTTCATCCAATAACAGACATTTCACCATGCAAATCTGAGATTTCTCTCACTAACACACACACAACTGAACAAGCATGCGTTTGGATGGGAAAATCATCAAACAAATCATCCTATCATCATCATAGCATCATACAAACATACACACATGTTCTAATATGCTGGAAACGTAGGCAAACGTTTCCAAGCATCACCAAACGAGCTGGGAAAACTGGAAGAAGTAAGAGAAAACTTACCTCTCGACATGGCTGTTGGAAGACTATCTCTCAAGCTGATCTCTCTGATCTCTATCTGGAATGGGAGCCGCTGGAAGCTAGATTTCACGCCTAGGGCTGGGAACTGCTGAAAATGGAGAGAAGAAATGGCTGAAAATGGGTGAGAAATGCAATAACTCTCCCGTCTCTCTCTTTTCTACCCACCTGCACGGGCGTGCAGGGATGATGCACGGGAGTGCACCAAGGGAAAATGGATGAAATCCATTTCCCGCGCTTCGCATGATTAAAACCTCCCTAAAGGAATCATATGAAGGCCACACAGCTCTGGAAAACTATCATCTCACCCCTGAACTCTTCTAGACTCCCAAACTATTCCTAAATTCTATTTCTAACCCCAAAACTCTACCCCTAAGGGCTTTTCTAACCTAGGATGCTACAGTTTTTCTATAATAATTCTATTAATTGTTCAAAAAATAAAAACCCTTTCGAGACTGTTTATGGTTATTCTACCCATACAACTATTGATCTTTTTCCTATTTCTCCCTAATATTTGCATACCTTAACTTGCTAAATCATTTGCTTAACACATTCATGATTTGTATAATGAAATTAGATGAAAAATTGTCGTAAGTAATGAAAATTATAAACTTGTTGCTAGTGTGCATTGTAAAACTAAAGAATTTAATATAAATGATTATGTCATAATTCGTGAATGTTCTAAAAGGTTATCTAAAAATTCTAAGAAGTTTAATGCTTGAGCTATTGATCTTTTTCCCATTGTTCAAAAACTTAGATCTAGTGTGTATTTACTTGATCATACGAATATTGGTCATGTTTTCAACATGGACAATTTAGCATCTTATTGAGGTACTTTTGAGCCTCCTATATTGTGTTCTAGTGTTTCAACAAGTTTGTCAATACCTAAAATACCAGTATTGTTATAATCAAAGGATGACATTGAAGTCAAATTAGGAGATAAGTTTGTTGCTTCAGCTTGAGAAGGACTTCATAGGTTCTTAATAAAGTGGTTTAATCATTTAGAATTTGATGCTACATGAATGTTTAAGGATGACTTTCACTCGTTAGCTCCTACTCTTTTTGACAGTTATTTATTGTCTAACTTGACGGAGTTGGGTTCATTTCAATCAGGGAAGAATGATGTAAGACTTGTCAAAGATTTTAGGATCCCACATTATAGGAAAAAATTCAAATTTTAATTATATTTATTATTGTCTTAAATTATCTATTTTCTTTGAAGATTTTGATGGTTTATATAAAGGTCTAACTATTCAATGTATGATTATTTAGACTATTCAGATTATTCAAATAATATATTGATTTGTTTAATATAATTTGAGTGTCATTTTTTATAATTGTTCATCGATAGTTTGTTAGGTCATGTATTGATCCTAATTGTGTATTGATCTAATTTTTTTTTTTTTTTTTTTGTTTTCCTATTCCATATCAAATTGATGTTAATATTGAGTCTTGCATCAATTTGATTCTTAGTTTGAATTGATCGTGGATTATAAAGAGAGCTTGTGGCACCAAACACTTTAATTAGACCTAGTCATTGCAGAAAACAGTAACTGTACTAATTGGTTATGAGGTTAATGGGAACTTGTGGCAGCTACTAAATGAATTTCAGAAGAGGTTGTAGTCCTTTACACGAAACTTTTCATTCTAAATTAATCTAAATAACGTTTAATCATTGACCATTAGTGACGCATAACCTCAATCTAAACACCCTTTAATCTAAATAAATCAAAACTTGTTTTTTTCTAAAGTCAAGAGAAAAGATCTTAAACTTTTTTGTTGTTTGGATGTCGTGTTTATTAGGATGTTTCGTTCTATTAATACATACTTAACATATACTCTTTGACAACACAAACTTTTATAATTGAATAGATTAGAAGGTTTAAAATGAATTTTCAACAATAAAAACATTTTATTTTAAATAAGAAAAAAATACTTTAATAAAATGTGATTTTCCAACGTCGCAAACAAAAATAGGCAATGGATTTATTTCTCCATCCAAAGAATCCAAACCCGGAAATCGATCCGGTTCATGCGCACGTGTCGTCAGGAAAAGGGGATGCAGGGGTCTGAACCGGTTTCGACCATTAATGTATCCTATTAGAACTCGTAAAATAATAAGTTCTTCACTCGGATTACGCAATTCAATTGCAAAACAAACAAGGCAACCAAACCCTAATTTTACTCAACTTCTTTTTTTGTTTATTCTTGCAATCTTTGTATACTTTTCACTACGCTCAATTGCGTTGTTGAATCTTGGATTCAGAAGGTGCGAAAAAAGAACCTAAAAGTGGTGACATTTTGAGTATTGACTGTTGAAAATGCTTGTAGGTCAGAATATGTTAGCAGAAACGAAGATAATTCGTAAGAAAGGCCTAACTGGGGGGGGGGGGGGTGTTTAGATGTGAAGTATCGTGTAAACAACCCTAATTCGACTCCGATTTTTCACGAGCTTCGTGTTTCGGACTCGGTTTCCATTTCATCGGAAATCTCTGGATTTGAATCGGTTTGTGTTTGGCGCTCCTTAATCTTTTAAATTATTCTCTTTATGTTGATGGGCATAAGTTGTTGTAATTTTCTTGGAGCTTTCTTGATTTGTATACTAATTGGGTTTTGTTTGAATTGATGAAATTACTTCACTGTGTTGTTTAAATGCGTGATTAAATCATTTTTTAGTTGGTTTTTATAATAAATTTTGGGCTCAAATTCTTTTTTTTTTTCGAGTTTTTAATCCTGGAGCGCTCCGTTTGTTAATGAGACGGCGGACGAGCAGTTTTAGTGTTTCCTGCGGCTTTCTTGATTTGTGTTCTTATTGAGTTTTGTTTTAGTTGATAGGATTGCTTTACCTGTGTAAATAATATCTGTAAATGATTTCGTTTTTTTTATTATTTAATCTTTAATCACTTAATTTGTTGGAGTACGACTAGTTTTAGTGCTTCTTAAAGCTTTCTTGCTTCTTATACCAGTTGGGGTTTTTAGATTCTTTAAATACAATATCGATTAGATTTTTTAAGTTTTTATATTTTAATCTTTATGTAATCTCCCTGTTGATGGCTTTAGGTGAGTTTACTGTTTCTTGAAGCTTTTGGTTTAGTTGATGGATCGCTTTGCTGGGTTGTTTGCATACTAGATTAGGTTACATGTGTAAATAGTATTTGATAAATGATTTTCTTTAATGGAATTTGTGCTTAGTTCTGGATTTCAAGTCGGTGATTTATAGTTTTAATGGATGGGGTGATTAGTCACTGTATTGATAGCTGAAGTATAGATAGTTTTCTCTTCTTTCTCTTTTGGGCTTCATGGGTTTTGCACTATTCTGTTTTTTTAAGTGTATTCACCATCATACTCACTAACTTTGTGTTTGAATGAGTATATAATAAAGGGAACCATACAGAAGATCTGTTGTGATGTAAAAATTTGAGAAAGAAGAAAGTCTTAAATAGAGATTGGATTCCATTACAATCCGATAATGAATTTTAATAATTAGATATATTTCAATGAAGTTTTCTTTTCTCTATTTGACTAGGTAATGTATTTTGTGGTGAAAGAACTATTTGTAAACCTCATAGAAATTAAATTACATCATAGAGTTTGGGATTATCATATATGTGGAAAAATATTAATGAATGCAAAATGGTAATTGATTATATTTTTGAAGATTTGTGGACATTATGTTTAAGTTGCAGCTTGTTTTTTTGTTTCTTTTAGCCTTGCTGTTTTGTTGGTTTTGAGATGCTTAGGACATCAACTAAACTCTTTTTCATTTGTTTTTTGGGTTTATAGGTTGTTAGTTGTATAGAGACCTTTAAAAGTACTATTGTAATGCCAATCTTCAATAAATCACTCTTTCCAATGGCGCAAACTTTGAGGAAAAGACTAAACCCTAAACCCTAAACCCTAAACCCTAAACCCTAAAATGCAAATACCATTAACATAACTGTAGACACCTCATTTTGGACTCGACAGGGTCACCCCCGATGATGAAAAACTTAAAGATTGGTTCAGAGTTTTTAAGGTGTCGAACTGAGGACATACAGGCGAAACCTATGGACGTAAATAAGTAAAAGCCCAACCCAAGCCCTCCTTAATAATAATATAAAAGAAAATAAATAAATAAAAATAAAATACAAACCCAACCAAAGGAGAAGCCCAGCAGGACCGTAGCCTGTACACAGGGCGATTGGGTATTACGCGCGCGTGTTGAGGCTCCCACCAACGTTCTTCGCACGTAGACTATCCTTTCCATGTCAATCTCCTTTTTCTCTCTCTTCCTTGCCGCGTAAGCTTACCTTTTTCCCACCTGCCAGTTTTATTTCCTACGAATCCTTATCTAGCCTTTTGATTTACTTTCATCAGAGGCTTATCCCTTCTTTTGCGCATAACTGGATCAGGGGAATTAAATTTCCCTTGATCATGGCTCGATAGGGGGAATGGAATTCCCTTAATCTTAGCTTCCGGAGGTTTATAAAAAAAAAGAGAGAAAAAATACAAAGAGGGGGAGCTTTCTTTTTAAAAAAAAAATGATATTTTGAGCGAAGACGAGTAACAAAATTCTAAAAAAAAAAGAAGTCAGAAGCCTAACTATTGCCTGCACCGCCGCTTGACAGTCCTCGGTTCAATACTGATAAAGCTCCAGAGCAAATATACAAGGTATATACCTAAGGGGATTTTAATATACTCGTTTTCTGATTTATTTTATTTTTATTTTATGTTATGTTATATTAATCATACATATGAATATAGATAAGTGTGGATGATTGGTTGTGTTTGCTTCAAATATGTGCCTTATATTTTATATGCATGTGTTGGACTGCATTATATGTATGTGCCTTATATTTTCGGAAATCCTCCTTTGAAATTTTCTTTTTTGTGTGTTGTAATTTCTATTAGCATTCTGCATGTCATGTATTGATACCCTTTTTTTGTATATTTTATATTGTTACTGTATTAGCATTCTGTATTTTTCATACTGTTTGCATGTGTATTACATTGTATTGTATATACATGTATAATAATTATTCTGTAAGTGTATTTCGGATCCTGCATGCATTCGTGTCTATCACCTATATATATTTTTGCACGCATGTTCGACAGATGAGACTGGTCGCCTTGATGGCAGCAGGTGGCCATGTTATTCCCCCTCCCAGGTTCAAACCATAGTGGGGCAAAGTTGCTTTTTATTTTTATATTTTGTTATTATCATTCTTTATATTATTGTTGTTTTTCCCTTTTTGCATTCTTTTTATTTATTTATTTTTTTTTTATTTTACATATTCATTTTATTTTATTTTATTTTTTTTTTTTTTTGTAATTACAATTTGCTCATAACAAATTGTTTTGCAGGATTTATTTATTTAATATATTTATTTATTTTATTGAATTAATTAACAAAATTATTTTTATAGGATTTATTTATTTATTATTCCTAGGCTTGTTTAGGGTTAGATAAAATGTATAGGGGTGTATGGAAAGAAGGTTGTAATTTTTAATTTCTTTTTTTTTTTCATATTTTATTATATTCGTGGATGAATTTAATTTATTGTATATGTATGATTATTAATAATGCATCGTGTGATAATTTGAAACTTAATTAAATTCGGTAACGCGCTTAACAAAGGAACCACAAAAGTGGAGGCTGACTTTCACATTGGGCAGCATGGATGTCTAACACATTTCCATTGTTGTACCTAACTCTCTGAATCCGACCCATTAGGCAGGTGAGGAGTGGTTGGGTCCTTTGCAAGGGATCCATAAATCTTTCATCCTCATCGATGTGTATTTTTCTGGGATTACTCCTAGGTGGCGACTCCATAGACTCCGTAACGGATCATAAACCTGTTATGCGCTCCTTTTGACCACGTTTAGGGTGGTTAAACAAGAGTGGTAAGTCTGTCCTTGCTTGACGTGACAAAAATCGGTACCACAGCTCTGATGACTCCATTGGGCAAAATGCGGAGAGTCGATTTCGATGTGGTAAGTTTTCAAAGCGCTTCTAAGTTTAATCAAGTTCCTTGCATTGCACAACACTCACACTCACTCTCACACTCACTATGCACTCCTTGTCCCTATCAACCCCGATGGTAATCCAGATTTCGTCCGAAAGCCCACCGACCCAGGGGTAGTCTGTCTTGTACATCAGCCTTAGGCATCGTACTTTTGTGTATATGAAAAGAACCTTTGGTTCTCGCCTGAGGTAGCCCTTGACCTTTACCCGAGTCAAACCCATGTAGTGGCCCATAGTTGTCAATCCGTAGGACCTATTTTTGTATGTGATTGATCGAATCAAATCCTTATACATAAGGTCTCAAGTTTTTGTTGTCCATTCTGAAATATGCCTTGATCCATGACATTAAGATATCACCGATTGTTTCTTTAAGTGGCCCCCCACTAGGAGAAAATTTTTTGAAACATCGTTTTGTAGAAATCTTTGTAACATGACTCAACATACTCCTAAACGGGCACATAAAACTCGAAACTTCATGCGTAAGGATTCATTAGGTGTAGGACCATTGGGTCTTCTGGTGACTCAATGGATACTAACCACTTAGGGTGGAATTGACTTTTCTAATTTTTCATTGATTGAAGTAATAAGGGGGCGAAGGAAGTGATAAGGGGGCGAAGGGAGTGATAAGGGGGCGAAGCCTAGACTTAAAAACGCTTCATTTTTTGAATCACCTCCAAAAGGCATGTTCATCTTTAGTCAGTCTAAGTAGATATTTTCAGTTCGAGTCATCTTGTAGGGGTAAAATTGTCAAACATCATCCTAAGTATACAATTTCAATCTAAATCATTCTTGTAAGGTGAAAATCGTTAGATGTCATCTAAATTGACTAATTTTGATCTGAATTACCTCATGGGGGTATGTTTGTCTTTTGTCTTTCAAAATAAGTAATTTTGATTCCAGTTTCTCATAAGGTAAAATCATTTAGGAGTAATAGACTTACCCCTCATTCGTCTTGTCTCACATGTGCATAACTTTAGGTCTAAGTCGTCCCATTGTTGAATTCGAAATCTCATCTTTAGGGCTAAATGTGTTGTCATTAGGTTTTTTTTGAGTTTAAGTCTTCACTCTACTTAGACATTAGATCCACAATTCTTTTGTTTGTCTATTTATTGAACCATCTTTTGCCACAATTCTTGTTGAGTCTAATAAAGTCGTCATTTAAAATAAATTCATTCATGTCATGCATAAACACATCATGCATATCATGCACTAACATATCACTTTGTTAATCCTATATACATATCATGCATAAACACATCATGCACTAACATGTCATTTTGAAATCGTTTAGTGGGAGAAAATAAATATGACCAAGGGAAACATGATGTAGGACATGATGGAAAAGCTTGAGAAGATAATTGATGAACTGTTTGCTACAAAAATACATGACTTGATGAACAAAATGGCCCAAATGATGATAAAAATGGAAAGAAAACAAAAAGTAGAAGAAACTAGTGAGGTGAGGTGTAGGACCCGTCGTCCCGAGTACCCCTGCTACTGAATAATACTGGGGAGCTTTTATTAATAATCTGGAAATACGGGTACTCGAGACGCGTATCTACGAAAATAAATATTTGAAACTATACATCTCTGCACATGCGGAAGCTTTACATTAATTAAAACTGAAATATACATGATCTGTTCCTGTACAATGGGTCTTATGGTCTTTTTCTTACATATACACTATTTCTATACATCTGGTTACATAAATATTTACAAAACGATCACACAGGTCCAAAACTGTAAACTGTACAAACTCAAAACTGAGATCGTGGTGTGGGCCCTCTCCCGCAAGCCTCGAACCACTCGCTCCTCGGAGACAGCACGAACACCTGAAAATGATAGAAAAATGAGGGGAATGAGTGATAAAGATCACCCAGTAAGCGCTCCTTACTTCCCTCAACCCAAGCAAGCACAAACAATCACAAACATACCTGGCCTCAGCCCTATTCATACATCTATGCGCTTGCTGAAATCTGAAACTATTTATCTGAATATCTGATTAATCTGATTCTCATTATTATTCATGTCATGATGTGTATGTCATGTCATGCTACTAAAAATACTGTGGATGCATGCATCTGAATAACTGAATATCTGAATGTACTCGTAGGTATCTGCTGTGCTGATCAGACTTGGTGAACACAGAGATTCGACATCCTGGCCATGTGGGCTGAACAGTCTAGCTACTGACTAGAAAGTTGAATAATAACTGCTGGACGATCTGACTGGTGTCAGAAGGCTGAAACTGAAATGCTACTGAACATTCTGACTGGTGTCAGAAAGCTGAATCCCACAGATGCCCCCTCAAGTTCACCCATATACTCTTACCCGTACATCAGGTTCTGAATACTGAATACTGAATACTGAATACTGCTGAATTCAGATCCCTTGATCATTTCTGAACCTACATGTCGTGCTATGATATGCATATGCAGCTTTACTAACTGAATTTATGTCATTAAACAAATTTCTCATACTTTATTTCTCATTTTCAATTCTTTTTCTGAAAAACTGCAAGTGCACGGGCGTGTGGGGCAAAGCACACGGGCGTGTATGCCTCACACACGGGCGTGCATGGCTAAGGCACACAGGCGTGTGCCTGGATGCATGGGATCGTGCATCAGTTGTGCGTTTAGCCGTTCAAGCTATTGGAATCTGGGCATTTTCCCTGAAACAACAGGCACACGGGCGTGTCCCTCAAGACACACGGGCGTGTGTCTGTTATTCTTGCCCGTGCACACGGGCGTGTGCCTGGAAAAACAAAGGCACACGGCCGTGCGTCTTGTTCTTCAACAAGAGCACCGCCTGAAAATTGCTCTAAATTCATGCCAATTTGCATTCAATCACAAATACACTTCAATTACACATTTCCAGCACTTCAAATAACACAAATCTAGCATCCATTTCAACATGCATTGATCATCCAAGTTTCTACCATGGAAGCTTCTTCTTTCTCTCACTAAACATGCTCAAAGCAACATGCAATGATTCAAGGATGAAAATTCATCATCCAATTCAACATGCAACATCATATAATAATTCCCAACATTCATCAACATGCATAAAACTCATCCATGGCATCAAAATTCACAAAGCAAGCCGGAAAACTCAAGGAAAAGGTAAACGAACGCTTACCTCTCGCCATTGCCTCTGAAAGTTTTTCTTTTGAACTAATCTTTTGGCTCTCTCGTCGGATTGGGAGATACGGGAGGCTGGATCTCCTCTCTAATGATAGGAGCTGCAAATGGAAGAGAGAAACTTTGGCTAAAATGAAGGCTGAGTGAGAAAAGAAACTAATTTCTCTCGGCTCTCATATTTATATCATCACATGCACAGGCGTGCATCAAAGGTGCACGGGTGTGCACAAGGGAAAATGGACTTAATCCATTTCCCGCTCACTCGCTTGATCGAATCCTTTCGAAAGGATTCACATGAAAGCCACATAGGCTCTGAAAACTTACTAACTCACTATTGAACTCATTTAAACTCTCAATCTATGTCTGGATTTTGTTTCTAACCCCAAAACTCTTTCCCTAAGGGCATTTCTAACCTGGGATGCTACATTTCCTCCTCCCTTATAAAAATTTCGACCTCGGAATTACCTGAATAACTCTGGGAATCTATCCCTGATCTCAGACTCTACCTTCCAAGTGGCTTCCTCCACTCTCTGACTTCGCCATAAGACCTTCACAAGAGGAATCTGCTTGTTCTTGAGAACCTTGACCTCGTAGTCGAGAATCTGTACTAGTAGCTCTTGATAACTCAAATCATTTGCCAACTCAATCTCTGAAAACTGAAGCACATGAGAAGGATCCCCCACATACTTCCTCAACTGAGACACATGGAAGACATTATGAATTTTGTCCATGCTAGCTGGTAACGCCAATCTGTAGGCAACTGTCCCCACTCTCTCAAGTATCTCATAGGGACCAATAAATCTAGGGGTCAACTTCTCCTTTCTGTCAAATCTGAGAACTTGCCTGTATGGAGCAACTCTCAGAAACACTCTGTCGCCTACTGAAAACTTAATCTCTCTACGTCTCAGATCTGCATAGCTCTTCTGTCGATCTTGGACCTGTCTCATTCTTTGCCTGATGATCTTGATCTGCTCAATCATCCCCTGAACTATCTCTGGACCCATAACTGTCTCCAGAGAATCTCTCTCCAATCTCATCCCAATGAAGAGGAGATTTACACTTCCGACCATACAATGTCTCAAATGGAGCCATCTGAATAGTCGTCTGATAGCTGTTATTATACGCAAACTCCATGAGGGGAATCAACTCTGCCCAATCGGTCTGACAGTCCATACAACAAGTTTTGAGCATATCCTTCAGAATCTTATTAACTCTTTCTGTCTGGCCATCTGTCTGAGGGTGATATGTCGAACTGAACTGCAGTCTGGTTCCCAAGGCTTTCTGTAATAATCTCCAGAAAGCTGACAAAAATCTAGAGTCTCTGTCTAACACTATAGTCCTGGGAACACCATGAAGTCTGACCACCTCTCTGATATACAATCTCCCCAACTGATCTGTAGACATACCTTGTCTGACTGGCAGGAAATGAGCTAACTTACTAAGTCTGTCCACAATCACCCATATGCCATCAAATCCTCTCTGAACTCTGGAAAGATCAAAAATGAAATCCATAGAAATATCTTCCCACTTCCACTCAGGAATACTCAAAGGATAAAGTAAACCTTAGGGTCTCTGGTGCTCTACCTTAACCTGCTGACATATCAGACATTTGGAAACAAAGTCTGCTATGTCCTTCTTCATGTCTGACCACCAGAAATTCTTCTTGAGATTATGATACATCTTTGTATATCCGGGTGCGTTGAATACACCGTACTGTGCGTCGCTGACAAAATCTTCTGCCTCAACTCTGAACCCTGTGGCACACAAACTCTGTTTCTGAATCTCAAGATCCCATTTCTGAACTCAAAGTCTGGCACTGATCTCTCTGACATCTTCTGAATCATACTCTGAGTTCACTCATCTGACATCTGACTATCTCTGATCTTATCAAACAGAGAAGATCTGATCTGAAGCCTGAAGAAACCTGCAGTCACTATCTCAATCTGTTATCTGACAATCTCATACTACAGCTCGGACTGAACTAAAAGACTGGATAAAGTCACTCGCCTACTCAAGGTATCAGCCACTACATTGGCTCTCCCTGGGTGATATCTGATGTCACAGTCATAGTCTTTCACCAACTCTAGCCATCTCCTCTGCCTCATATTCAGCTCTCTCTAGGTGAAGAAGTACTTCAGACTCTTATGGTCTGAATAAATACTGCACTTAACTCCATAAAGATAATGTCTCCAAATCTTCAGGGGGGAAAACAACTGCAACTAACTCCAAATCATGGGTAAGGTATCTCATCTCATGATCTCTCAACTGTCTGGAGGCATAGGCAATGACCCTACCACTCTGCATCAAAACTGTCCCGATCTCCTGATGGGACGCATCTGTATAAATGTCAAACTCTACCCCCTCCTTGGGTAGCGCCAATACTGGAGTACTAGTCAATCTCTGCTTGAGCTCCTGAAAACGTGCCTCGAACTCATCTGACCATACAAATGGAACCTCTTTCCTAGTCAAGGTAGTAAGAGGCCTCACTAGGATAGAGAATCCCTCAATGAATCTCCTATAATAGCCTGCTAACCCAAGGAAACTTCTGATCTCTTTCACTGTCTTCGGCCTTGGCCAACTCAAAATAGCCTCCACTTTACTGGGATCTACTGAAATGCCATCTGCTGTCACCACATGACCCAGAAATGCTACTCTGTCAAACCAGAACTCGCACTTGGAGAACTTGGCGTACAGTTGTCTGTCTCTCAATCTCTGAAGCACATATCTGAGATGCTGCTCATGCTCTGCCACACTCCTGGAATATACCAGAATGTCATCAATGAACACCACCACGAATCGATCTAAACAATCATGAAACACCCGGTTTATCAGATCCATAAAGATCGCTGGGGCATTAGTCAACCCAAATGGCATGACCACGAACTCATAATGTCCATATCTGGTCCTGAAAGCTGTCTTGGGAACATCTCGGTCTGCCACTCTGACCTGATAATAACCCGATCTCAAGTCAATCTTCGAAAACACAATTGCACCTCTCAACTGATCAAACAAGTCATCTATCTTTGGCATGGGATATTTGTTCTTTACTGTCACTTTGTTCAGATCCCTGTAGTCGATACACATCCTCATCAACCCGTCTTTCTTCTTAACAAATAGGATCGGAGCCCCCCAAAGTGAACAACTGGGCCTGATGAATCTCTTATCTGTCAACTCCTGAAGCTGTTTCTTTAACTCCTAAAGCTCAGCTAAAGCCATCCGGTACGGAGCCTTAAAGATTGAAGCCGTACCAGGAAGAAGCTCAACACTAAACTCTAACTCTCTATCTGGAGGTAACCTTGACAACTCATATGAGAATATATCTGAAAACTCTCTGACTACTGACACCTCTTTGATACTTGGACCCACTGAACTACTGCATACAACATTGGTCAAGTATCCAACACAACCCTGTCTCATCAATCAGCTCGCCTGAATACTGGAGATCATCAGACTATCGACTCTGCCCTCACCAAACACAAACTGATCAGGGCCTATGTGGAATCTCACTTTCTGCTTTCCACAATCTATCTCTACACTGTATCTCCCCAAGAAATTCATCCCTAAAATCATATCAAAATCTGCTAACTCCAGCAGAATCAAATCTATCATCATCTGTCCACCCATAATCTCTACCTCCTAATCTAGGACTCTGTCACTCAACACAAATCCCCCATCTGGCATCTCTACATGGATACTCCTACTGGTCACACTAGGGTTAACCTCTAATCTCTTCACTACACTCCAGGCTACAAAGCTGTGTGTGGCTCCACAATCAATAAGTACAAATAAAAGAGTACCAAAATAAAGTAACTGACCAGTTACTGCATGGGGAATGGTCTTTATCTGCTCTTGGCGAACAATATAAACTCTGGCTCTACCTCCGCCTACTCCTGAAGGACCGACACCTCCCTCAGGTGCTCTATCACCGGCTCTAGGAACATCTATTCTACCTCTGGGTGGACCTCCGCAGCCTTTGAACTGACCAACACCACCTCTGTTGGGCCCACCACCAGCTCCACCTCTGGTTGGAGATGCTGTCATCATGTGCCCTGGCTGATGGCACAAATAACAAACAATCTAGGCGGTTAAACACTCTCCGGAATGACGCCTGCCATATCTGGTTATTCTATCTGGTTTCTGAACATTACCCACTCCAGCTTGTTGGAGGCTTTCTCTGACTACATCCCCAATCATCTCTCTCAACTGATCTGGTCTCATCGACACATAGGAGGTACTCTGAGATCGTCGTCTATCACTAACACTCATAGGACGGGCGGATGAACTACTATCTGTCTCCTCTATGCATCTAGGGACATATTCCTCTCTATCTATAGCATCACAAAAAACTGGGGGTTAGAAACACATAACACAATCAAAGCTGAAAATAAATACATGACTGTGCTGTGAGGAGGGTCTAGACGATGGCTGCAAAGAAGAGAAAAAGGCACTACAGACTTATAAATGCTCTGATACCACCAATGTAGGACCCGTCGCCCCTAATACCCCTGCTACTGAATAATACTGGGGAGCTTTTATTAATAATCTGGAAATACGGATACCCGAGACGGGAATCCTACGAAAATAAATATCTGAAACTATACATCTTTGTACAGGCGGAAGCTTTACATTAATTAAAACTGAAATATACATGATCTGTTCTGTACAATGGGCCTCATGGCCTTTTTCATACATATACACTATTTCTATACATCTGGTTACATAAACATTTACAAAACGACCACACAGATCCAAAACTGTAAACTGTACAAACTCAAAACTTAGATCGTGGTGTGGGCTCTCTCCCGCAAGCCTCGAACAACCTGCTTCTCGGAGACAGCACGAACACCTGAAAAGGATAGAAGAAGGAAGCGAATGAGTGATAAAGATCACCCAGTAAGCGCTCCTTACTTCCCTCAACCCAAGCAAGCACAAACAATCACAAACATACTTGGCCTCAGCCTTATTCATACATCTATGCGCTTGCTGGAATCTGAAACTATTTATCTGAATATCTGATTAATCTAATTCTCATTATTATTCATGTCATGATGTGTATGTCATGTCATGCTACTGAAAATATTGTGGATGCATGCATCTGAATAACTGAATATCTGAATGTACCCGTAGGTACCTGCTGTGCTGATCAGACTTGGTGAACACAGGGATTCGACATCCTGGCCATATGGGTTGAACAGTCTAGCTACTGGCTAGAAAGCTGAATAATAACTGCTGGACGATCTGACTGGTGTCAGAAGGCTGAAACTGAAATGTTACTAAACATTCTGACTGGTGTCAGAAAGTTGAATCCCACAGATGCCCCTTCGAGTTAACCCATATACTCTTACCCGTACATCGGGTTCTGAATACTGAATACTGCTGAATTCGGATCCCTTGATCCTTTTTGAAGCTACATGTCATGTCATGATATGCATATGCAGCTTTACTAACTGAATTTATGCTTATCTGAAGCATTTATGTCATTAAACAAATTTCTCATACTTTATTTTTCATTTTCAATTCTTTTTCTGAAAAACTGCAAGTGCACGGCCGTGTGGGGCAAAGCACACGGGCGTGCATGGCTAAGGCACACGGGCGTGTGCCTGGATGCACGGGACCGTGCGTCTGGCTGTGCAAGCTACTGAAATCTGGGCATTTTCCCTGAAACAACAGGCACACGGGTGTGTCCCTCAGGACACACAGGCGTGTGTCTGCTATTCTTGCCTGTGCACACAGCGTGCACACGGGCGTGTGCCTAGAAAAACAAAGGCACACGGTCGTGTCATGCAGGCACACGGTCGTGCGTCTTGTTCTTCAACAAGAGCACCGCCTGGAAATTACTCTAAATTCATGTCAATTCGCATTCAATCACAAATACACTTCAATTACATATTTCCAGCACTTCAAATAACACAAATCTAGCATCCATTTCAACATGCATTAATCATCCAAGTTTCTACCATGGAAGCTTCTTTTTTCTCTCACTAAACATGCTCAAAGCAACATGCAAAGATTCAAGGATGGAAATTCATCATCCAATTCAACATGCAACATCATATAATCATTCCCAACATTCATCAACATGCATAGAACTCATCCATGACATCAAATTTCACAAAGCAAGCCGGGAAACTCACGGAAAAGGTAAGCGAACACTTACCTCTCGCCATTACCTCTGAAAGCTTTTCTTTCGAACTAATCTCTTGGCTCTCTCACCGGATTGGGAGCTACGGGAGGTTGGATCTCCTCTCTAATGATAGGAGCTGCAAATGGAAGAGAGAAACTTTGGCTAAAATGAAGGGTGAGTGAGAAAAGAAACTAATTTCTCTCGGCTCTCATATTTATATTATCACATGCACGAGCGTGCATCAAAGGTGCACGGGCGTGCACAAGGGAAAATGAACTTAATCCATTTCCTGCTCGCTCGTCTGATCGAATCCTTCTGAAAGGATTCACAAGAAAGCCACACAGGCTCTGGAAACTTACTAACTCATCCTTGAACTCATCTAGACTCCCAATCTATGTCTGGATTTTGTTTCTAACCCCAAAACTCTTCCCCTAAGGGCATTTTTAACCTGGGATGCTGCATGAGGGGTTTAGCTTATAAGCAACAAAATGATTCAAAGGGTGACTTCTTTGATTTGAAAGATTATTTGAAAACCCAGAAAGAGAGAGAAAGAGGCTAAAAAAGACGATAAAGGTACCATGTCCACTTCTAGGGACAGAGTAATAACTGAAAAGTTGGAACAATTAGAGAAGACCATAATGAAGCAAGGAGCATCATTCTCATTAAACTAGGATTACTTAGACATACCTGAAGAAATGAGGGTACCACCAAAGTTTAAAGTGCCTAATTTATCCAAATTTGATGGAATTGGTGATCCAAAAATGCATTTAAGGCATTATGTCACTGTGATGGGAACAATTAGGTTATCAAAAGAACAAATAGTGGAATTGTTTCCTTTGTTATTAGAAGGGGTTGCTAGTGTTTGTTATTATAGTCTCAGTAAAGCAGATAAAATAAACTGGCATGAATTGGTTGAAAAATTACTGCAACAATATTCTTACAACACTACTTTAGATGTGACAATTAGGAACTTGGAAACGACCAGACAAAGGCACAATGAGTCATTCGCTAAATTTATAGCCAGATGGAGAGAGAAAGCCTCCAAGATGACAAATAGACCTCTTGAGAAGGATCAAGTAAAAATGATAATGAGAAACCTTCTCCCTGCTTTTTATGAGAAACCTTTTCCCTACTTTTTATGAAAAGATTTGTTTCTTTCCATTAACCACATTTGAGCAATTGTATGATATTGGGATACAAATTGAAGATGTTTGGGTTGCACAAGAGAGGAAGAAGTATGCCTTCAAGAAGAGTGAGCCTGAAATGGAAAATGGTGAGGCAATCGTAAAAGTTGAGGGAGTAAATATAGTAGCATCTAATCCAAGACAGTTTTTCAATCTAAATATGTCACTCTCAAAGGCATTTGACAAGTTGAAGAGAAAATGTCTGCTACAACCAATGACACCTTGCCCACCACCAACTCCATTACCGTTAGGTTATGACTCGAGAGCTTATTGTCGCTTCTATCAAGGTCGAGGCCATTTGACCAATAAATGTAAGAAATTGAGGCATGAGATTCAGGATCTCATTGACACAGGAAAGTTGGTTGAACTAAATCAACAATATGGGGGGAGATTCGTATGAAACTTGAAGGGCATTATATTTTGAACTTGTCTTTTCTTCAACATGTGTTGCATCTTATGAATTTACATATTAACAAAATTTGACAATAAAATGTGATTTGAATTTTCCAAAAAGGAGGTAAACTAGTCTTGGTAGACTTTCAAATATCAAACGTGAGATTTTGAGTTCATGGTTATGCACACACAAATAACCTTTAATTTCTTTGTTGAATGTGTTCACTTATGTCGGTGTCTCTAAAACTTGCTTCAAATACTGATCAAAATCACAATCGATCACATGCATTAACAGAAATGATGATAGTATTAGAAGATGAATCATTTTGACCAAAAAACCAACCATGATACAAGTTGACTTTAGAGAACTCTATTGAGATTGAAACACTTCCTTAGCAAACCCTGTACAACAACTCCTTTTGTCCTTACCCAGTTGTGGGGGCTGGTAAAGCATTTAAGACTATTAGGGCAAAGCAAATGGAAAACGATGACACTTGCACAAATAAAAAAGAGAGAAACAAAAAGGAAAAATATGAAATATGAAAAAAAAAATGACAAGAAAAGCAACAGAGAAAAGATAGAAAGAAAAAAGATGAAAAGACAAAAAAAGAAGAGAAAAATCTTTGTGCAACAAAACGCAAGCACTCAAGAAGCTAAAAAGAAGAATGAATGTGAATCGATGTCCAAACCATGAAGAAAAAGTTTTAGATGACCCTATCAGTCCCTTCTGTCTAAGCTACCACTATCCAAGATAATTTTACCTTCATCCTAACCCCATTACAACTATGACAAAACTATTAAAATATGTGTCTGCATATGACCTAAGTGATGAAGATCAGATGAACAAGCAAGTCTATGGTAAGTACCATTTATGAGCTGAACTTGAGCGTAAAATTTTCACCCTTTTAAACACTTGAGTGAACTGAGTGATGTGTGAGTGTCCACCAAGCTAGATAACTCCTTTTTCGGATAAAAATCTCATTACATCAAATTATGGGTTCAAGCTGAGATGTCAAATCCCATCAGGATAAAAGGAAAGAAACAAAAAAAAAAATAGAGAAAATCAGGGTGTGTTCCCTTGGTATAGGTCTCTTACCTCTTATTGATAAGGTTATGACATAAAGCATTGCATACGAGCCAGCAAAGTCAGCATACACATATCATCATGCATCATATGGTTAGAATACTCAAAATAGCTTCTTGTTTCGATCCACCATTATAGTCATTTTATGATTCGTCTTGTAAGGACGTCTTCATCCTTTTATAGGAGCATTTGATTTTGTCGCATTCATCCACTAGGGGAAAATCCAATCTTGATGAGTTTATCCCACTAGGGGCAAATCCAATCCTGTAGAACTTACCTAACTAAAGGAAAATCTAATCTTATCGAACTTACCCAACAACGAGCAAATCTAATCTTGTCGAGCTTACCCAAATAGGGGCATTTCACTAATCAGTTGAGAATAGAATTTGACTGTTATGAAGTTTCTTTAGCTTCACCATAGGTTAAATTATCCAATTGTCAGAGACGCCTAGAAAAGGCTCACCTGTCGTAGGTTTGTCTAGAAGGGACATCCTATTTCGGTAAATTTGCCTAGAAGGGGTAACTTATTTTCGAGTTCTGTCTAGAAGGGGCAGTTTTTTTCGTCAGAGACGACTAGAAGGGGCTAATCCACTTTAGGTTTGTCTAGAAGAGACATCATAGTTCTGTAAATTTGCCTAGAAAGGACAATTTACTTTCGAGTTATGTCTAGAAGGGATAGTTCTTTTCGTCAGAGACGCCTAGAAGGGGCTAATCCATCTTAGGTTTGTCTAAAAGAGGCATCCTAGTTCTCTAAATTTGTCTAGAAAGGGCAATTTACTTCTCGAGTTCTGTCTAGAAGGGGTAGTTCTTTTCGTTGGAGACACCTAGAAGATGTTAGTCCATCCCTTTTTTGTAAATTTGTCTAGAATGAGCAATTTACTTTCGAGTTCTGTCTAGAAGGGGTAGTTCTTTTCGTCGGAGATGCCTAGAAGAGGCTAATCCATCATAGGTTCGTCTAAAAGGGATGTCCTATTTTGGTAAATTTGCCTAGAAGATGTAATTTACTTTCGAGTTTTGTCTAGAAGTGGCAGTTCTTTTCGTTAGAGACACCTAGAAGAGGTTAATCCATCCTATTTTTGTAAATTTGTCTAGAATGGGCAATTTACTTTCGAGTTCTGTCTAGAACGGGCAATTCTTTTGTCGGAAATGCTTAGAAGAGGCTAATTCATGGGCTTAGGGAGCTAGAAGAGTTGCCTTTGCCATGTTGTTTGTTGACTTTTGTTGGTCCAAAATTAGATGTCTTCCTTCTGTACTTTGTTGCATTTTGCAGGTATGTTCATTGCATTCATAACACACACAAAATTTTACAAAGTGAGGGGCGTCTGTAGATACCCCATTTTGGACCCAACAGGGTCACCCCCAATGATGAAAAACTTAAAGATTGGTTCAGAGTTTTTAAGGTGTCGAACTGAGGACATACGGGTGAAACCTATGGACTTAAATAAGTAAAAGCCCAACCCAAACCCTCCTTAATAATAATATAAAAGAAAATAAATAAATAAAAATAAAATACAAGCCCAACCAAAGAAGAAGCCTAGCAGGACCGCAGCCTGTACACAGGGCGATTGGGTATTACGCGCGTGTGTTGAGGCTCCCACCAACGTTCTTCGCATGCAGACTATCTTTTCCATGTCAATCTCCTTTTTCTCTCTCTTATTTGTCGCATCAACTTACCTTTTTCTCGCCTGCCAGTTTTATTTCCTACAAATCCTTATTCAGCTTTTTGATTTGCTTTCATCAAAGGCTTATCCCTTCTTTTGCGCATAACTGGATCAGGGGAATTAAATTTCCCTTGATCATGGCTCGATAGGGGGAATGGAATTCCCTTGATCTTAGCTTTTGGAGGTTTATAAAAAAAAAGAGAGAAAAATAACAGAGAGGGGGAGCTTTCTTTTAAAAAAAAAATGATATTTTGAGCGAAGACGAGAAACAAAATTCTAAAAAAAAAAAGAGAAGTCAGAAGCCTAACTATTGCTTGCACCGCCGCTTGACAGTCCTCAGTTCAATACTGATAAAGCTCCAGAGCAAATATACAAGGTATATACCTGAGGGGATTTTAATATACTCGTTTTCTGATTTTTTTTATTTTTATTTTATGTTATGTTATATTGATCATATATATGTATATAGATAAGTGTGGGTGACTGGTTGTGTTTGTTTCAAATATGTGCCTTATATTTTATATGCATGTGTTGGACTGCATTATATGTATATGCCTTATATTTTCGAAAATCCTCCTCTAAAATTTTCTTTTTTATGTGTTGTAATTTCTATTAGCATTTTGCATGTCATGTATTGATACCCTTTTTTTGTATATTCTGTATTGTTATTATATTAGCATTCTGTATTTTTTATTCTGTTTGCATGTGTATTATATTGTATTGTATATACATGAATAATAATTATTCTGTAAGTGTATTTCGAATCTTGCATGCATTCGTGTCTATCACATATATGCATTTTTGCACCCATGTTTGACGGATGAGATTGGCCGCCTTGATGGCAACAGGTGGCCATGTTATTCCCCCTTCCAGGTTCAAACCACGGTTGGGCAAAGCTACTTTTTATTTTTATATTTTGTTATTATCATTCTTTCTATTATTGTTGTTTTTCCCTTTTTGCATTCTTTTTATTTTTATTTATTTATTTATTTATTTATTTTACGTATTCATTTTATTTTATTTTATTTTTGTAATTACAATTTGCTCGTAACAAATTGTTTTCCAGGATTTATTTATTTAATATATTTATTTATTTTATTGGATTAATTAATAAAATTATTTTTGTAGGATTTATTTATTTATTATTCCTATGCTTGTTTAGGGTTAGATAAAATGTATAGGAGTGTATGGAAAGAAGGTTGTAATTTTTAATTTATATTTTCTTTTTCGTATTTTATTATATTCGTGGATGAATTTAATTTATTGTATATGTATGATTATTAATGATGCATCGTGTGATAATTTGAAACTTAATTAAACTAAGTAATGCATTTAACGAACGAATCACAAAAATGGAGGTCGGCTTTCACGCCAAGCGGCATGGGTGCCTAACACATTCACATCGTCGTACTTGACTCTCCGAACCCGACCCATTAGGCAGGTGAGGAGTGGTTGGGTCCGTTGTAAGGGATCCATAAATTGTTCATCTTCACCGATGTGTATTTTCTTGGGGTTACTCTTGGGTGGTGACTCTATAGACTTCGTAGCGGGCCACAAACCCGTTATGTGCTCCTCTTGATCACGTTTAGGGTGGTTAAACAAGAGTGGTAAATTTGTCCTCGCTTGGCGCGGCAAAAACCGGTGCCACAATAACAAAACCCATCAATCCTCTACCAAGTGAACCTTTTCAATATCATGCTCAGTCTACAAAAATCGAAGAAAAAATAATTGTTTAGTGAGTTAATTCAGTAAACGGTTAAAATCATAATATAAAGTAAACATCAAGATAAGAAATTATAAACAATGACATACCTTTGTGGGTTTCGTAATGTTATGCATGGTTTTGATCCAATCACTTCCACACATAAGCATACTTACAGTTTTTGGTGATAGGAATACCCTATATGGGTCAATTACTCTACTACCAACACTGAAAGCGCTTTCTAAAGGACTGAGGAGATTGAAATCGCTAGAATTTCCAAAGCTATACGAGAGAGGATTTGGTATCTATGTTGGTTTTGATGCCACCATGCCAAAATATTGAAAGGACCTGAAGCTTCCTCAAGTATATCCTCAAGATATATATCCAATTCTAATTTACCAAGCAATGCTTGTTTCATCTTCATCTTTTCCTGCCGTCAATCCTGCCATGATGGTATTTGTTGTTGTGATGTTGATGAGGTGGCCATTATAGTACCACCAATGGTGTCCAGCTTCCTGGATTGGTTAATTACTAATAATAATATAACAATACTTATATTATAATAAATAAATTGATCTAGAATACTTGTACAATTTATTAAATAACTTTACAAAATTGTGCTTTTGATTGAGTTGAAGGGAAAGCGGTCGGATTTTCCAACTGAATAATGTCCTTGTATTTAGCAAACAAGTTGTGAAGCAATTCTTGGACATTATACATCTCCTCGCATACTTGAGACTGATCATATATAAATGGGAAAGTATATTGTATGAACTCAAATTTAAACCTATGACAAATACAAAAATATAAATAAGTCATGAGGGTGATTTGAATAGTTTAGTTTAGATGTTCACAAAACTTACATGGGATCGAGTGTGTTTGCAAGTGACATGAGCAAGTTCACCTGTCCCCAATATTTGTTAAATTTTGATTTCATGGTCGCCACCATGAGAGCCACATCGAGATTAGAATCATGCTCTCTGTCATTTAACATCTTCTTAATTCTAAAAACTTCGAGAAAATACAAATTTGTAGTATGGTACTAAGTCCTCGAAACAATCTTCGTAACATCATTAAAAATGCTCAAAAATTGGCATATACAATCTACCATTTTCCACTCTTTCGGAGTGGTACGAAATTCCAAGAATGCTCTATCATTGCAGGCATAACGTGGGAAAACTTCCTAGAAACTCAAAGAAACCCTCAACATTTGGTATGTGCTATTCCATCGGATTGGACAATCAAGAATCAATTTTCGTTGTGGTACGTTGCATATTTTACGAATTCGGACTAAGTCCTTCTGTCTCGCTTCACTCGTCTGTATATATTTCACATCGTCTCTTATTTTGTTTATGATTTTGCTGATTATGGCCACGACATCCTGTACAAGAAGGTTGATAATATGTGTAATACCCTGTCTGCTATATATTACTGTAGACCATATATATATATATATATGTATATATTTCTAATATATAGCAGTAGGTATTATTCTGACTACTTACTAAAAATATACGTAAGTTGGTTTATAAATCTGTGATGGGTAACTAAAACCCACTGTACAGTATCTTGAAATAAATCTCATGTTTATAAAATAATAATAATATCTGGGAACATAAAAGATACTGTACAATCTAAATGCATGAGTAATACAAAGCATGCGAGCCACAAACATGCTATCTGCTAAAACTGAACATATATACATACATGTATAATTGAAAACTCGGGTGAAAACCCGCTCAAGCCATATCCCACATACCAGTCATCTCGTGCACCAAGCTTAGCTCCTTGAAACACCAACCTGCAAGAAAGAAAACCACGGGGAATGAGTGACAAGTCACTCAATAAGCATCTCTTACCTCTGCTCTTGGGTAGACTCTAGACTAAGTTGCCGCTGCTAATTAACCGCTATCTAGGCGAACATAATTAAGTCTCTGATAGCTTAAAAGCTTCTTCTAATCCTCTGCTTTTCTTATTAATTCTTACGTTCTGATAGGATTAGCTGAATTCTTTTATTTCTTTATTTCTGACGTATACCGTGCAGCTTGATCTTTCTTTTATTTCTTATCTTACATGATTCTAGTCTTATTGTCTGTATGCTTTGCCATGCTATGTACTATGTATCATGATATGCTGAAATCATGTTATTTGCCTTTGGGCCTGTTTACTGAAAACATGTTTCTGAAAATTGTTAGGATCTAAAGATTCAAAACACTGAAAAGTTGAATAAAACTGTTTCTGAAATCTCTGTATCCGAAGATACCTGTTATGTTGATCAGACTGATGAATACAAGAATTCGACATCCTAGCCAAGTGAGCTAAACCATACCAGTGAAGTGCCGGTAAGCTGAAATGTCCTACCATACTAGTCTTTGGACCAGTAAGCTGAAATCTAACCAATCTGACCAAAGTCAGAAAGCTGAAATCCCACAGATGCCTCCTCGAATTCACCCTTACTAACTGGCTTGGATATCGAGTCCTGAATGCTGAAAACTGATGCAAATGGATCACTTGATCCCTTTTTCTGAAAACACTGTTTAACATTCTATGTTGAATGATGCTATTCATGCATGTTATCTTATAAACTCTCTTTTATTTCTGATTATAGTTTTTTTTTTTTTAGTGTTGTATTGTTTTCTGTTCTCTTTCTGTATTTTGTTCTATTTCTGTTTCTATTTTTTGTTTCTGATTCTGTCTTCTAATCGTAATCTATCACTAGATTATGCTGCTTAAGTCTGTTGATGAGTTTCTCTTTCTATTGTGAGATTAAAGTGTGATTCTGAAAAATATCTTATTCTTTTTCTCCTTACTTTTCTTTTCTTTTCTTTTCTTCTTTTCTGGTTATTGAAATTCTGTTTAATTCTTTCTTTTCTCATTTCTATAAGGCACACGGGCGTGCACTATCGGACGCACGGGCGTGCATGCAAGTGCACGGGCCGTGTGTCGGTCGTGCAGCCCAACCATGCAAGGCTCTGGAAATTCTGACTAAAATCTCACACTTGACTCACGCACGACCTGACCCTCAGGTGCAAGGGCGTGACCCCCTCTCAAAAGTTGGTCGTGCATGCCTCACATACACGACCGTGGCCTTACCTAAAACCAGAATACACGGGCGTGCATCCAGCCTTATTTCGACACCCACAGTTGAAATTCGCAAGATCACACCAAAACTCAACCCAAAACTCATTACATTTTCAATCAAACATACTAGCATGCAACATACACTGCTAATAAGCTAAAAACATGCATCAATCACTGAAATAACTCAACCAAGGAATCACAAACCCAAGGAAAATGGGAAAAAGGTAAGGGAATACTTACCTGGAGCTGCTAAGATATTCTATCTCTCTATCCTCGGTTGAATCTTGGCTGGAATGGCTGCTAAAGCTGATTAATCTCTCCCTGAAAAGGCTAGGGTTTCTTGGAGAGAAAAGAAAAGGGAAAATCTGATTGAAACGACAGAGGAAAACATTGGTTTATATACTAGCAGACATGCACGGGCGTGCATGACGAGAAAAGGACGCACAGGCGTGCACACAAGAACGCACGGTCGTGCTCCTTTCACAAGCTGCATATAAAACCAACAAAAGACCATTCTACCCTCCTATCTCACTGAAATAGATTTCTAACTAAAAAATCTCTCTTCTAACCCCGATTCAAGGCCTAAAAAAATCATTCTAACCTTGGGTTGTTACAATGTGGGCTGTGCAACGAACTTGGAATAGTCGACCACGAGCTACTAATGATCGTGTCATGTGAAATTCCTCTTTTAATGATGTAATGCATGCGTCATTGGTTCTCACATTGTTGACAGTGATGATGTGCACCTACAAATTTAATTTTTAATCACACACAGAATTTACAATTAGAATTTAAAAAAAAACAATAAAATAATTGAAGTTAGAGTATCATATTGTATTACCTTCTTCTGTATTTTCCATTCAGTGAAACAATTGTACAAAGTCACTACAATGTTTCTTCCTGTTCTGGGGGGAGGCACGTGTAGGAAGCTTAATATACGCTTCTGTAAGGTCCAAGTGTTTTTATCCACCCAATGGGCAGTTACTACCATATACTTCATATTCTGCGCATCCGACTTCCACAAGTTGGTTGTCAAACTTATTCTATGGAGGTGGCCCAACTCTTTCTTTATTTTTTTTGCTTCTGCTTGAACCACCCGTTTCCAATCAGCTTTTGCTTGTTTTCGTCCGAGTTTTTCGTATAACAGTTGTAAGACCTTAAAGGAGAAATTAAACACTGGATTCTCCACGATGTTGAAAGGCAACTTAACACCCAAAATTAAATGTGCGATTGCCTCTCTAACCTACAAACATATGTAAAATATTGGTATATGTTAATTAAATTTTTCTGGAAAAATGTAAAAGAGAATTATTTACCTTACTATGCTCATATTTTCCGCTCATTTTGATAAGCGGTGCATTCGTCACAGATGCACTCCCATGGGATTCAATAATCGTATACCCCAATATTGTTTGCCCTTTGGGAAGAATCTCTTTCCCCAATGCTTTCTTTCTGAGTGTACATTGTTTCATGTGTCTCATTAAGTGGGTGGTTGTGTGGGTTGATTGCGACTTTGATATGTTACAGGGCGAGGTAGAACTCAATTTGGAAAATTGGTTATCAAATAAAGGTGCCTACACCCTTATAAACCATACCAAAGGCCCATTTTCAGGCGATATGAGACTTACCACACATCATACTCCACCTCATCCAGGCTTTGCGTCCTCACAAAGGGCCCCACTCTTGCAGGACATGGGCTACTACCATGGAGTCACTACCACGGGGTCTACCAAACTCCCACATGGATAAAGATTTCACATGGATAAAGTGCCAAGAGCCCTGAGCTCTGATACCATATGATATGTTACAGGACGAGGTAGAACTCAATTTGGAAAACCGGCTTGCCAAGTGAAGGTGTCTACACCCTTATAAACCATACCAGAGGCCCATTCCCAAACAATTTTTCAACATAAAAAACACAACAACACAACCTAGAGCTTTGATACCAAATTGATCTGAATTAAAGCCCTTAATCTCTCTTTAATGGTGAACAAATAGCATTTAAATGATGGTCCAAAAATCCAGCAAACAAGCTCCTAAACCATGTAATATCAAGCAAATTTCCCACCCAAAACTAACATTCATGCAACTCCAATCTATCATCACTTCAAGCAAACTTCAAGACCATCAAACATGAACTAAAACTAGCAAGAAAACAAACCTCAAGCATAAAGGAAATCTTCCACCAATTTGAGGATGATCCAAGCATAAAGATTTCTTGCACACAAGCTTTAAGGAAGGCTCCACCCACTTGATACAAGAATCACCAATTTGAATCTCCACCATCAACTTCTTTCTTACAATGAAATTGGATAAAGGATGTAACTTGGTTCCTAAGAACACTAAGTTCTAAGAACTCAAGAGAGAAAAGCACAAGCTTTTAAAGTTTCATTAATTCTTTCAAAGTCCTTACTATGAGTTTGAGTTGCTTTTATATAGGCAAGTTACAACCATAGTTAACTTAAACTAACCTTAGTTAATTTAAAATACATTTCAAATGAAATGAAAGAAAACATAAAAAATACAAATTAAATAAGTCTTCTAAATCTAATTACAAAGTAGAATTAAATATAAACATAATTAAAATATCATAATTTGTATGCTTGTAGTTTTCCCTTGATTGAGTTGTCTTGGATTCGAATTTTCATTTGATTTTTTGAATTCGATTTGGAGAATCGTTGACATTCGAATCCATGCTAGATGTCATTACAAATTCAAAAATATCAAGGCTGGAGCATTGGAGAAGTTTTGGAATAAAAAACATGCAATAAAATGCTTGAAAAATGTTGAAAAGGTGAAATCAAGGCAGAAGGCACGTAGGAGCATGGAATGGGCGTTAGGACGCGCGTGGAAGCTGCTAGCGTGTGCTAGGCTGGGCGCGCAGGCGTGCTTGAGTGCACACTTGCGGGCGTAGCAAGGCAGCGTGCGGGTGCGTGCATTGGTGTGCGTGCGACTGTGCGCAAGGTAGGAGCGCGGTGCCAAGCAGGGGAAATTTTTGCGTGGCCTGTTTTCACTCGTTTCTTATCTGAATTGAGTCCCGTTTTTTTCTTTAGCTTCGTATGAAGCCATTTTATAAATTTGACTCTTTGGTGTGCCGTTTTCTAATTTTCCAAATTATGAGCATAATCCGAAGGCTTTGAGGAATATTATGCACACTAGTCTAGGAGGCGTTCGTGTTATCGTGCATAGTTGGAATTATGACTTTCAGAGGCACATTTGGTCTTCTTTGCTGAGCATAGATTACTGGAATGCACTTTGGAAGGCTTGAAATACAAATTGTAGGCATCGAAAACTTGATTGTTGAATTCACCTTCGATTTTACGCACAAGAGCGGATATGGATTCATATCAAGCTTCAACTTCTTATCACAAAATTTACAAACCGCGTATTGTACATCTCTTATAGTAACTATTTTCTCCTTAGGAAAACATTCCCACACAACGGATGTCTTTCGTTTTTTTCTAGGTGGGATAATAGTGGTAGGTGGAGAGGAGGACATAGTTGTTGGTTGCTCAGTACTGGCATCTCCCTCATTTTTATTGTCAGTCTGATAGGTAAAAGTTTTTGACGACCGTCATGTCCACTTCAACGTCGTCCAATCGATCATGAGTTGGCCCAGAGGGCACATGATGCCTACCTGTCTGACGGGGGGGGGGGGACCTAATCCTTCTGTATTTCATTGATCCATAATCTATAAATGAGTTGGAGACAAAATTTAAATGGTGCGTGTGAGAAGACAAACATAAATGAAAATAAATCGATCCCATATAAAAAGTAACAAATGAGGAACAAATATAAACTTAATACTACCAAGTGATTATTATGAGGAAAGAGCAAAAAAAATTTAAAAAAAGTGTAAGTAACAGTTATAATATTCAAGTTATTTAGTTGTTGGAAGATGAAAAAAAAATTTAAATAACTCACAGTTAATAAACAATATGTTGATTACTTTTATTATCTGTTTGACATATGTTATGGACAAAATTTGAATAACTCACTATTAGTGTAAAATAGTTGACTAATGTTATCTTTGTAGAATTTCACTTATAAAAGGATTTTTTGTGTACTTTTGATAATTAATAATGTCATAATGTTTTGGCTGTTTCTTAGGGATATATGGTGTGCCTGCACATTGCTTTAATAAAGTGTTGATTGTGTATTTGTTTTGTATAGTAGGCTATGACTTACTATCTGAATTACTTTAGTTAAATGCTATTTTGAAGTCCTGTAGGTAATTTAGCAATTTTGATGACCTTGACTTTTATCCCTTTCATCTTCTTATCGTCCAAAAATTTTGAATTGTTTGTTTTGTCATTAAGACATTTCTTTAGAAGGTGAAACACTTTATCTTGGGGTTTCCCTCTCTGCTTTAATTTAGGTGTTAAGGTCTTACTTTTTTTTTGATACATTAGTTTTAATTGTATCTCACTTAGTTAAAGAAGGTATACCCATGACAGCCTGAGTTATTCAATTAGCTCTGTGTATAAAAATATATGATATGCAAGTCCTATATGTCAATCTGAGCCACATAACAGTGTTAATATGTTTGTCTACTGTTTACATGGGGAGAACAAATTTTGAGTGTTCAGTTTCAGGATATGACTACAATATTTCTATATGATTGTCTGCCAATGTACACTTAAAAGTTGTTAGTGGTAATAAGGGAAAATATGATAATTGTGTTTCTCGTTTATGTTGAAAAGACGTGAACAATATTTTAAACTCCATATACATCAATTTTCCATATACATCAACCCTAATTCAAAATAATGAGTCATAATATATAGTCATATAAAAAGAATGGGTGTCTATCGCATCTAATTTCAGCTGGTAGTTGGAACCAAACAAAAGCCAACAAAAAGCCTACACCCATGTCTATACTTATCCATAAAAAGCTCGCATAACACAACCGCATCAGTTGACAATTTCAGCCTAACACCCACATTGTAATACCCTGTCTGTTATATATTACTATAGACCATTTTTTTTCTTTATAAATATATATCTCTAATATATAGCAGTAGGTACTACTCTGATTGCTTACTGAAATTATGCGGAACTTGGTTATAAATGTGTAATGAGAAACTAAAACCCACTATACAGTATCCTGAAATAAAACTCATATTTATAAAATAATTATAATATTTGGAAACATAAAAGATACTGTACAATCTGAATGTATGAGCAATCCAAAGTATGCGAGCCACAAACATGCTATTGGCTGAAACTAAACATAAATACATACATATAACTGAAAACTTGGGTGAAAACCCACTTAAGCCATATCCCACACACCAGTCATCGCGTGCACCAAGCTCAGCTCCTCGAAACATCAATCTGCAAGAAAGGAAACTGAGGAGAATGAGCGATAAGTCACCCAGTAAGCATCTCTTACCTCTACCCTCGGGTAGATTCTAGACTAAGCTGCCCCTGTTGACTAATTGTTATCTAGGCGAATTCAACTAAGTTCCTGATAACCTAATAGCTTCTTTTAATCCTCTGCTTTTCTTATTAATTCTTGCCTTCTGTTAGAATTAGTTGAATTCTTTTATTTCTTTATTTTTGACGTATATTGTGCAGCTAAATCTTTCTTTTATTTTTTATCTTACATGATTTTGGTCTTACTGTCTGTATGCTCTATCATGTCATGTACTATGTATCATGATATGCTAAAATCATACTATTTACCCTTAAACCTATTTACTGAAAACATGTTTCTAAAAACTGTTGTTAGGATCTAAAGATCTAAAACACTGAAAAGCTGAGTAAAACTGTTTCTGAAATTTCTGTATCCGAAGATACCTACTATGCTGATCAGACTGATGAATACAGAGATTCGACATCTGAGCCAAGTGGGCTAAACCATACCAGTGAAGTGCCAGTAAGCTGAAATGTCCTACCATACCAGTCATTGGACCAGTAAGCTGAAATCTAACCTATCTGACCGAAGTCAGAAAGCTGAAATCCCACAGATGCCCCCTCGAATTCACCCTTAATAATTGACCTGAATATCGAGCCCTGAATGTTGAAAACTGATGCAAATGAATCACTTGATCCCTTTTTCTGAAAACATTGTTTAACATGCTATGCTGAATGATACTATTCATGCATGTTATCTTTTCAATTCTCTTTTCTTTCTGTTCTGTATTTGTTACTGTTTTCCTTTTTTCTGTCTCTTTTGGTTTCTGTTTTTGATTCTGTTTCTGTCTTTATTTCAGTTTTCTAATTGTAACCTATCATTAGATTACACTACTTAGGTCTGGTGATGAGTTTCTTGTTCTGTTGTGAGATTAAAGCATGATTCTAGAAGATGTTTTGTTCTTATTCTCTTTTTCTCTTTCTTTCCTTTTCTCTTTCTTTTTTTTTCTTTTTTTCTTTTTTTATTATTGAAATTCTGCTTAATTCTTTTTTTTTTCTCATTTTACTAAGGCGCACGGGCATGTAGGATCGGACGCACGGGCGTGTATGCGAGAGCACGGGTCGTGTGCCGATCGTCCAGTCTAACCGTGCAAGGCTCTGGAAATTCTAACTAAAATCTCATACTTGACTCACGCATAGTCGTGACCCCCTCACATACACGACCGTGACCTTGCCCAAAACCAGAATGCACGAGCGTGTATCCAGCCCTATTTCGACACCCATGACTGAAATCCGCAAGATCACACCAAAAACTCAACCCAAACTCATCACATTTCTAATCAAAAATACTAGCATGCAACATACACTGCTAATAAGCTAAAATCATACATCAAACACTGAAAACACCCAACCAAGGAAACACAAATCCAAGGAAAATGGGAAAAGGTAAGGGAATACTTACTTGGAGCTGCTAAGAACTTCTATCTCTCTATCCTCGGCTAAATTTTAGTTGGAAAGACTACTAAAGCTAACTAATCTCTCCCTTAAAAAGCTAAGGTTTCTTGGAGAGAAAAGAAAATCGAAAAGCTGACTGAAACGACAGAGAAAAAACATTGGTTTATATACCAGTAGGCATGCACGGGCGTGCGGCAAACATGTACGGGTGTGCATGACGAGAAAAGGATGCACGGGTGTGCACACAAGAACACACAGTCATGCTCCTTCCACAAGCTGTATATAAAGCCAATAAAAGACCATTCTACCCTCATATCTTACTGAAACAGATTTCTAACTGAGAAATCTCTTTTCTAACCCCGATTCGAGGTCTAAAAAGACCATTCTAACCTCGGACTGTTACAATCTCCCCCTCTTATAAAAATTTAGATCTCGAAATTCCTCTTCTAAAATGCTCTAAGAGGAAACTCTCTCTAGCTCAACTTTACAAAAGGCAAACTTGGGCTAGGCTGCTCTTAACTCTTTTTTTTTTTTTTTTTACTCTTTAGAAGCAAGTTGACATCCTTGGACATCTCTAGTACTAAACTTTTTCCTTTGCTTCCACTGCGTACTCTGATCCACTTACTTTGAACCCTATCTTGATCCTCGGACCAAGTTGAACTGATATTTAACTAAAATGGAGCATCTAAAAAGAAATACTGACTCAATTCACTGAGCTGGGTGGTCTCTGCCTCTCTCTACTGCCTCTGCACCACCTCTGACTAAGTCTGCTCTGCCTCTCCTGAGTCTGAATCTATCTCTGGGTGGACCTGCATCTCCTCTAGCTAGACACTTTGAACTTCTATGTTCTAGCTGATGACATCTGAAATACTCGTCACGATCGGTTAAACATTCACCCAGATGTCTCCTCTTACATCTGGTACACTCTAGCAGTTGGAACTAGGGCTGATCTCTTTGTCTCTCCTCTTCTCTGACTAACTGCTTCTTCTTCTTGTCTCTTCTCTCATGAGCTGGCTCTTTTCCTCGGTCTTCAGCCCTATCTTTCTCTGACAATTTCTCACATCTTTCCATCCTTTGGAGGTACAACTCTGATCTCAAAGCTCTACCCAAAGCATCACTAAATTTTTTAGGATGAGAAGATCTTGTTATCACATCTCTTGCTATGGCAGGGTGTAGACCGTAAATAAACTTCTACACTCTACCCAACTCTGATCCTGTAAAACTGGGAACAAATTTAGCCAAAGCATTGAATCGGGTTGCATACTTTTTTACTATACTTGACCCTTGAGTCAACTCAATGAATTTTTGAGCTTTGGCATGTACCATGTCTGCACTCCTGAACTCCTCATCAAATATCTATTTGAACTCTGCCCAAGTCAAACTGTCTTCATTGACTACTGTCTTCACGAGATTCCACCAAATTCGTGCTTCTCCTCTGAGCATAAACACTACATATCTGACTTTCTCTTTGTCTGACATGCTGAATAAACCCATGGTACTTTCTATCGCCTCTATCCAATCCTCTATGGTGATTGGATCTCTAGAACCACTGAACTTAGGAGGCTGATGAGCTCCTAGTAAACTGAAAATGGGATGCAATCTCTGTGTCTCTGACACCCACTGACTCTGTCTCTATACTGTGTCTCTGCCTTGGCATCTGAAAACTACGCCTGACTGGCTCTGGGTAACCACCTCGAACAGATTCCTGATGATATCTTCTCTCAGGCTACTGAAATTCTTCTCTTATCATATCTCTGATCATCTCTCTGATATCTTCAATACTGACAGATCTTCGAGAGCCTTGGGACCCTCTTTTAGACCTCTCTGAACTACTACCCTCATCTACTCAAAATCTAGGAAAACGGGGCATTATATCTAAAATCACACAAGAAGAGGGTTATGATCTACTATCTATATTGAATCTACTACTGAGATACTTACACTGAGCGAGTCACGAGTTGTAGCTGTTGGGATATGCTGGCTCTATGCTCATGCACTTTAGAAAACAATGCATCCTGAAAAACATTTTTCTGAAAACATTGGCTCAGAACTAGCCCTGATGGCTCAAAACATGCTCTGATACTAACTTGTAATACCCCGTCTGCTATATATTACTATAGATTTTTTTTTCTTTATAAATATATATCTCTAATATATAGCAGTAAGTACTACTCTGGTTGCTTACTGAAATTGTGCGGAAGCTGGTTTGTAAATGTGTGATGGGAAACTAAAACCCACTGTACAGTATCATGAAATAAAACTCGTGTTTATAAAATAATTATAATATCCGGAAACATAAAAGATACTGTACAATCCAATGCGTGAGCAATCCAAAGCATGCGAGCCACAAACATGCTATCTGCTGAAACTAAACATATGTACATACATATAACTGAAACTCGGGTGAAAACCCGTTCAAGCCATATCTCACACACCAGCCATCTTGTGTATCAAGCTCAGCTCCTCGAAACACCAATCTACAAGAAAGGAAACTGAGGGGAATGAGTGACAAGTCACTCAGTAAGCATCTCCTACCTCTACCCTCGGATAGACTTTAGACTAAGCTGCCTCTGCTGACTAACTGTTATCTAGGCGAACTTAACTAAGTTCCTGATAACCTAATAGTTTCTTCTAATCCTCTGTTTTTCTTATTAATTATTGCGTTCTATTAGGATTAGCTGAATTCTTTTTTTTCTTTATTTCTGACGTATACCGTGTAACTAACTCTTTCTTTTATTTCTTATCCTACATGATTCTGGTCTTACTGTCTGTATGCTCTGTCATGCCATATACTATGTATCATGGTATGCTGAAATCATGCTATTTGCCCTTGGGCCTGTTTACTGAAAACCTGTTTCTGAAAACTGTTGTTAGGATCTGAAGATCTAAAATACTAAAAAACTGAGTAAAACTGTTTTTAAAATATCTGTATCCGAAGATATCTACTATGTTGATCAGACTAATGAATACAAGGATTCGGCATCCTGGTCAAGTGGGCTAAACCATATCAGCGAAGTGCCAGTAAGCTGAAATGTCCTACCATACCAGTCCTTGGACCAGTAAGCTGATGTATGAGCTTGTTTGATGATATTTGTTATGTAATCAAGTTGACTTAATGTAATTAATGAAGCATGCAACAAGATTTAATAAGATACGGTGTTAAACCACTTAGATTTAGGTTAATAGCATGCTTAATTGGAAATTATTTATATTGTGGAATTGCTTCTAGGTGCACAATTACCATGATTTTTACTCTAATCCAATGATGAATGATAAGTTGAGATGATGTGATTGAATATAAACATGCTTAGAATGTTTATTTATGTTACTTGATAAAATAAGAGTTTTAATGCTAATGATGCTGAAATTTGTTATGGATTGATAAAGAATTAATGAATGATTATTTTATATTGATGATTCAATATTGTTGAATGCATTTAGACATGGTTTAAGTAGAAAATTGAATAGATATATGGTCATTTGGCCAAGATCTATAGTAACATAATGCAATATATGACCATACGTTCGAGAAGAAACACATAATCATATGGTCACATTCTGCAGCATCACGATCATGCATGTTATGCATGCATGAGTGGAGCAATGTCAAGTTGTCTTACTAGAGACACAACAGTTATGTGTTGAGTCATAGTTATGTGCACGTGTTAAGTTTACATTAAATATAGAGTTTAAGGAGGACACAACTGTATAGTACAAGAATTTTTCAAAATTTAATTTTAAATTAAAGAAAATGGTAGAACATTAAATAAGTCAAATTAAAGGAAATTATAAGAATATTACTCGAATTAATAAAAAAGAAACGTTATAAATTTAATAATGAATTAATGAAAAAAATTATAAAAGAAACCTTATAAATACTAATTATAAGAATTAATAAGAAATATTATTAAGAGAATATTAATAACAATTTTAACAAGATGTTAAGCTTTGATTCATGATGAGCATCACATAACATTTAATGCTAAAGTAATAATTTCAAAGAAATTAAATCTTTTACATGTATAAGTTTTAAAGTAGAATACCTGATGTTCCGAACATTTTTTAGAGCTGGATATGAAGAGGTGTCCATGAGTTTGCACACTCATTAAAAAGGGAAACCAATGTTTGTTAGAGAGGATATAGTTATAGACTAAGATCATTAAAGAGAGTGCTAGTCATGCATTAGTTAAACTCACGTAGTTGGAATATCAAATCTTTGTATTCATCAGTCTGATTAACATAAATGTTTGAAAAAATGATTTTATGCATGATTTTTATAAGAAAGAGAGATTTTAAAACAAGTTTATAATGAGATATTTGGATTGATTATGGCATAGTTTATTCATATGTTCTAAGGAAGTAAGCCTTTGGGCTAACTCATGAATTTCAATATGTTTTTATCATGACATAATATGATTAAGAGGAAAGATAAGATAAGAATAATAAGATGAGAGAAGACTATAAGTTAAGTAATAGCATAAGAATTACGATACGACATGAATGCTAAAAGATATGATTATATATGTAAGGTTAAGAAATACTTAATGACTGACTTGTTACTCATTTCAAAATTTCTTTCTTTGTAGATTATGTTTGAGTTGTTGAAGAGTGCTATGAGATGACTTTTGATAAGATATATGATATCATGTATTATACAACTTTCATATATTTTATGTACAATTACACTTTAATAGCATTACGATTTGAGTTATTACAACTTTATTACAATTTCACATTTATGTTTTTAGACATTTTTATGCATTAATAATACATGAGATTTTCAATAAAGAATAATAAATGTTTAATGCTTCTGTAGTGTAAGAATAAATATATGGTTTAAGCTTCTGCAAAATAAATATGTTCAAATAAGTATGTTTGTGATATTGTATATTAAATATGTAGAACAAAATAAAATATAAAGTAGTATTACAATTAGTATCCAAAAGAGGCGGGTTTTTATTTCGTTTGGTGTGGGTTTTACCTTAACCCTGGGGTTTGTCTAATGGTAAGGTTTCTTTTACAATTTGTTGTCTTTTGCTTGTTTCCTCTCTTGAATTTTATCTTACTATTTACTTAGCTAAGTTTTCGAGAGAGTTGTGTAACATGTTGTATTCTTTGCTTTTGGGATTTCTCTCGTGTTAAGACTCATTTCTTTTATAGTTATTTGTTTTGTTTAATGAAAGTTATTTAAATAAATTAATAAAGAAAAAGTTATTTAAATAGAAAGAATTGATAAGAAACCATTTGATATGAATTCAAATCTGAATTCAATTGTGATTTCAGAAACATCATCATCGATCATGCCTTGGTGCCTTTAAATTGTCTCTTAAGCCAATCACAACCTTTCAAGCCATTAAGACAAGAAAAACAAGTTTATCTGACTTTAGTCAGGCATTCAAAAAAAATTTCTAACCATTTCAAACAATTTTTCCTAAAGCCTTCAAATCATACTTAAAATTCACAAAATTCAAAAACGACATGCCAAAGACTCAAAATTTATCAATTCGAATGAGAAACAAGTCAAAACAGGCCATGCAAAATTTTCTCTTACTTGGTGTCATTGCGTGCATGATCCCATACATGTTCGTGTGCATACCCGCATGTTGCCTTGCTATGCACGCAAGCATGCTCACACATGCCTATACACATGCCTACATGCCTAGTGTTACGGGGCGCCAAAGTGAGTGTCGGTGCTTCACCATTTGAGTGTTGGTGGTGGCCAAAATCAAGAGTGAAGAGTGCCAAGCCAAATTCGAAGAAGCCATGAGTCAGAGTCAGCAGGGCCAGGAGGGCCAATCTGTCCAAGCCAGTGTGCCAGTCTGTGAGCCAGTCTGAGTCGCGGGAGGTCGAGTGCAAAAAGCGGCACTTTGATCCGGGATGTTTTTAGTCTTGAATATTTTTTTACACTGTGTAAATGTAATATGAGAATTATGATTGTAATGAGAGAATTGTAAAATTTCAATGTAATGATTTTTTGGAGGGGGGTGTGATTCCTCAAACGAGATGAGCGCCTGAGACTGTCACAGTGACAAATGCTCATAAGCCTCTTTAGGGGGGAGTGACTAGTCTCACCTGGGCACACGTTGGCCAGAGGGCACGTGGCCATGGTAGATGATGTTGCTTGCCGTCGGGATGACTTGGGATTGTTGCTTAGTGGATGCCCCCCTGTTCACCTTCCTTGATGTATTTTCCGAGATGAGATATGAATGAGATAAGTAGACTCTTTTCTTACGATTGTCTCGATTTTAATATTTATGCTTTGAATGAGCTTTATTATGCTTGAGAATGGCTTTGTGAATGATTTATCGAATTTGATACATGTTGCTTTTGATTATACGAGCTGCGATATGTTGCGATATTTGGCGATAACCTGAGTTGGCTAACCGTTATGTGCGGTATTTGTGTTTTTCGCAGATATATGAGTTGAGCAAAGACTTACTTGCTTGGAGAAGTCCAAGTCAAGTGCCGCACGGTGTCGGTTTTGCGATGCTCAAAATCTGACCCCGTGACACCTAGCGCCCCCATGTCTTAATGTTTGCATGCCCAGCGCTCGCGTGCTCCGTGTGCTCACCTGTTTGCCCTAGCACTCGAGTGCGCACTTGCATGTTGTACACCCTGTGTCATGGCATGGTGTCACGGCATGGTGTCACAATGCCCGATTATGTCTTTTTTAGTTTTTTTCTTTTTTCTTTTTTTTCTTTTTTTTTTTTTTTTTTGCATTTTCAAGCTAATTTTTGCATGCTTTTGCTTCTAGAATTTCTCCAATGCACCATTATTAATGTTTTAGGATTTTGAATGGCTTTCAACATGAATTTAAATATCGACAACCTTTCAAATCAAATTTGAACAATCAAGTTAAAAATTTGAATCCAAGACAACTTAATGAAGGGAAAGTGTAAGCATGCAAATTATGTCATTTTGAATATGTTTAAATTTAATTGTACGTTGTAATTAGATTTAAGATACTTGTTTAATTTTTATTTTAATATTTTCTTTTTTTTAACTTGAAAGGTATTTAAATTACCTAGGATTTATCATAAGTTAACCATGATTTGTATCATGCCTATAAAAGGCAACAATTTTATTGTAAAATGGGACTTTTGATGAATTAATAAGAATTTAAAAGTTTCGCTTTTCTTCCTAATATTCTTAGAACTTGGTGTTCTTGAAAATCAAGTGTCAATCTTTAATTTTCATTGCAAGAAGGATGTTAGTGATAGAGATTCAAATTGGTGATTCTTGTATCAAGTGATTGAAGTCTTCCTTTAAACTTATATGCAAGAATTTTTTATGTTTGGTTCACCCTCAAATTGGTAAAAAATTTCTTTTATGTTTGAGGTTTGTTTTCTTCCAAATTTTTAGTTTATATTGTTGATATTGAATTGCTCTTTATTTCCCTACATTTCTTGGTGATGTCTGATGGTGAAAATTGAAGTCTTGAAACTTGCTTGAAGTGGTGGTTAATTGAAGTTGAATATATGTTAGATTTGGGTGAGAAAATTGTATGAAATTAAATGACATTGATACTT
>JAJEJH010000126.1:13734-102256 GCA_026122585.1 Anacardium occidentale | reverse complement strand
AAAGATATTGTACAATCTAAATGCATGAGTAATACAAAGCATGCGAGCCACAAACATGCTATCTGCTGAAACTGAACATATATACATACATGTATAATTGAAAACTCGGGTGAAAACCCGCTCAAGCCATATCTCACACATCAGTCATCTCGTGCACCAAGTTTAGCTTCCCGAAACACCAACCTGCAAGAAAGAAAACCACGGGGAATGAGTGACAAGTCACTCAGTAAGCATCTCCTACCTCTGCCCTCGGGTAGGCTCTAGACTAAGTTGTCGCTGCTAATTAACCGCTATCTAGGCGAACTTAATTAAGTCTCTGATAGCCTAAAAGCTTCTTCTAATCCTCTGCTTTTCTTATTAATTCTTACGTTCTGATAGGATTAGCTGAATTCTTTTATTTCTTTATTTCTGACGTATACCGTGCAGCTTGATCTTTCTTTTATTTCTTATCTTACATGATTCTAGTCTTATTGTCTGTATGCTCTGTCATGCTATGTACTATGTATCATGGTATGCTGAAATCATGTTATTTACCCTTGGGTCTGTTTACTGAAAACTTGTTTTTGAAAACTGTTAGGATCTGAAGATCTAAAACACTGAAAAGCTGAATAAAACTGTTTTTGAAATCTCTGTATCCGAAGATATCTGCTATGCTGATCAGACTGATGAATACAGAAATTCGACATCCTAGTCAAGTGAGCTAAACCATACCAGTGGTGCCAGTAAGCTGAAATGTCCTACCATACTAGTCTTTGGACCAGTAAGCTAAAATCTAACCAATCTGACCAAAGTCAGAAAGTTGAAATCTCACAGATGCCTCCTCGAAGTCACCCTTACTAATTGGCTTGGATATCGAGCCCTGAATGCTGAAAACTGATGCAAATGGATCACTTGATCCCCTTTTTCTGAAAACACTGTTTAACATGCTATGTTGAATGATGCTATTCATGCATGTTATCTTATAAACTCTCTTTTATTTCTGATTATAGTTTTTTTTTTTTTGTATTGTTTTCTGTTCTCTTTCTGTATTCTGTTCTATTTCTGTTTTCTGTTTCTGTTTCTATTTTCTGTTTCTGATTCTATTTTTATTTTTTGTCTTCTAATCGTAATCTATCACTAGATTATGCTGCTTAAGTCTGTTGATGAGTTTCTCTTTCTATTGTGAGATTAAAGTGTGACTCTGGAAAATATCTTATTCTTTTTCTCCTTACTTTTCTTTTCTTTTCTTTTTTTTTGGTTATTGAAATTCTGTTTAATTCTTTCTTTTCTCATTTCTATAAGGCGCACGGGCGTGCACTACCGGACGCACGAGCGTGCATGCAAGTGCACGGGCCGTGTGTCGGTCGTGCAGCCCAACCGTGCAAAGCTCTGAAAATCTGACTAAAATCTCACACTTGACTCACGCACAGCCTGACCCTCAGGCGCACGGGCATGACCCCCTCTCAAAAGTTGGTCGTGCATGCCTCACATACACGACCGTGATCTTACCTAAAACCAGAATGCATGGGTGTGCACGCACGAATGCACGAGCGTGCATCTAACCTTATTTCGACACCCATGGTTGAAATTCGCAAGATCACACCAAAATTCAACCCAAAACTCATTACATTTCCAATCAAACATACTAACATGCAACATACACTGCTAATAAGCTAAAAACATGCATCAATCACTAAAATAACTCAACCAAGGAATCACAAACCCAAGGAAAATGGGAAGAAGGTAAAGGAATACTTACCTGGAGTTGCTAAGATCTTCTGTCTCTTTATCCTCGGCTGAATCTTGGCTGGAATGGCTGCTAAAGCTTATTAATCTCTCCCTCAAAAGGCTAGGGTTTCTTGGAGAGAAAAGAAAAGGGAAAAGCTGACTAAAACTACAGAGGAAAACATTGGTTTATATACCAGCAGGCATGCATGGGCGTGCATGATGAGAAAAGGATGCACAGGCGTGCACACAAGAACGCACGATCGTGCTCCTTTCACAAGCTACATATAAAGCCAACAAAAGACCATTCTACCCTCCTATCTCACTGAAACAGATTTCTAACTGAGAAATCTCTCTTCTAACCCCGATTCAAGACCTAAAAAAACCATTCTAACCTCGGGTTATTACAATGTGGGCCGTGCAACAAACTTGGAATAGTCGACCATGAGCATTCGTCACAGATGCACTCCCATGGGATTCAATAGTCGTATACCCCAATATTGTTTGCCCCTTAGGAAGAATCTCTTTCCCCAATGTTTCTTTCTGAGCGTACATTGTTTCATGTGTTTCATTAAGTGGGTGGTTGTGTGGGTTGATTGCGACTTTGATATGTTACAGGGCGAGGTAGAACTCAATTTGGAAAACCGGTTGTCAAATAAAGGTGCCTACACCCTTATAAACCATACCAAAGGCCCATTCTCAGGCGATATGGGACTTACCACACATCATACTCATCTAGGCTTTGCATCCTCACAAAGGGCCCTACTCTTGCAGGACATGGGCTACTACCATGGAGTCACTACCACGGGGTCTACCAAGCTCCCACATGGATAAAGATCTCACATGGATAAAGTGCCAAGAGCCCTGAGCTCTGATACCATATGATATGTTACAGGGCGAGGTAGAACTCAATTTGAAAAATCGGCTTGCCAAGTGAAGGTGCCTACACCCTTATAAACCATACCAGAGGCCCATTCCCAAACAATTTTTCAACATCAAAAACACAACAACACAACCTAGAGCTCTGATACCAAATTAATCTGAATTGAAGCCCTTAATCTCTCTTTAATGGTGAACAAATAGCATTTGAATGATGGTCCAAAAATCCAGCAAACAAGCTCCTGAACCATGTAATATCAAGCAAATTTCCCACCCAAAACTAACATTCATGCAACTCCAATCTATCATCACTTCAAGCAAACTTCAAGACCATCAAACATGAACTAAAACTAGCAAGAAAACAAACCTCAAGCATAAAGGAAATCTTCCACCAATTTGAGGGTGATCCAAGCATAAAGATTTCTTGCACACAAGCTTTAAGGAAGGCTCCACCCATTTGATACAAGAATCACCAATTTGAATCTCCACCACCAACTTCTTTCTTGCAATGAAATTGGATAAAGGATGCAACTTGGTTCCAAAGAACACTAAGTTCTAAGAACTCAAGACAGAAAAGCACAAGCTTTTAAAGTTTCATTAATTCTTTCAAAGTCCTTACAATGAGTTTGAGTTGCTTTTATATAGGCAAGTTACAACCATAGTTAACTTAAACTAACCTTAGTTAATTTAAAATACATTTCAAATGAAATGAAAGAAAACATAAAAAATACAAATTAAATAAGTCTTCTAAATCTAATTACAAAGTAGAATTAAATATAAACATAATTAAAATATCATAATTTGCATGTTTGTAGTTTTCCCTTAATTGAGTTGTCTTGGATTCGAATTTTCATTTGATTTTTTGAATTTGATCTGGAGAATCGTTGACATTCGAATCCATGCTAGATGTCATTACCAATTCAAAAATATCAAGGCTGGAGCATTGGAGAAGTTTTGGAATCAAAAGCATGCAATAAAATGCTTGAAAAATCCTGAAAAGGTGAAATCAAGGCAGAAGGCACGTAGGAGCATGGAATGGGCGTTGGGACGCGCGTGTAGGCTGCTAGCATGTGCTAGGCTAGGCACGCAGGCGTGCATGAGTGCACTCTTGCGTGTGTAGCAAGGCAGCATGCGGGCGTGTGCACTGGCATGCGTGCGACTGTGCGCAAGGTAGGAGCGCGGTGCCAAGCAGGGGAAATTTTTGCGTGGCCTGTTTTCACTCGTTTCTTATCCGAATTGAGTCCCGTTTTTTTCTTTAGCTTCGTATGAAGCCATTTTATAAATTTGACTCTTTGGTGTGCCATTTTCTAATTTTTCAAATTCTGAGCATGATCCGAAGGCTTTGAGGAATATTATGCACACTAGTCCAGGAGGCGTTCGTGTTATCGTGCACAGTTGGAATTATGACTTTCAGAGGCACATTTGGTCTTCTTTGCTGAGCATAGATTACTGGAATGCACTTTGGAAGGCTTGAAATACAAATTGTAGGCATCGAAAACTTGATTGTTGAAGTCACCTTCGATTTTACGCACAAGAGCGGATATGGATATCAAGCTTCAACTTCTTATCACAAAATTTACAAACCACGTATCGTACATCTCTTATAGTAACTATTTTCTCCTTAGGAAAACATTCCCACACAACGAATGTCTTTCGTTTTTTTCTAGGTGGGATAATGGTGGTAGGCGAAGAGGAGGACATAGTTGTTGGTTGCTCAGTACTGGCATCTCCCTCATTTTCATTGTCAATCTAATAGGTAAAAGTTTTTGACGACCGTCATGTCCACTTCAACGTCGTCCAATCGATCACGAGTTGGCCTAGAGGGCACATGATGCCTACTGGTCTGACGGGGAGGACCTGATCCTTCTGTATTTCATTGATCCATAATCTATAAATGAGTTGAAGACAAAATTTAAATGGTGCGTGTGAGAAGACAAACATAAATGAAAATAAATCGATCCCATATAAAAAGTAACAAATGAGGAACAAATATAAACTTAATACTACCAAGTGATTATTATGAGGAAAGAGCAAAAAAAAAATTAAAAAAAGTGTAAGTAACAGTTACAATATTCAAGTTATTTAGTTGTTGGAAGATGAAAAAAAAAATTAAATAACTCACAGTTAATAAACAATATGTTGATTACTTTTATTATCTGTTTGACATATGTTATGGACAAAATTTGAATAACTCACAATTAGTGTAAAATAGTTGACTAATGTTATCTTTGTAGAATTTCACTTATATAAGGATTTTTTGTGTACTTTTGATAATTAATAATGTCATAATGTTTTGGCTGTTTCTTAGGGATATATGGTGTGCCTGCACATTGCTTTAATAAAGTGTTGATTGTGTATTTGTTTTGTATAATAGGCTATGACTTACTGTCTGAATTGCTTTAGTTAAATGCTGTTTTGAAGTCTTGTAGGTAATTTTGCAATTTTGATGACCTTGAATTTTATCCCTTTCATCTTCTTATGGTCCAAAAATTTTGAATTGTTTGTTTTGTCATTAAGACATTTCTTTAGAAGGTGAAACACTTTATCTTGGGGTTTCCCTCTCTGCTTTAATTTAGGTGTTAAGGTCTTACTTTTTTTTTTATACATTAGTTTTAATTGTATCTCACTTAGTTAAAGAAGGTATACCCATGGCAGCCTGAGTTATTCAATTAGCTCTGTATATAAAAATATATGATATGCAAGTCCTATATGTCAATCTGAGCCATATAACAGTGTTAATATGTTTGTCTACTGTTTACATGCGGAGAACAAATTTTGAGTGTTCAGCTTCAGGATATGACTACAATATTTCTATATGATTGTCTGCCAATGTACACTTAAAAGTTGTTAATGGTAATAAGGGGAAATATGATAATTGTGTTTCTCGTTTATGTTGAAAAGACGTGAACAATATTTTAAACTCCATATACATCAATTTTCCATATACATCAACCCTAATTTAAAATAATGAGTCATAATATGTGGACATATAAAAAGAATGGGTGTCTATCGCATCTAATTTTAGCTGGCAGTTGGAACCAAACAAAAGCCAACAAAAAGCCTACACCCATGTCTATATCTATCCATAAAAAGCTCACATAACACAACCGCATCAGTTGACAATTTCAGCCTAACACCCATATTGTAATACCTTGCCTGCTATATATTACTATAGACCATTTTTTTTCTTTATAAATATATATCTCTAATATATAGCAGTAGGTACTACTCTGACTGCTTACTAAAATTATGCGGAAGCTGGTTTATAAATGTGTGATGGGAAACTAAAACCCACTGTACAGTATCTTGAAATAAAACTCATATTTATAAAATAATTATAATATTTGGAAACATAAAAGATACTGTACAATCTGAATGTATGAGCAATCCAAAGTATGCGAGCCACAAACATGCTATTGGCTGAAACTAAACATAAATACATACATATAACTGAAAACTTGGGCGAAAACCCACTCAAGCCATATCCCACACACCAGTCATCTCGTGCACCAAGCTCAGCTCCCCGAAACACCAACCTGCAAGAAAGGAAACTGAGCGGAATGAGCGATAAGTCACCCAATAAGCATCTCCTACCTCTACCCTTGGGTAGACTCTAGACTAAGCTGCCCCTGTTGACTAACTGCTATCTAGGCGAACTCAACTAAGTTCCTGATAACCTAATAGCTTTTTCTAATCCTCTGTTTTTCTTATTAATTCTTGCGTTCTGTTAGAATTAGTTGAATTCTTTTATTTTTTTATTTCTGACGTATATTGTGCAGCTAAATCTTTCTTTTATTTCTTATCTTACATGATTTTGGTCATACTGTCTGTATGCTCTATCATGTCATGTATTATGTATCATGATATACTGAAATCATGCTATTTACTCTTAGACCTGTTTACTGAAAACATGTTTCTGAAAATTATTGTTAGGATCTGAAGATCTAAAACACTGAAAAGCTGAGTAAAACTATTTCTGAAATTTTTGTATCCGAAGATACCTGCTATACTGATCAGATTGATGAATACAGGGATTCGACATCTTAGCCAAATGGGCTAAACCATACCAGTGAAGTGCCAGTAAGCTGAAATGTCCTACCATGCCAGTCATTGGACCAATAAGCTAAAATTTAACCTATATGACCGAAGTCAGAAAGCTGAAATCCCACAGATGCCCCCTCGAATTCACCCTTAATAATTGACCTGAATATCGAGCCCTGAATGTTGAAAACTGATGCAAATGAATCATTTGATCCTTTTTTCTGAAAACACTGTTTAACATGCTATGCCGAATGATGTTATTCATGCATGTTATCTTTTCAATTCTCTTTTCTTTATGTTCTGTATTTGTTACTGCTTTCCTGTTTTCTGTCTCTTTCGGTTTTTGTTTCTGATTCGGTTTATGTCTTTATTTCTGTTTTCTAATCGTAACCTATCATTAGATTACACTACTTAGGTCTGGTGATGAGTTTCTTGTTCTGTTGTGAGATTAAAGCATGATTCTGGAAGATATTTTATTCTTCTTCTCTTTTTCTCTTTCTTTCCTTTTCTCTTTCTTTTTTTTTCTTTTCTTCTTTTTTTATTATTGAAATTCTGCTTAATTCTTTTCTTTTTCTCATTTTACTAAGGCGCACGGGCATGCAAGATCGGACGCATGGGCGTGCATGCGAGTGCACGGGTCGTGTGTCGATCGTGCAGCCCAATCGTGCAAGGCTCTGGAAATTCTAACTAAAATCTCATACTTGGCTCATGCACAGCCGTGACCCCCTCACATACACGACCGTGACCTTGCCCAAAACCAGAATGCACGAGCGTGTATCCAGCCCTATTTTGATACCCATGACTGAAATCCGCAAGATTACACCAAAAACTCAACCCAAACTCATCACATTTCTAATCAAAATACTAGCATACAACATATACTGCTAATAAGCTAAAATCATACATCAAACACTGAAAACACCCAACCAAGAAAACACAAATCCAAGGAAAATGGGAAAAGGTAAGGGAATACTTACTTGGAGCTGCTAAGAACTTCTATCTCTCTATCCTCAGCTGAATTTTAGTTGGAAAGACTACTAAAGCTAACTAATCTCTCCCTTAAAAAGCTAAGGTTTCTTGGAGAGAAAAAAAAAAAAAGGAAAAGCTGACTGAAACGGCGGAGGAAAAACATTAGTTTATATACCAGTAGGCATGCACGGGCGTGCGGCAAACATGTACGAGCGTGCATGACGAGAAAAGGATGCACGGGCGTGCACACAAGAACACACGGTCGTGCACCTTCCACAACTTGCATATAAAACCAATAAAAGACCATTTTATTCTCATATCTGACTGAAACAGATTTCTAACTGAGAAATCTCTTTTCTAACCCCGATTCGAGGCCTAAAAAGACCATTCTAACCTCGGACTGTTACAATCTCCCCCTCTAATAAAAATTTAGACCTCGAAATTCCTCTTCTAAACTGCTCTAAGAGGAAACTCTCTCTAGCTCAACTCTATAAAAGGTAAACTTAGGCTAGGCTGCTCTTAACTCTTTTTTTTTTTTTTTTTTACTCTTTGGAAGCAAGCTGACATCCTTGGACATCTCTAGTACTAAACTTCTTCCTTTGCTTCCACTACGCACTCTGATCCACTTACTCTGAACCCTATCTTGATCCTCTGACCAAGTTGAACTGATATTTAACTGAAATGAAGCATCTAAAAAGAAATACTAACTCAATTCACTGAGCTGGGTGGTCTCTGTCTCTCTCTACTGCCTCTACACCACCTCTGACTAAGTCTGCTCTGCCTCTCATGAGTCTGAATCTATCTCTGGGTGGACCTGCATCTCCTCTAGCTGGACACTTTGAACTCTTATGTTCTGACTGATGACATCTGAAACACTCGTCACAATCCGCTAAACATTCACCCAGATGTCTCCTCTTACACCTGGTACACTCTAGCAGTTGGAACTAGGGCTGATCTCTTTGTCTCTCCTTTTCTCTGACTAGCTGCTTCTTCTTCTTGTCTCTCATCTCATGAGCTGGCTCTTTTCCTCGGTCTTCAGCCCTATCTTTCTCTGACAATTTCTCACATATTTCCATCATTTGAAGGTACAACTCTGATCTCAAAGCTCTACCCAAAGCATCACTAAATTTTTGAGGAGGAGAAGATCTTATCATAGCTCTTACTATGGCAGGGTGTAGACCGTGAACAAACTTCTGCACTCTACCCAACTCTGATTCTGTAAAACTGGGAACAAATTTAGCCAAAGCATTGAATCGGGTTGCATACTTTTTTACTATACTTGACCCTTGAGTCAACTCAATGAATTTCTGAGCTTTGGCATGTACCATGTCTGCACTCCTGAACTCCTCATCAAACATCTGTTTGAACTCTGCCCAAGTCAAACTGTCTTCATTGACTACTGTCTTCACGAGATTCTACCAAATCTGTGTTTCTCCTCTGAGCATAAACACTACATATCTTACTTTCTCTCTGTCTGACATGCTGAATAAACCCATGGTACTTTCTATCGCCTCTATCTAATCCTCTGCGGTGGTTAGATTTCTAGAACCACTGAACTTAGGAGGCTGATGAGCTCCTAGTAAACTGAAAATGGGATGCAATCTCTCTGTGTCTCTGACACCCACTGACTCTGTTTCTATACTGTGTCTTTACCTTGGCATCTGAAAACTACGCCTGACTGGCTCTGGGTAACCACCTCGAACAGATTCTTGATGATATCTTCTCTCAAGCTGCTGAAATTCTTCTCTTATCACATCTCTGATCATCTCTCTGACATCTTCAATGCTGACAGATCTTCGAGAGCCCTGGGACCCTCTTTTAGGCCTCTCTGAACTACTACCCTCATCTACTCAAAATCTAGGAAAACGGGGCATTATATCTAAAATCACACAAGAAGAGGGTTAGGATCTATTATCTATACTGAATCTACTACTGAGATACTTACACTAAACGAGTCACGAGTTGTCGCTGTTGGGATATGCTGGCTCTATGCTCATGCACTTTAGAAAACAATGCATGCTAAAAAACATTTTTCTGAAAACATTGGCTCAGAACTAGCCCTGATGGCTCAAAACATGCTTTGATACAACTTGTAATACCCCGCCTGCTATATATTACTATAGATTTTTTTTTCTTTATAAATATATATCTCTAATATATAGCAGTAAGTACTACTCTGACTGCTTACTGAAATTATGCGGAAGCTGGTTTGTAAATGTGCGATGGGAAACTAAAACCCATTGTACAGTATCATGAAATAAAACTCATTTTATAAAATAATTATAATATCTGAAAACATAAAAGATACTGTATAATCCAATGCATGAGCAATCCAAAGCATGCGAGTCACAAACATGCTATCTGCTGAAACTAAACATATATACATACATATAACTTAAAACTCGGGTGAAAACCTGCTCAAGCCATATCTCACACACCAGCCATCTCGTGCATCAAGCTCATATCCCCGAAACACCAACCTACAAGAAAGGAAACTGAGGGGAATGAGTGACAAGTCACTCAGTAAACATCTTCTATCTCTACCATCGAGTAGACTCTAGACTGAGCTGCCTCTACTGATTAACTGTTATCTAGGTGAACTTAACTAAGTTCCTGATAGCCTAATAGTTTCTTCTAATCCTCTGCTTTTCTTATTAATTATTGTGTTCTGTTAGGATTAGTTGAATTCTTTTATTTCTTTATTTCTGACGTATACCATGTAGCTAAATCTTTCTTTTATTTCTTATCCTATATGATTCTGGTCTTACTGTCTGTATGTTCTGTCATGTTATATACTATGTATCATGGTATGTTGAAATCATGCTATTTGCCCTTGAGCCTGTTTACTGAAAACATGTTTTTGAAAACTGTTGTTAGGATCTGAAGATCTAAAACACTGAAAAACTGAGTAAAACTGTTTATGAAATCTCTGTATCTGAAGATATCTGCTATGTTGATCAGACTAATGAATACAAGGATTCGGCATCCTATCCAAGTGGGCTAAACCATATCAGCAAAGTGCCAGTAAGCTGAAATGTCCTACCATACCAGTTATTGGACCAGTAAGCTGATGTATGAGCTTGTTTGATGATATTTGTTATGTAATCAAGTTGACTTAATGTAATTAATGAAGCATGCAACAAGATTTAATAAGATACGGTGTTAAACCACTTAAATTTAGGTTAATAGCATGCTTAATTGGAAATTATTTATATTGTGGAATTGCTTCTAGGTACACAATTACCATGATTTTTACTCTAATCCAATGATGAATGATAAGTTGAGATGATGTGATTGAATATAAACATGCTTAGAATGTTTATTTATGTTACTTGATAAAATAAGAGTTTTAATGCTAATGATGCTGAGATTTGTTATGGATTGATAAAGAATTAATGAATGATTATTTTATATTGATGATTCAATATTGTTGAATGCATTTAGACATGGGTTAAGTAGAAAATTGAATAGATATATGGTCATTTGGCCAAGATCTATAGTAACATAATGCAATGTATGACCATACGTTCGAGAAGAAACACATAATCATATGGTCCCATTCTGTAGCATCACGATCATGCATGTTATGCATGCATGAGTGGAGCAATGTCAAGTTGTCTTACTGGAGACACAACAGTTATGTGTTGAGCCATAGTTATGTGCACGTGTTAAGTTTACATTAACTATAGAGTTTAAGGAGGACACAACTGTATAGTACAAGAATTTTTCAAAATTTAATTTTAAATTAAGGAAAATGGTAGAACATTAAATAAGTCAAATTAAAGGAAATTATAAGAATATTACTCGAATTAATAAAAAAGAAACGTTATAAATTTAATAATGAATTAATGAAAAAAATTATAAAAGAAACCTTATAAATACTAATCATAAGAATTAATAAGAAATATTATTAAGAGAATATTAATAACAATTTTAACAAGATGTTAAGCTTTGATTCATGATGAGCATCACATAACATTTAATGCTAAAGTAATAATTTCAAAGAAATTAAATCTTTTACATGTATAAGTTTTAAAGTAGAATACCTGATGTTCTGAACATTTTTTAGAGCTGGATACGAAGAGGTGTCCATGAGTTTGCACACTCATTAAAAAGGGAAACCAATGTTTGTTAGAGAGGATATTGTTATAGACTAAGCTCATTAAAGAGAGTGCTAGTCATGCATTAGTTAAACTCGCATAGTCGGAATATCAAATCTCTGTATTCATCAATCTGATTAACACAAATGTTTGAAAAAATGATTTTATGTATGATTTTTATAAGAAAGAGAGATTTTAAAACAAGTTTATAATGAGATATTTGGATTGATTATGGCATGGTTTATTCATATGTTCTAAGGAAGTAAGCCTTTGGGCTAACTCATGAATTTCAATATGTTTTTATCATGACATAATATGATTAAGAGGAAAGATAAGATAAGAATAATAAGATGAGAAAAGACTATAAGTTAAGTAATAGCATAAGAATTACGATAAGACATGAATGCTAAAAGATATGATTATATATGTAAGGTTAAGAAATACTTAATGACTGACTTGTTACTCATTTCAAAATTTCTTTCTTTGTAGATTATGTTTGAGTTGTTGAAGAGTGTTATGAGATGACTTTTGATAAGATATATGATATCATGTATTATACAACTTTCATAAATTTTATGTACAATTACACTTTAATAGCATTACGATTTGAGTTATTACAACTTTATTACAATTTCACATTTATGTTTTTAAACATTTGTATGCATTAATAATACATGAGATTTTCAATAAAGAATAATAAATGTTTTATGCTTTTGTAGTGTAAGAATGAATGTATGGTTTAAGCTTCTGCAAAATAAATATGTTCAAATAAGTATGTTTGTGATATTGTATATTAAATATGTAGAACAAAATAAAATATAAAGTAGTATTACAATTAGTATCCAAAAGAGGCATGTTTTTATTTCGTTTGGTGTGGGTTTTACCTAAACCCTGGGGTTTGTCTAATGGTAAGGTTTCTTTTACAATTTGTTGTCTTTTGCTTGTTTCCTCTCTTGAATTTTATCTTACTATTTACTTAGCTAAGTTTTCGAGAGAGTTGTGTAACATGTTGTATTCTTTGCTTCTGGGATTTCTCTCTGTTAAGACTCATTTCTTTTATAGTTATTTGCTTTGTTTAATGAAAGTTATTTAAATAAATTAAGAAAGAAAAAGTTATTTAAATAGAAAGAATTGATAAGAAACCATTTGATATGAATTCAAATATGAATTCAATTGTGATTTCAGAAACATCATCATCGATTCATGTCTTGGTGCCTTTAAATTGTCTCTTAAGCCAATCACAACCTTTCAAGCCATCAAGACAAGAAAAACAAGTTTATCTGACTTCAATCAGGCATTCAAAAGAAATTTCGAACCATTTCAAACAATTTTTCCCAAAGCCTTCAAATCATACTTAAAATTCACAAAATTCAAAAACGACATGCCAAAGACTCAAAATTTATCAATTCAAACGAGAAACAAGTCAAAACAGGCCATGCAAAATTTTCCCTTACTTGGTGTCATTGCGTGCATGATCCCATACATGTGCATGTGCATACCCGCATGTTGCCTTGCTATGCACGCAAGCATGCTCACACATGCCTATACACATGCCTACGTGCCTAGCGCCCCCATGTCTTAATGTTTGCATGCCCAGCGCTCGCGTGCTCCATGTGCTCACCTATTTGCCCTAGCACTCGAGTGCGCACTTGCACGTTGTACTCCCTGTGCCATGGCATGGTATCACAATGCCCAATTATGTCTTTTTTAGTTTTTTTCTTTTTTCTTTTTTTTCTTTTTTTTTTTTTTTTTTGCATTTTCAAGCTAATTTTTGCATGCTTTTGCTTCTAGAATTTCTCCAATGCACCATTATTAATGTTTTAGGATTTTGAATGGCTTTCAACATGAATTTAAATATCGACAACCTTTCAAATCAAATTTGAACAATCAAGTTAAAAATTTGAATCCAAGACAACTTAATGAAGGGAAAGTGTAAGCATGCAAATTATGTCATTTTGAATATGTTTAAATTTAATTGTACGTTGTAATTAGATTTAAGATACTTGTTTAATTTTTATTTTAATATTTTCTTTTTTTTAACTTGAAAGGTATTTAAATTACCTAGGATTTATCGTAAGTTAACCATGGTTTGTATCATGCCTATAAAAGGCAACAATTTTATTGTAAAATGAGACTTTTGATGAATTAATAAGAATTTAAAAGTTTCGCTTTTCTTCCTAATATTCTTAGAACTTGGTGTTCTTGGAAATCAAGTGTCAATCTTTAATTTTCATTGCAAGAAGGATGCTAATGATAGAGATTCAAATTGGTGATTCTTGTATCAAGTGATTGAAGTCTTCCTTTAAACTTGTATGCAAGAATTTTGTATGTTTGGTTCACCCTCAAATTGGTAAAAAATTTCCTTTATGTTTGAGGTTTGTTTTCTTCCAAATTTTTAGTTTATATTGTTGATATTGAATTGCTCTTTATTTCCCTACATTTCTTGGTGATGTCTGATGGTGAAAATTGAAGTCTTGAAACTTGCTTGAAGTGGTGGTTAATTGGAGTTGAATATATGTTAGATTTGAGTGAGAAAATTGTATGAAATTAAATGACATTAATACTTGAACACTATTGGATTTTCAGGATGGAGCTATGAGCCTTAGAATCTATTTTGGGAGCATGAAAACCCTCCGATTTCAGATCACCATTAACATGTTATAATGGCTGGAAAGTATTTAAGAACAAGGAGAAAGATATGAATTAGCAAAAGGAGAACGTTATTCTAGTCAATGGGGAGGAGAAATAAAGGGAAAATAAAAGATAATAAAAATAGAAAGTATAAAATAATAAAAGTACAAATATAGTTCGTCATTATATTTTGTATAAATTGATTAAAAAATCATCTATTAATTATTAAAATTAATATGTGAATCTATCAAAGGAAAAATAGGTTTTTCAAACTAAAAAAAAGAGTATAGTTTAATCAAAGTTCGGCTAAAATATACGCATTTTACAATCAATCTTAAAATGGGATTGCCCCTCTCCAATACCGTTCGACTTCGTGGGTGATAAATTATCGTGAATCAACACAACACAATCAATATAAGGCTCTCACGTGGAACGAAACTCTTCCTTAGATTGAATCTGTTAAGCCATCTAACGAATCATCGACGTGGCAAATTTCAGTCCAGAGACTTTCTATAGAAATATTTAATACCCCTAATCAGAAAAAAGTTTCGATCCACTGAAATAGCTTTAATCGATTTATTGTGGCGTTAAACTTCGGATTATCAACATTTTATACTATAAGGGTAGAATAGTACTTGCAAATCAGTCTTCTCCCTCCCAAAAGCCTCTAGCAATTTCCCTTCCATGCAGACCACACAGTTATATCTGTTAAAAAAGAGAAAATAGAAAAAGTGAACTCCAACCTGAAATGAAACTCTTCACTTCAACACCCGCTTCATCTTCTTCCTCCAAACCTGTCTTCTGTCCCTCACGAAACCCTAACAAATCTATCTTCCCCTTCAAAATTCCATTCAAAACTCATCTCTCTTTCCCTCCATACCGCTGCCTTCAAGCTTCCTTTCCTTTACTCCTCGACCAAACCAACAACAAGCTTCCTAACGTCGAAGAGAAGGAAGATTCTCTGAGGAAAGTACTTGTGGATCGCCGCCCGGTTAAGGAGGTCTCTGATGATGAGGATGATGACGGTGGTGCTGAAGATGGTGTTGGTGGGTCGTCATCAGCGATAATAGATGCTAGTCTCAATGAGTTTGCTAAAAAGATGCCAATCTTTGAGCCTGAGAGAGTGGACTCTGGTTCTCAAAAAAAGCCGCTTACAGTGAACTTGGATTTGGCATTGTACAAAGCTAAGATTTTGACCAAAAAAATTAGATATAAAGAAGCTGAGGAGATTCTTGAAAAGGTATACAAGTGCATGTTTCATTGTGTGTGTGTGTGTGTGTGTTTATGTGTGTGTGTGTGTATATATATATATATATATATATATATAAAGCTGAGCTGAGGATAGTGAATGATGACTTTGTTTGTGTTTTTATGTAAAGTGTATATCTTATTGGCCGGAAGATGGGAGGCCCTATGTGGCTTTGGGGAAGATTTTGAGTAAGCAGTCAAAAATAGCAGAAGCTAGAGCTGTGTATGCAAAAGGTAGCCAAGCTACTCAAGGAGAAAATCCCTACATTTGGCAGGTCAATTTCTGTTCTTTTCTCAGTTCCATATTACATTGCTATTCTAATTTTGTTCAATGTTTATGTTCGACTTGCTGATTTTACGTGCAATTGCAAATATCTTAAAGGGGAAATTTTGTAAATGTTGTCTCTAAATGATCATTCGATATTTGACTAGAGATAAGAGAGTTTAATTCATCTCTTGACACCAGGAGTTTTTCCCCAAAAAATTGCAAAATGGGATTATAACTAGGTCCTTATGGAATTGAGTGAATTTGATTCATATGATGATTTTATGACCTAATTACTAGAACAATTGAATGCCTGTTGATTCTTCCTGCCAGAACCTATGAATTACATATTCTGTGCTGTCATTCCTTTCATTGAGAGTTGATCGATAGTTATTTTTTATGACAGTGCTGGGCTGTTTTGGAAAATAAGTTGGGGAATATAAGGAAATCTAGAGAGTTATTTGATACAGCTACAGTTGCTGACAAGAGGCACATTGCTGCCTGGCATGGATGGGCAGTCCTGGAGCTGAAACAGGATAATGTCAAGAAAGCAAGACAGCTGCTTGCTAAAGGTATTAAGTTTTGTGGCGGAAACGAGTACATATATCAAACACTTGCATTGCTGGAAGCTAGAGCTAATCGATATGAGCAAGCTCGGGACCTATTCCAGCAAGCTACTAAGTGTAATCCAAAAAGCTGTGCCAGTTGGCTTGTAAGTTCTTAAAAGATCCATTCACTCTATCTGCTGTGAAATCGAGCTTCTCATTTTAATTGTCAGGATACAATGTAGTCTGACTTCTCGTGTCCTTCTGTTATGTATGACTTTTCGTGATTCAGACGCGGGCACAATTGGAGGTGCAACAGGAGAACAACCTGCCTGCTAGGAGACTATTTGAGGTAACCTATTGTAATATATAATCATGTATTAATGTTGATAAAATTTTCTTGAAGCAAATTGTAAGGCTAACTTAACCATTATCAGCTTGTGAGAAAGCTTTTCTCATTTACCATTGTCAGCTAGTTACTTTCTCATGTATGTTTTAGGTCTGCATTCTCTAATGGTATCCACCAATAGACTGTATGCTTATTTCTTATTTTGATTTGTAGAAAGCCGTCCGCACAAGTCCCAAAAATAGGTTTGCCTGGCATGTATGGGGAGTTTTTGAAGCAAACATGGGTAATATTAACAAGGGAAGGAAACTTTTAAAGATAGGCCATGCACTGAATCCTAGGGACCCTGTTCTTCTTCAGTCTCTTGCTCTGATAGAGTATAGATACTCAACTGCCAATGTTGCTCGAGTGCTGTTCAGGAAAGCATCTGAAATAGATCCAAGCCACCAACCAGTTTGGATTGTAAGAAACTTCCAATGTAATATCGAACTGTCAATTAAGTACATTTTATAACCAAATTATACACATGGACGCATTGCTGCATCGAATTGTTTCTACCCTATTTATAGTTTAAACGGTAATTTCTTCATGCACATTTAAATTTGTTGAAGAATAGAAAGGTTAACTGAAGTATTTGGTTGCTTAGGCTTGGGGGTGGATGGAATGGAAAGAAGGAAATATATCCACTGCAAGGGAATTATAGCAAAGGGCATTATCGATTGGTTCAGCTAGTGAGAGTGCTGCTCGATGTCTGCAGGTAATGACCAGTATTATATAGACTGATAGTCTACCTCCTTGACACTTTGCACGTCTGATTGAGTAAATACCAATTGTCATTCCTTACAGGCTTGGGGTGTTCTTGAACAGAGAGTTGGTAATCTATCAGCAGCTCGAAGGTTATTTCGATCCTCACTGAATATAATTCTCAAAGTTATATAACATGGATGACATGGGCACAGCTGGAGGAGGAGCAAGGAAATTCTGTGCGAGCTGAGGAAATTCGTAATCTCTACTTCCAGCAGGTTAGTAGTTGTACTAATTACTGCATTTATCTGTTTAAGACTATAATTCCTACACAATTTCTCAGATAAAGAAATAGTCTGATCGTCTTATTTTATCCTTCTATGTCATCCAAATTGTGATCCCCAAAAGCCATAACCATATTGCATTATTTTCTATAAGTAAAACATCTATATATCTATGTTTACTTGAAACGGGGGTGGAGATGTGCTAATGTAGAATTGTACTCCTAGATGCAAAATATAGTTTTCTAAGAACTTCTCTCTTATGAGATTTCAGCTACTGATAAACAACAAATCATATTTGCATTGAATGTGCCAGCGAACTGAAGTTGTTGATGATGCTTCCTGGGTTATGGGACTCTTGGATATTATTGACTCAGCACTAGACAGAATTAAGAAACTATTGAACTTGGAACGCAACTCATATAACAGAGAACCGTCAATATATAATCCTCGAGTTCACGAAGATGACACCAATGAGGAGTCAGCTGGCACTTCTCCAAATTCTAATCTTAGCAATGACTTGGAAGGCCCAAGCGGATTTGATTTGGATGAATTTGTCCAAGAAAGGTTGTTTCTAGATCCTGATAAGCTGGACGTTCTGCTTGAAACAGCAAAATCTTCTGTGTCAACAAGAAGTAAACCTTCAAGAAAAATATACAGATCAAGAAACAAAATTGCAGCAACGCTGACTCAAACCAATATTTAGTCAGTAGATGTTTGGTGTGATGAAATGTAGAACATTCCACCCTACAATTTGTACTAGGGAAATGAAATTTTGGACCCTGCGACTATGTTTGAATATAGGTACATCATCAAAAGCGACAGCAGATGCATAACACTAAATTTGAAAATGATAAACCATTGTGTGCTGATGAAAGTGAATTAATTGAACCATGTAATAGACCAATCAAATAGAAGAACATGCATAGTTCTTGACTTACTCTAATTTCTCTTACAAGCTTTTCATGCTGAAGGAAAAATAGCGCTGATTTTGACCCTCTGGTTCTTGAACTTTATGATAGAGAACTCAAACATTTTGACCCATTTGTCCAAATCATTGTCTAAAACGCAAAGTCTGATAAAATCAGATTCCAAATTCGTGTTATGTGAGTACAATAAAATTAGCAAAATATATGTGGTGTATCCTACAGTGGGGTTTTTTGTTTTTTTTAATAATGCATACTGGTTTGTCCATATACAAATAAGAATTGCACCCTCAAAGACAGTGGCACTTATTCATATATTTGATGTTTTCTATATCTTTCAAACTAACAAGACTATAATCCTTCTTCATAAGAAGAAATATTTTTAGCCATGATCAGCAGCAGTAACATCAAGAAGAATTTTGAAGGACGATACTACATACATGCTTTCTAGATCGTTGACATCTCTTGTGGATTATCCGAAGCTTGAACGTCTTGCTAGTCTTGTTCGCCACTAAGAACTGGATGATCAATAATGTTTGAAGGTCTAGGAACATGTAAAACGAGATCAATAAAATAAGTAATCACACAATAAAGAAAAATAGCATGTATGCAATTACGCTTAAACAAAAACATAATGTGGTTATATATTCTAGGATTATCATCCTTGAACCAAATTATATTAGGATTCTTATTACTAAATTGAACTCTACTAGTACTCCAATAAAATTCCTTAGAAAATCTTATAGTGGCTCTTCACGTGATAAACCCAAACCGTTAATTAATGTATAGTAAGTGTGACAGACTTTTGTTGCATTACATCAGTAGGACTTGTCATTTTTATTTAGTTATTCCAATAATGATCAACCGCTAATTAATGTACTTGAGAAAAAATGCAACAAGGATGAACAATTTTTTGGATTCCTTATAAAGAATCCAATCACATCCTTGCTTGCCTAATGTATGGGTTCAAAGAATTAGGTACGATGTAAGAAAGTGTTAGACATGCATGTTACCTAGCCTGTAGGTTGGCCTCCACTCTACGGTTCGATTTAATTAAGTTTTTAATGTTCTTAATCTCTCATATTTAAACAAATCAAATGCAACAATTAATTTATCTATAAAGCAATAAATAAATAAATAAATAAAATAAATTACATAGTTCGATGAAAGTGCACATCGCTCCAAATGTAGGACTTTCCAGCATCAATAATTAATAAATAAAATATAGAGAAAATCAATTAATCTTAATTAATAGTATACATAATACAGTCCACCGTATAATCTTTTAACGCATAATCAACTTATAATCCACTTGCACAACCTTAACAAATATATATATATATATATATATATATATATATATATATATATATATAAATGATTAGCAATAGTAGTATAATCCAATAATCTTATAATCATCTTAATTAACATGGTTTCAACAAGCATAACACCCATTATATAATACAATTCATAATTGTCCTAAAATTGTATAATAAAAGCATGCAACCAGTCTTATGCTTAACAACTAAAATACAAGTTATCCTAGAATTACCCACAAACAATTCCGAAAAACACAGAAAAACAATTTTAATCAAATGAAGCAAAATAACGAACTCAAAATATAATTTTAATGAATAAAAATAAAAGATGAAAGATAATTATACTAACAACAATCAAACACACAAAAATAGAGTATGGGCATTCTCCTCAAGAATACATATCTATCAAGTTGGCTCATTTGAATATCTTCATTTAACGAAACGAAGCTTTGAGAACCCACAGACAGATTGAATTTCTTTTTAGGTTGGATGATCTTCTAGATAATGCTCAAATAATGGTTTAGATTTTAGGGTGTTGTGTATAAGGAATCTCTATATGAAATAACATGATTTTCTTTTCTATCAAGATGTAATTTTCTGTTATATTATTCTTTCAAGCATAATATTTCTCTCTAATTGTTCCCCCTAAAATGCATTTTTTGTCAAAATTTCTCTCCTTGGATGTGTTCTCTAAAATTTCTGTTATCAAGATGTATTTCCTCTATGAATAATTTTCTTTAGAGAATTTTCTCTTGTGAATAATTGAAAGGAGTTTTACTCTTTAATAATTTTCTTTATGTTTCATAAAGTTAAAAAAAGGTCAAAGCAAGGCCAAGTGCTATTGTCCTAAGAAAAAAGTCTAAAGGGAATTTTATAGGTTCAACGATTCAAGTCTAAATAAATACACATAGGTCATTCACTATTCATGAGCCTTGGGCCTTAACTTGTCAAAAAAGAAAGTCCAATCTGAAAACCTATTGGTTATTATCATTGGGAAAAAATTCAATTTGACCAAAATGAGATGTCCACAGTTGTCCCTTGCTTATATGGTTTGTGTGTCATATAGTGAATTCAACAAACAGAAAACACATGTAAAATACAGCAAAGTATAATAGATATAAAGTAAAGGACCTAACAAAATTAACACATTAAATCCATGACAAACAAAAAGTCCACATCAAACAAACGTAATCTCTTTTGAATTCTTAATCTAAGCAAAGAATTGATTGTGGTTGAGAGCTTCATGTATAGTCCCTAAAAGTAATTCACATTGCCCACAAGAGAAAAAAAATCAACTGTAGTCGCGAACTCTCAAATACTCCATATATTTTACAAAAGGAAAAACCAACCATAGTTATGAACTCTCAGATACATCACATACTCTACTTAGTCCTTAATATCTATATAGTCCTCAAACTTCTCATAGTCCTCATAATGTGGGTGATCTAGTCTATGATAAAGAATAGATTGTAGTTGAAAAATTCATAACAACCATATCGTATTGTGGCGCATGTTTTTGCCGCACTGAGCGATGACAGACTTACCACTCTGGTTTAACCACCTAAACGTGGTCAAGAGAAGCGCATAACAGGTTTGTGACTCGTTCGGAGTCTATGGAGTCGCCACCCGGGAGTAACCCCAGGAAAGTACACATCAGTGAGGATGGGCGATTTATGGATCCCTTGCAAAGGACCCAACTACCCCTCACATGTAGCATCCTAGATCCAGAAAGCCCTTAGGGATAGAGTTTTGAGGTTAGAAACAGGATTCAGAGAGAGACTGGGAGTCTGGTAAAGTTCAGGGGTGAGTGAGTAAGTTTTCGGAGCCAAGTGGCTTTCGTAGGAATCCTTTCGGAAGGATTCGATCAGGCGAGTGAGCGGGAAATAAGTGATGCTTGTTTTCCCTTGTGCACGCCCGTGCACCCTTGATGCACGACTGTGCGTGGCCTATTATATAAGTGAGCCGAGAGAGAATTGTTATTCTTTTCTCACCCATTTGCATTTCAGCCAAATTTCTCTCTTCCATTTTAGTTCCTCCCATTCCTAGAGAGGAAATTCAGCAGCTAGTAGCTCCCAATCCGGAGAGAGAGCATAGAGAATAGTTCGAAAGTTTGTTTTCAAAAGCATGGCAAGAGGTAAGTGTTCTTTCACTTCTTCTCGCGATTTCCCAGCATGTTTGATGAGTTGTGATGCTTGGATGAGCTTTATGCATGTTAACTGATGATGATTTGTTGTGCGAATTGATGATTTTGGCCATCTTTGGTCCATGCATGTGGTTGATCATGTTTAGTGAGAGAAAGTTGGCATGCTTGCATGGTGGATTGATGTATACTTGATGCATGTTACGTTTGAGGCTTGAAATGTGTTGTTCGTAGTGCTGGGAATGTGTCATTGAAGTGTTATCGCAATTGAGTGTGAATTAGCATGAGTTTAAGGCAAATTTCCGGCAGTGCTCTTGTTGAAGAACTAGACGCACGACCGTGCGCCCGCATGGCACGACCGTGAGTCTTCGTTTTTCCAGATGCACGCCCATGTGTACGCTGTATGCACGGCCAGAAAATGCACATGTACGTCCGTGTGTCCGAACACGCACGCCCGTGCATGCGCTTTCAGTGAGAAATTTTCTAGAATTCCAGTAGCTTGCACGGTCAGGCGCACGACCAGAGCACGACCCCGTGCATCCTGGCTCACACCCATGCACCTTTCCTGCACGCTCGTGCACCTGCAGATTCTCAGAAAAAGAATTAAAAATGAGAAATTAAAAGCATACGAATTCAGAATAAAGGTTAAATGGCTTCAGATAAGCATCAGATGAGCATGTATTCAGATAATAAGCCACATATGCATATCATGGCATGACATGTAGCTTCAGAGAGGATCAAGGGATCCAGATTCAGTAATTTTCAGTATTCAGAACTCGATGTACGGGTAAAAGTATGGGTGAATACGAGGGGGCATCTGTGGGACCCAGCCTTCTGACACCAGTCAGAACGCTCAGCAGTATTTCAGATTCAGTTTCTGACACCAGTCAGAATACTCAGTAGTATTTCAGTTTTACCATCTGGCACCAGTCAGATTGGGCAGCAGTAAATTCAGATTCAGCTTTCTAGCCAGTAGTTAGACTGTTCAGCCCACATGGCCAGGATACCGAATCTTTGTATTCCACCAAGTCTGATCAGTACAGTAGGTACCTTCGGGTACAGAGAGGTATTCAGATACATGCATCCAGTATTTTAGTTAGCATGACATGACATACACATCATGACATGTATAAATATGATATCAATAAATGAATGTGATTCAGATATTCAGTAATCAGTTTTCAGATTTCAGCAAGCGCATAGATGTATGATTAGGGCCGAGGCCCAGGTATGTTTGATTATTATGATTGTTTGTGCTTGTTTGGGTTTTGAGGGAAGTAATGAGCGCTTACTGGGTGATCTTTATCACTCATCCCCCTCCTTCTTCTATCATTTTCAGGTGGTTCGTACTGATTCCGAGGAGCGGTTGGATCGAGGCTGACGGAGAGGACCCACACCGCGATCCCAGTTTTGAGTTGTACAGTTTACAGTGTTGGACATGTGTGGTCATATGTAATTGTTTATGTATCCAGATGAACAGTTTATGTATGCATGTATGATATAGGCCAATGGGCCCATTGTACAAAACAGATATGTATATTTCAGATGTATGTATTCCAGTTTCAGCTTCCGCATGTGCAGAAATGTATAGTTTCAGTTTTATTTATTTTTGTAGGATTTCCGTCGCGGGTACCCATATTTTCAGATGATTAATAAATAGCCCTCTCAGTTTTCTCCAGCAGGGGTACTCGTGGCGGCGGGTCCTACATCACCTACCCAATGGGTCGGGTTTGGAGAGTCAGGTACGGTAATGGGAAGGTGTTAGGCACCCATGCCGCCCAGCATGAAAGTCGGCCTCCAATTTTGTGATTCGTTCGTTAAGCGCGTTACCGAGTTTAATTAAGTTCAATTCTATCACGTAATGCATTATTAATATTCACACATATATAATAAATTACATTCATCCACGAATATAATAAAATACGAAAAGAAAATTAAAAATTACAACCATTTTTTCCATACACCCCTATACATTGGATCTAATCCTAAACAAGTCTATAAATTAAATCCCTGTAAAACAAATTAGGTTAGTTATAAAGTATAAAATAAAATCAACATCCATACCATAAAACGAAAATAAAATAATAAAAGCAAAAAAAAATTAATATTACATCTCCTTTCACATACACCCCTATACAATTCTTCTAACCCTAAACAAGCCTATGAAATAATAAATAGATCCTACAAAACCAATTAGGTTAGTCACAGAATATAAAACCAAATCAACATAGAAAATTAAAAATTAAAAATTACAACAATTTTTCCATACACCCCTATACATTTCTTCTAACCCTAAACAAGCCTAGAAATAATAAATAAATGAATAAATCCTGCAGAATGAAATTTGTTAGTTGATCTAATAAAATAAATGAATAAATCCTGCAAGATAAAATTTTATTAAGAGCAAATTATAATTAGGAAATGAAGACAAGAAAAAATAATAATAATAATAATAATAGTAATTGTAATAATAAAAATAAAAATCATAATAATAATCAAAATCAAAATCAAAATCTTGGTCCAAATAAGAGCAGCCCACCCAAGGGAATATGCAGAATTCAGACCAGCCGGCCCGCCCAAGAAAATAGACAGCATCCAGCCCAATAACAAATAAAATAATAAATTGAAAAAAGGTGACTACAATGCAAATTCCCCCCAATTGCGATTCGAACCCGGGTGCCCAAGAAACTAAGCTTCCCGCCTTGCGCCACCGCGGCAACATCCACATTCAATCAAATCAAATGCACGAAAATAATATATACAATATGTACAGACGCACACAGAATACAAAATTTGCATTTACAGAATATTGACACATTTCATACCAGGTGTAATAGGTTTATATACATAGCATAATATACATACAATAATATATACAGTAATACCAACACTAAATATATACAATATGTGCAATTCAAGCACACAATACATATAACATATACATGTACAGTAATATAACTATTCAATATATACAATTAATAAAAATAGAAATATAATATGCACAATTCAAATAATTACGTTATATATAAAACTTATATATATAAAATATATACAAAATAATATATACACAATATGTAATAAAATGAAATAACTATTTATAGAATTAAAATAATAATGTACAAAAATAATGATAATAATAATAATAATAATATGTACAGTGTTCAACAACATAAAATTAAATAAAATAGATATATAAAATAAAAGTAAAAATAAAGAAAATGTGATAAAAAAGAAAAATAACAATAATGGAAAAAGGGACAAATACGCAATTTTGCCTGGTGCGGTTTGAACCTGGGAAGAGGGGAATAACATGACCAATTGCAGCCATCCAGGCGGCCAGTCTCATCCGCACAACTTCTACGCCTAAAAGGTTATATATTTAATATATACGAGTACATCCAGGATTTCGAGTATACTCCTGTAGAATATTTATTATATACAGTATACTATAATACATATTCATATAGAATTTAAAAATGCAGAATACAAACACATTAAAATACAGAATGTCTATAAAAAAAAAACAAGTATCAATATACAAAAGTAATCGAATACGAAATATCAATAAAAATACAACATATACAAAATATAAACACAGAAAAAAAAATTGAGTATACATATAAAATATTCACATACGCACCAAAATACAATAAAAAAAATTAACAGAGAATATTAACATATTTATGTATAAAATAAAAATATAATGCACAAATTATTCATACAGAATATGCAAACAACGTTTATATAAAATACAATCTTTATATACATGAGATAATAAAATAAAAATAAAAAATTATTTACGGAAAAATCCCCCTCAATGGCGTACCTGAAAATAGTTGATTTGGATTTGATTGAACATTGAGTCGAGGATGAACCGAAATTACATAAGCTGGTTTTCAGAATTTTTTTCGAAAAATCTTCTTCTGAAAATTTTCTTTCTCTCAAATTTTTCCTTTTCCGGAAATCTTCTCTTTTTTTTTCGTTTTTGGAAAATCCCCCCTGAAATACTTTCTTTTTTTTTATTTGGAAATCCTCTCCCTTCTTTCTCTTATTTTTTTTTCTCTCCCTAGTTTTTCTGCAAATCCCCCCGAAAGTTTTTCTGCCCATCCTCTCCTCCGTATTTTTTCTCTCAGCCCTCCTCCTAAAATTTTTCTCCCCATCCTCCCCCCGTTTTCCAAAGTGAATCCCTGCCTTTTATACCTTGGGAAAATGCGAAAGGAAAAATGATTAGGAGCCTGCCCAAGGAAAAAGAAGGCCATGCATGCGCATGGTCAGCACAAAATGCGCTGGCCCCGCAGAAGAGAGAGAGGGAGGCTGCGCAGCAGAAAGAAGCAGAAATGCGGCATTCAGCGCGCGCGTGCATGACACGCGCGAGCTGTAGGCCCAACCTTGGGCCACCCCTCCAGCCAGGCCAGCGCGCCTGCCATCTGGGCCGCGCACTGGGCCTCCTTCCTCTCTTCTTTTTTTCTTCATTTTTTTTTTCTTTTTCCTTTTTTGACTTGGGCTGGCTGCATGGGCTTGGGTTATAGACTTTTAAGGTTTTCATGATTTTTTTTTTTAATAACAATAAAATACACATTCTTTTTTTTTTTTCTCTTTCTTTTTTTTTTTAATAACATAAAAAATAAACTTTTTTTTTTTTACTCATCCATCCTTGGCTCAACATCTCAAAAATTTTACGTCAACATTCAGGTTTTTCATCATCGGGGATGACCTTGTTAGAGTCCAAAATAGGGTGTCTACAGATGCCCCTTACTTTGTGAATTTTGTGTGTGTTGTGAATGCAATGAAAACACATGCAAAATGTTATAAAGTACAGAAAAAGACACCTAATTTTGGACTAACAAAGTCAAAAAAACAAAGCGGCAAAGGCAACTCTTCTAGTTCCCTAAGCCTATGTATTAGCATTTTCTAGGCATCTCCGACGAAAAGAACTGCCCCTTCTAGACAGAACTCGCAAAGTAAATTACCTTTTCTAGGTAAATTTATGAGCATAAGATGTCCCTTCTAGACAAACTTACAATGGATTAGCCCCTTCTAGGTGTCTCCGACGAAAAGAACTGCCTCTTTTAGATAGAACTCGAAAGTAAATTACCTCTTCTAGGTAAATTTACCGAAATAGGATGTCCTTTCTAGACAAACCTAAGATGGATTAACCCCTTCTAAGCGTTTCCGATGAAAAGAACTGTCCCTTCTAGACAGAACTCGAAAAGTAAATTACCCCTTCTAGGTAAATTTACTGAACTAGGATGTCTCTTCTAGACAAACCTAAGATGGATTAGCCCCTTCTAGGCGTCTCCGAAGAAAAGAATTGTCCCTTTTAGACAGAACTCAAAAGTAAATTACCTCTTCTAGGTAAATTTACTAAACTATGATGTCTCTTCTAGACAAACTTAAGATGGATTAGCCTCTTCTAGGCGTCTCCGAAGAAAAGAACTGTCTCTTCTAGACAGAACTCGAAAAGTAAATTACCCATTCTAAGTAAATTTACTGAACTAGGATGTCTCTTCTAGACAAACCTACGATGGATTAGCCTCTTCTAGGCGTCTCCGATGAAAAGAACTGTCCCTTCTAGACAGAACTCAAAAGTAAATTACCCCTTCTAGGTAAATTTACTAAACTAGGATGTCTCTTCTAAATAAACCTAAGATGAATTAGCCTCTTCTAGGCGTCTTCGAAGAAAAGAACTGCCTCTTCTAGACAGAACTCGAAAAGTAAATTACTCCTTCTAGGTAAATTTACTAAACTAGGATGTCTCTTCTAGACAAACCTACGATGGATTAGCCCCTTCTAGGCGTCTCCGATGAAAAAAACTGTCCATTCTAGACAGAACTTGAAAGTAAATTACCCATTCTAGGCAAATTTACCGCAATAGGATGTCTTTTCTAGGCAAACCTAAGATGGATTAGCCTTTTTCTAGGCGTCTCTGGCAATTGGATGATTTAACATATGGCGAAGCTAAGGAAACTTTGTACAATCAAGTTTTATTCTCAATTGATTGGTAGAATGCCCCTGGTTGGGTGGATTCGATAAGAATGGATTTGCCCCTAGTGGGAAAACTCAACGAAATCAAAATGCCTCTAAGGGATGTGAAAATTAATAAAACTACTTTTCATGGCGGACAATGATAGAATTGCCTCTCATGGCAAAATGACAACAAAAATGCTCCTATACGATAGATAATATGACTGCCTCTACAAACAATGATGAAAATGCCCTACGAGGTGGATAATGACAAACATGCACTTGAAAGATGATGAAAATGCCCTTTTTGGACAAACATAAGATTCAAATACCCTTAGTGAGTGAATAATGATGAAAATGCCCCTATGTCACAAAATGACTATGATGATGGAACAAAGCAACAAACTATCTTAAGTATTCCATCCATGAGATGCATGATGACATATGTATACTGACTTTGCTAATTTGTATGCAATGTTTTATGTCATAACCATATCAATGGGAGGTAAAAGACCTAGACCAAGGGAACACACCCTTATTTTTCTCTATTTTTTTTTTTTTTTTTTTTTTCCTCTTTCCTTCTAGCCTGATGGGATTTGGCATCTCAGCTTCAACTCACAATTCGATGTGACGAGATTTTTATCCAAAAAAAGAAGTTACCTAGCTTAGTAGACACTCACATGTCACTTAGTTCACTCAAGTGTTTGAAAGGGTGAAAATTTTACACTCAAGTTTAACTCACGAAGGGTGCCCACCATAGGCTTGCTTGTTCATCTGATCTTCATCACTTAGGTCACATGTAGACACAAATTTGATAGTTTTGCCAAAATTGTAATGGGGTTGGGGTGAAGGTAGGATTTTTCTTGGATATTGGTAGCTTAAACCGAAGGGACTGATAGAATCATCTAAAACTTTTTCTTCAAGGTTTGAACCTCGATTCACGTTCATTCTTCTTTCTAGTTTTCTGAATACTTGAACTTTGATTTTTCTCTCATTTTTTTTCTGTATCTTTTTTTTCTTTTCTTTCTTTGCTTTCATCTTTTCATTCTTTTTTTTTTCTCTGACTTTTTTTTATCTTATTTTTGTGTTCATATTTCAGACGGATAAGTACAAGGATCACTGCTTTTCGTTTGTTTCACCTTGCTAACATAGTCTTAAATGCTTTATCAGCCCCTATGGCAGGGTGGGGATGAGACAAAAAGAAAGTTGACAATTTGTGGTAAAAGGTTTGATAAGGAAGTGTTTCAATAGGGTTTTCTAAATCAACTTGTATCCTGGTTGGCTTTTTGGTCAAAGAGGTATATTTTCTAATACCATCACCATTCCTGTGAATGCATGTGATCAATTGTAATCTTGATCAGTATTTGAAGCAAGTTCTAGAGACACCGATATGAGTGAACACACTCAACAAAGAAATTAAAAGGTCATTTGTGTGTGCATGACCATGGGCTCAAAATCTCACGTTTAGTGTTTTACAGTGTACCAAGACTAATTTACCTCCTTTTTGGAAAAAATTCGAATCACATTTTATTGCCAAAATTTTTTTCAATACATTCATTCATGAGATGCAACACATGTAGAAAAAAACAAGTGCAAAAAATGATGCCCTTCAAGTTTCACAAGAATCTCTCGTCATATTGTTGATCTGGTTCATTTTCTAATACCATCGTCATTCATGTTTCAGGTTCACTCTTCTTGAAGGCATACATCTTCCCTCCTTGTAAAGCTAAGGCATCTTTAATTTGTATCCCAACATCTTCACTTTTATAGTAGCAAGTTTTTTTTTATTATTATTATATTCTGAAGCTTCTCTATCACTTCTTCCATCATGTTTCCCTTGGTCATATTTCTCTTCTTCCACTGAATGACTGTAAAATGACATGTTAATGCATGATATGCATGATGTGTTTATGCACGACATGTGTGTAGGATTAACAAAATGACAAGTTAGTGTATGATATGCATGACGTGTTTATGCACAACATATATGCAAGGATTACCAAAGTGACATATTGGGAAATGATATGCATGATGTGTTTACGCAAATGCCTGACATGTATGCAAAATTAAATGGGTATACTTATTTTAAACAACGACTTTATTGGACTCAACAAAAATGATGGCAAAAAGTGGGTCTAATAAGTAGATAGACAAAAGAATTGTAGGTCTAATGAAGGAAGCCTAACGACAACACATCTGTCCCTAAAGAAAAGATTTTGAATTGAATGATGAGACGACTTGAACCTAAAGTTATGCAACATGTGAGACAAAATGAATAAGAAGTAAGTCCATTACTCCTAAACGATTTTTTCTTGTAGGATGACTCGAATCAAAATTATTTATTTCAAAAGATAAAAGACAAAAATGCCCCTATGAGGTAATTCAGATCAAAATTAGCTAATTCAAATAACACCTAACGATTTTCACCTTACAAGAATGATTTATATTGAAACTGCATACTTAGGATGATGTTTGGCAATATTACCCCTATAGGATGATTCAAATTGAACATATCTACTTAGGCTGACAAAAGATGAAAATGCCCTTTGGAGGCGATTCGAAAAAGGAAGTGCTTTTAAATCTAGGCTTCGCCCCCCTTATCACTCCTTTCACCCCTTATTATTCCCACGCGAAAGGTTCAATAGTCAAAACTGCCCTAGGTGTGGGTTAATGTCAACAATATCCTTGTGACTTGCGCCTTAGACCTAATGAATCCTTTATGTATGAAGTTTCGGGTTTTATGTGCCCATTTAGGAGTATGTCGAGTCACATCACCAAAATTTCCATAAAACGATGTTTCAGAAAGTTTTCTCCTAATGGAGGGCAACTTAAAGAAACAATAGGTGATATCTTGATGTCATGGATCAAGGCATATTTTAGAATAGGTAGTAAAAACTCAAGACTTCATACATAAGGATTTGACTCGATCAATCACATGCAAAAAAGGTCCTAAAGATTGACATCTATGGGCCACTAAATGGGTTTGACTCGGATAAAGGTCAAGGACTACCTTAGGTGAGAACCAAAGGTTCTTTTTATATCCACGAATGTACGATGCCCAAGGCTGATGTACAAGACAAACTACCCCTAGGCCGAATGGGCTTTCGGGCGAGGTCTGGATTGCCATCGGGGTTAATAAGGACAAGAAGTGCACAGTGGGTGCAGGTGTTGTGCAATGCAAGAAACTTAATTAAATTCAGAACCGCTTTACAAACTTACCACATCGGAATCGACTCTTTGCATTTTCCCTAATGGAGTCGTCAGAGCTATGACACCGGTTTTTGTCGCGTCGAGCGAGGACAGACTTACCATTCTGGTTTAACCACCCTAAACGTGGTCAAGAGGAGCGTATAACGGGTTTGTGACCCGTTACGGAGTCTATAGAGTCGCCACCTAAGAGTAACCCCGAGAAAGTACACATCGGTGAGGATGGGCGATTTATGGATCCCTTGCAAATGACTCAACTACCCCTCACCTGCCCAATGGGTCAGGTTCGGAGAGTCAGGTACTACAATGGGAAGGTGTTAGACACCCATGCCACCCGGCATGAAAGCCGACCTCTACTTTTGTGATTCGTTCGTTAAGCGCGTTACCGAGTTTAATTAAGTTTCATTCTATCACGTAATGCATTATTAATATTCACACATATACAATAAATTACATTCATCCACGAATATAATAAAATACGAGAAGAAAATAAAAGAAAATTAAAAATTACAACCATTTTTTCCATACACCCCTATACATTGGATCTAATCCTAAACAAGTCTATAAATTAAATCCCTGTAAAACAAATTAGGTTAATTATAAAGTATAAAATAAAATCAACATTCATACCATAAAACGAAAATAAAATAATAAAAGCAAAAAAAAATTAATATTACATCTCCTTTCACATACACTCCTATACAATTCTTCTAAACCTAAACAAGCCTATGAAATAATAAATAGATCCTGCAAAACCAATTAGGTTAGTCACAGAATATAAAACCAAATCAACATAGAAAATTAAAAATTAAAAATTACAACAATTTTTCCATACACCCCTATACATTTCTTCTAACCCTAAACAAGCCTAGAAATAATAAATAAATGAATAAATCCTGTAGAATGAAATTTGTTAGTTGATCTAATAAAATAAATGAATAAATCCTGCAAGATAAAATTTTATTAAGAGCAAATTATAATTAGGAAATGAAGACAAGAAATAATAATAATAATAATAATAATAGTAATTGTAATAATAAAAATAAAAATCATAATAATAATCAAAATCAAAATCAAAATCTTGGTCCAAATAAGAGCAGCCCACCCAAGGGAATATGCAGAATTCAGACCAGCCGGCCCGCCCAAGAAAATAGACAGCATCCAGCCCAATAACAAATAAAATAATAAATTGAAAAAAGGTGACTACAATGCAAATTCCCCCCAATTGCGATTCGAACCCGGGTGCCCAAGAAACTAAGCTTCCCGCCTTGCGCCACCGCGGCAACATCCACATTCAATCAAATCACATGCACGAAAATAATATATACAATATGTACAGACGCACACAGAATACAAAATTTGCATTTACAGAATATTGACACATTTCATACCAGGTGTAATAGGTTTATATACATAGCATAATATACATACAATAATATATACAGTAATACCAACACTAAATATATACAATATGTGCAATTCAAGCACACAATACATATAACATATACATGTACAGTAATATAACTATTCAATATATACAATTAATAAAAATAGAAATATAATATGCACAATTCAAATAATTACGTTATATATAAAACTTATATATATAAAATATATACAAAATAATATATACACAATATGTAATAAAATGAAATAACTATTTATAGAATTAAAATAATAATGTACAAAAATAATGATAATAATAATAATAATAATATGTACAGTGTTCAACAACATAAAATTAAATAAAATAGATATATAAAATAAAAGTAAAAATAAAGAAAATGTGATAAAAAAGAAAAATAACAATAATGGAAAAAGGGACAAATACGCAATTTTGCCTGGTGCGGTTTGAACCTGGGAAGAGGGGAATAACATGACCAATTGCAGCCATCCAGGCGGCCAGTCTCATCCGCACAACTTCTACGCCTAAAAGGTTATATATTTAATATATACGAGTACATCCAGGATTTCGAGTATACTCCTGTAGAATATTTATTATATACAGTATACTATAATACATATTCATATAGAATTTAAAAATGCAGAATACAAACACATTAAAATACAGAATGTCTATAAAAAAAAACAAGTATCAATATACAAAAGAAATCGAATACGAAATATCAATAAAAATACAACATATACAAAATATAAACACAGAAAAAAAAATTGAGTATACATATAAAATATTCACATACGCACCAAAATACAATAAAAAAAATTAACAGAGAATATTAACATATTTATGTATAAAATAAAAATACAATGCACAAATTATTCATACAGAATATGCAAACAACGTTTATATAAAATACAATCTTTATATACATGAGATAATAAAATAAAAATAAAAAATTATTTACGGAAAAATCCCCCTCAATGGCGTACCTGAAAATAGTTGATTTGGATTTGATTGAACATTGAGTCGAGGATGAACCGAAATTACATAAGCTGGTTTTCAGAATTTTTTTCGAAAAATCTTCTTCTGAAAATTTTCTTTCTCTCAAATTTTTCCTTTCTCGGAAATCTTCTCTTTTTTTTTCGTTTTTGGAAAATCCCCCCTGAAATACTTTCTTTTTTTTGGAAATCCTCTCCCTTCTTTCTCTCAATTTTTTTTTCTCTCCCTAGTTTTCCTGCAAATCCCCCCGAAAGTTTTTCTGCCCATCCTCTCCTCCGTATTTTTTCTCTCAGCCCTCCTCCTAAAATTTTTCTCCCCATCCTCCCCCCGTTTTCCAAAATGAATCCCTGCCTTTATACCTTGGGAAAATGCAAAAGGAAAAATGATTAGGAGCCTGCCCAAGGAAAAAGAAGGCCATGCATGCGCATGGTCAGCACAAAATGCGTTGGCCCCGCAGAAGAGAGAGAGGGAGGCTGCGCAGCAGACAGAAGCAGACATGCGGCCACAAGCGCGAGCTGTAGGCCCAACTTTGGGCCTTCCCCTCCAGCCAGGCCAGCGCGCCTGCCATCTGGGCCGCGCACTGGGCCTCCTTCCTCTCTTTTTTTTTCTTCATTTTTTTTTCTTTTTCCTTTTTTGACTTGGGCTGGCTGCATGGGCTTGGGTTCTGGACTTTTAAGGTTTTCATTTTTTTTTTTAATAACAATAAAATACACTTTCTTTTTCTTTTCTCTTTCTTTTTTTTTTTAATAACATAAAAAATAAAATTTTTTTTTTTTACTCGTCCATCCTCGGCTCAACATCTCAAAAATAAAGTGGTAAAGTCATAGACTTTGAAACAACCAAGTCTTATCTAAATAAAGTGGACAATCTAGTCTATGGCAAAGTTGTAGACTTTGAAACAGTCAAGTCCTATCTAAACACAGTGAATAATCTAGTTTGTGGAGAAGTTGTAGACTTTGAAACAACCAAGTCCTACCCAAATAATGTGGATGATCTAGCCTATGGTGAAGTTATAGACTTTGAAACAACTAAGTCCTATCTAAATCAAAGTAACCTGTTACCCTCTATGGGTGAATTGGACATGGATTGCCCTTTAAGATAGATTAGAAACAGATTGTCCCTTCGTGTAGACCAATCATGAATTTCCCCTTAAGGTAATTAAAGAGTAACTTACCCTTTACAGTGAACGAATAATGATGTGACCCCTTGAATGAACCAAAAAACAATTACCTCTTAAAATGAACCAATAATGGATTGGCCCTTAGGGCCAATTGACAACAAATCACCCCTTCGGATTGAACTAGAAATAAATTTCCCTTTAGGGCAACCTAGACAATAAAGGGCCCCCTAGGGATAGGATTGCCCTTTACGGAGTGAACTAAACAACAAATTACCCTTTAGGACAATTCTTTGAACTAGGAACTCCCAATAGTGGTATTAAAATCATCATTTTTGTACATATAGGAATGTTTTTACATACTTGTTATTTAGTTGCATGTTATTTGTTTTTAAAAACTTGAGATAACATATTGAAAAGGTTAATTATAACATATATATGTCTTGTTACTAAGTTTAAGTTTTTGTAATTATATAGATTGGATTGTCGTTAGGTTTAATGTGCAAGTTGTTTGGTTGAATGACTTGATTTCACATTATCCCATGAAATCATTTTTGTTGCTCATTGTCGTGTGTAATGAACGTTGTTGCTAGAATGATCATTGGTGTATATGCCAACTTTAGGTCATTTCAATAACAACTTGCCAAAAATTTAGTCATTTTCAATGTTCTTGTCATTGAGAATTATGAAAAATATGTCACGCACAATCATGTATTTTGTGAACACATGGTCATAAATGACATAATAAATGGGGTCACAATCTTGTGCATTCATTTTTGTGTGTCTTTACACAGTCTTGTGTAAGTAATACATACTTGTATGTAGATTAAAATCTACCAGTTTATGTAATCATGCATTAGTTATACATTTACCTATATATGTGGCATCCTAGGATTATAAATGTCTTTTTAGGCTAGAATTTTGGGTTAGATGTGAGAATTTGTGATAGATTTAGAGTTAGAAGAGTTTAGGGGTGAGATAGTAGGTTGTAGAGTTAGTGTAGTCTGTGCATGATTCTCCCTAGGAGGTTTCTTTCATGCGAAGTGTTAGAAATGAAGTTTCTTCATTTTTCCTTGTGCATGATTGTGCATCTTAGGATGCACTCCCGTGAATACTTGTAGGAGGAGAAAGATGACCACTTTTAAAGATTTCTCACCCATCCTTATCTATTTTCGTCTAAGTTTTCCTCTTGTTTTCAGAGAATCCCAATCGTAGAGGTGTGATTCAGCAGCAAGAAGCTCCTAATCCATCAAGAGAGTAAAGATTTAGTTAGAGAGAAAGATTAGAGCAGTCATGGCAAGAGGTAAGTATTTCCTTGCCTCTTCCTTGAGTTTCCCAGTGTGTGTTTGATGTATGATGAGATATGTTTGCATTTCCAACATGTTTTATGATTTTTATGACTTGATTACATGTTAACATGATGGAAAGGAAAGGATTATAATGATAATTCCTTCCCATGGACATGTTTAGTGTGTATATGTATGTTTATGTGTTTAATTGTTGTTTTGGATGCTTGATGATGATATAGTGTATTATGGATGAAATTGGTGAGTGTTTATGTGTTATTTGAAGTGTTAGAAATGCATGAATTGAGTTGATTGCAGATTTGCCAAGTTTTGGACGGGATTTTATAAGTTTCAAGCACGGTTTGTTGAAACAGAGCTAAACACATGCTCGTGCACCCATAGTCGCATGCCCATGTGCACTTGCAATTGTAGGGTCACGCCCATGTGCACGTTTTGTGCATGACTAAAATGTACAAGAGGCACGACCGTGTGCCTGAGGGTCACAACCATGTACTTGCATAAAAGAGAATAATGAGTAAAATTCTAGAAGCTAGCATGCCCAGGCTACACGACTGACACACGACTCGTGCACTAGCATGCACGACCATACGTCCAAGCCTACATACCCGTGCTTGAGCAGAAATTGAGAAAAGGAACTAAAATGAAGCATTAAGTATGGGAAACTTGTTCCAACAATAGTAAAACATATAATAAGATCAAATAAGATAAAAGATGCATTATCAACATATCATAGCATGACATGTCATAGTATATTCAAAAAAGGGGATCAAGGAATCCATTTACATTAGTTTTAGTGTTCAGAACCCGATATCCAGGTCAGTTAATAAGGTGAACTTGAGGGGGCATCTGTGGGATTTCAGCTTTCTGCCTGTGGTTAGATTAGTTTAGTTTTAACTTACTAGTCTAAGGACTGGTATGGTATATTTCAACTTACTGGCACTTTGCTAGTCTGTTCAGCCCACATGGTTAAGATATCGAATCCCTGTGTTTATCAATCTGATCAGCACAACAAGTATATTTGGATACATCAAGTTTCAGATGCACATTTTTCAGCATGTTTAGCATAGCATGTTTCAGCATAGCCTTATACCAGACATTCATTTCATAGCATGAATTAATAGTTCAGTCCAAAAAATAAGAAACAGACCATATTTAGAGTGAAAAAGTAAAAGAAAACGTAATCAGTTAAGACATGTAGTCTACTAGTAGCTTGTTTGGGTTGAGGGAAGTAGGAAATGCTTACTGGGTGACTTTATCACTTACTCTTTTCCTTTCTTCCTTTTTTCCTTTCTTGCAGGTACACAGTAGATGCTAGTAAGGTGCGAGTGGACCATGACTGAAGGGAGGAGGCTCCAGTTTGTCTAGATGGCTTGGTGGGATTATTTTCTGTAATCGTATACATTCTGATACCATGTATATTGTAGGACCCACCGCCATGCATATCGCTGCTACTAAATATTTCTTGATATTTTATTAATAATTTGAAAATTCAGTATACATGATGGGAATCCTATGAAAAAGAATTTGCTACTACTGAATACATAAGCGGAAGCTAAAAAACTGAAATATACAATGGTATAATGGGCCCACAAATATATTTCTCATATATAAACTTTTTCTGTACAACATTCAACTAAGTATATACAAAATTTACAATAAGCCCAACAGGCCAACTATACACTGAAAACTGAGTGGAGTCACTCTCCCGTCAACCACGGTCCACCTGTTCCTCGCTAGTAGCAAACACACTTGAAAAGGAAGGAAGAAGGAAAGGAATAAGTGATAAAGATCACCTAGTAAGTGATCATTACTTCCCTCAACCTAAGCAAGCAATCACATAATAAACATACCTGACCTTGACCTTAACATTCATCTATTCGCTTGCTGAATCTGGATATATTGCTTTATACTAAATAACTAGATTTCATTATTAATTCATGCCATAAAAGATGTATCATGTCATGCTAAACATAAACTAAATATGCATGTATCTGAATCTATATGTATCCGAAGATATCTACTGTGTTGATTAGACTGATGAACACAGGGATTCGACATCTCGTCCATGTGGGCTGAACAGTCTAGTGATAAGCTAGAAAGCTGAATATGCTGAGATGAACGATCTGACTACAGTCAGAAGACTGAAATCCTATAGATGCCCCATCGAGTTCACCCAAACTCTAACCTGGATATCAGGTTCTGAATGTTGAATGACTAATGAATTCAGATCCCTTGATCATTTTTCATGCTGATACCTTGGCTTGTCATGCTATGGAATGCTTATGCAACGCTAATTATCTCATTTTATATTTATTTACAGCTTTCTAGCCTTTGAAATGGTTTCTCATGCTTTATATCTCATTTTAATCAATTCCTGGAAAAGTATACTGTTACACGGGCTTGTGGGAAAGGCACATGGGCGTGTGCGTAAACACACGGGGTCGTGTGCTGGTCGTGCAGCCAGTCATGCTCACTTCTGGAGAAAATTACGCATTCATCAATTAATCACACACACGGTCGTGTCCCTCAAGACACACATGCGTGTCCTCTGCAAACAGGTCGTGCACACTTCGTGTACACAGGTGTGTCCTTGCAAAAGCGAAGGCACACAGGCGTGCACCTCTGGGTACACGGCTGTGTGTCTTACTCTGTACCGATGACACAAGCCTGAAACTTGCAGGAAATCCAATCAAACCTCAATCAATCTGAAATGAACTGAAAGCATGCATTTCTAACACTTTAATACGCATACAACATACTTCAATTTCATCCATCACTAATCACAACTTAATCCACCATGAAAATCATTCATTCTGTCACATAAGCACACACAAGCATAGCAAGCATGGTTCATGGGTGGAAATCATCATCTCAAGCATTTTCTCATCAACATATCAGCACATAAACTCATTCATATCTATCATAAGCATGCTGGGAACACAACACGCAGCACACAACATCACATACATGTTGGGAAACACAAGAAAGAAGTAAGGAAACACTTACCTCTTGCCATGGCTGCTAGAAACCTCTATCAAGCTAATCTCTTCCTTCTCTAGCTGGATTAGGAGTTACTGGATGCTGGAAATCTATTCTAGGGCTGGGAGTCACTGAAAACAAAATAGAAACTTTGGCTGAAATGGGATAAACTGGGTGAGAAAACACTTAAAACTCTTGTCTCTCTCCTCTAACTCACCTACCGGGAGTGCACAAGGGAAAATGAATAAACTTCATTTCTGTAGCGACCCCCGCCCCAGGTTACTGTGCACTGCGGAAATTACTATTCATATAATAATAAAATATTCCTGAGACGGGGACCTCTACAGAAAAACTGCTGCTGTATAAAAATTTTCTTAATAAAGAAACTGAAAATGTAATTTACTGCGAAAGTAAATCAAACATAAGCGTGAAAACCCCAGGCTAATGTATAAAAATAAACTGTCATACAGTGTATACTAATATGTAATACACACATATACATGAGAAAACTAAAGCATGCGAGCCAACATGCTATCTGCTGCTGCCAAGCCGTATCCCCAAAAACTCGCAGCAGTCTCGCTCCAGCTCAGCCCTCGGACTACTGACCTGCAAAAGGAAACATGGAAAGGAGTGAGTGACAAAGTCACTCAGCAAGCGTTTCCAAACACTACGCTCGCAGGTCAAAACATTCACTGAGTACGTGACTCGTCACGTAGAAAATTCTACCAGACAGTTTGCTTATTCTGATTCTCTTGATATACCGAAGTATATCCATTACTGCTTAATTCTTTACTGAATTATGTTCTGCTTATGTTCTGTTACTGATCAGTTTCTCATCTGTTTCTCATGAGATGCTGTACATGACAATGAAATGTATATGCTGATGTCATGTATGCTGAAAACTATAGAAACTTGCCCTCAGGCTTGTTTTTCTGAAAAACTGTCTTTTCTGAAAACTCTTTCTGATAATAAAACTGTGATCTGAAGATCCTAAATATATATGTATAGTATATCTGAAATCTGTATCAGAAAGTACTGAAAATCTCTGAAATATCTGAAAATATCTACTGTGCAGGCCAGACTGATGAATACAGGGATTCGACACCCTGGCCGTGTGAGCTCAAGTCCTAATGAATCTACTGATGCACAACCAGCACTCTCTATTGAGCTTGGTCAGTGACCAAGTCCTCTGGTGGACGCTGGTTTCCCTCTCTAGCGGGTGTGCGAACTCACAGGTGCCCCCTCGTATTCACCCCTATCTGATATATGAAAAATCATATATGTATAACTAAAAATCATGCTGTTAGATCCTTGGATCCAGTCTGAAAATATCTGATATGACATGTCATGCTAATGTTGATAATCATGCATGAAATGCTAATTTATTAGCTGATTACTGAGTTATGTGTGCTTAGAAATGGCTTAGAGTGGCTTAATTCACTTTTAATCCCTTGTTTCTGATTTTCTGAAGGTGCACGGGCGTGTGTTCTGGGGTGCACGAGCGTGCGGCAAGACACACGGGACCGTGTGCCTACCGTGTCCCTGGGCGTGCGTGATTCTGGAATATTTTCATAAAAACTGGGCAAGGCATACGGGCGTGTGTACTCGGGCACACGGACGTGTGGCTGCCTTCTCTTCTTCCCGTGTTTCAACAACACGGACGTGTGGAATTGGGGGAGAAAGCACACGGGCGTGTGTCACTCGGGCACACGGGCGTGTGTCTGGGTTTTCAGACGCATACGGGCAGCATGCACGGCCGTGTCCCATGCAAAACTACAGACGCACGGGCGTGCCTCAGGGACGCACGGTCGTGTGCTCGACCCAGAAACTGCAGAAGGCATCTGGAAATCCAAAAATTCCCACACCAACACTTCCACACACCAAATCATCAAACATAAACACATACTACTGCTGCAAGCACGCAAATAATCATCAAATCATCAACTCAAACACGCCATATAACATAATAAAGCATATATCATCTGGAAACAGTATATATATGCATTCAAATCATGGAAAACCACTCAATCATGCCATCATCCATCATATCACAGCTCAAGCATGCTGGAAATATCTCAAACAAGCACACATAACATTCTTATACACTGGAAATAGCCAAACAGGCTCTGAAAACGGCGAGAGAAGTAAGGAAAACACTTACCTCGCGCCATGAAAGCTCTATCTCTCTCCCTGGAAGACTCTGGATCTCTAATCTGAAGCTGAGCTGCTGGGGGATCTCTCTCTGGAACTCTAGGGTTCACTGGAGCTGAGGAAGAAGAAGAGAAAATAAGCTGGGAGCTAAGCTGGAAACTGAACTGCGTAACTGAAGAAAATAAACTTATACACGGCTAAAAGGGCAGACGCACGGTCGTGTGTCCTAGGCACACGGTCGTGTGTCCGGTGGAAAATAGCCATTTCCACCCCCATATGCGCAGAAACTACAACTAAGCCCCAAAGGACTTCTAAAATGGCTCTTCTACCCCTCTAAACTCTCTAAAATGACAATTCTACCCCTTGGGTCATTACAATTTCCCACCCTATGCATATCATTGTGTTTGACATGGATGTTAAATTTGTTAGTTATTTTTAAAAGACACTTTGAAAATTTTTTGATACCACATTAATATTTTCTTCTATTTTTAACCCACAAACAAATAATCAAACTGAGATAGTTAATCGTAGTTTGAGTAATTTGCTTAGGTGTCTTGTTAGGGAAAACAAGGTAATTGAAATTTAACTCTTCCTATAATTGAGTTTTTCTATAATAATTCTATTAATTGTTCAAAAAGTAAAAACCCTTTTGAGATTGTTTATGGTTATTCTACCCATACAACTATTGATCTTTTTCCTATTTCTCCATAATATTTGCATACCTTAACTTGCTAAATCATTTGCTTAACACATTCATGATTTGTAAAATGAAATTAGATGAAAAATTGTCACAAGTAATGAAAATTATAAACTTGTTGCTAGTGTGCATTGTAAAACTAAAGAATTTAATACAAATGATTATGTCATAATTCATGAATGTTCTGAAAGGTTATCTAAAAATTCTAAGAAGTTTAACGCTTGAGCTATTGATCTTTTTCCCATTGTTCAAAAACTTAGATCTAGTGTGTATTTACTTGATCATACGAATATTAGTCATGTTTTCAACATGGACAATTTAGCATCTTATTGAGGTACTTTTGAGCCTCCTATATTGTGTTCTAGTGTTTCAACAAGTTTGCCAATACCTAAAATACCAGTATTGTTATAATCAAAGGATGACATTGAAGTCAAATTAGGAGACAAGTTTGTTGCTTTAGCTTGAGAAGGACTTCATAAGTTCTTAATCAAGTGGTTTAATCATTTAGAATTTGATGCTACATGAATGTTTAAGGATGACTTTCACTCGTTAGCTCCTACTCTTTTTGACAGTTATTTGTTGTCTATCTTGAGGGAGTTGGGTTTATTTCAATCAGGGAAGAATGATGTAAGACTTGTCAAAGATTTTAGGATCTCACATTATAGGAAAAAATTCAAATTTTAATTATATTTATTATTGTCTTAAATTAATTATTTTCTTTGAAGATTTTGATGGTTTATATAAAGGTCTAACTATTCAATGTATGATTATTTAGACTATTCAGATTATTCAAATAATATATTGATTTGTTTAATATAATTTGAGTGTCATTTTTTATAATTGTTCATCGATAGTTTGTTAGGTCATGTACTGATCCTAATTGTGTATTGATCTAATTTATTTTTTTTTTTTTTGTTTTCCTATTCCATATCAATTTGATGTTAATATTGAGTCTTGCGTCAATTTGATTCTTAGTTTGAACTGATCGTGGATTATAAAGAGAGCTTGTGGCACCAAATACTTTAATTAGACCTAGTCATTGCAGAAAACAGTAACTGTACTAATTGGCTGTGAGGTTAATGAGAACTCGTGGCAGCCACTAAATAAATTTCAAAAGAGGTTGTAGCCCTTTACACGAAACCCTTCATTCTAAATTAATCTGAACAACGTTTAATCATTGACCATTAGTGATGCATAACCTCAATCTAAACACCCTTTAATCTAAATAAATCAAAACTTGTTTTTTTCTAAAGTTAAGAGAAAAGATCTTAAGCTTTTTTGTTGTTTGGATGTCATGTTTATTAGCATGTTTCGTTCTATCAATACATACTTAACATATACTCTTTGACAACACAAACTTTTATAATTGAATATATTAGAAGGTTTAAAATGAATTTTCAACAATAAAAACATTTTATTTTAAATAAGAAAAAAATACTTTAATAAAATGTGATTTTCCAACGTCGCAAACAAAAATAGGCAATGGATTTATTTCTCCATCCAAAGAATCCAAACCCGGAAATCGAACCGGTTATGCGCACGTGTCGTCAGGAAAAGGGGGTGCAGGGGTCTGAACCGGTTTCGACCATTAATGCATCCTATTAGAACTCGTAATATAATAAGTTCTTCACTCGGATTATGCAATTCAATTGCAAAACAAACAAGGCAACCAAACCCTAATTTTACTCAACTTCTTTTTTTGTTTATTCTTGCAATCTCTGTATACTTTTCACTACGCTCAATTGCGTTGTTGAATCTTGGATTCAGAAGGTGTGAAAAAAGAACCTAAAAGTGGTGACATTTTGAGTATTGACTGTCGAAAATGCTTGTAGGTCAGAATATGTTAGCAGAAACGAAGATAATTCGTAAGAAAGGCCTAACTGGGGGGGGGGGGGGGGGGATTTCACGAGCTTCGTGTTTCGGACTCGTTTTCCATTTCCTCGGAAATCTCTGGATTTGAATCGGTTTGTGTTTGGCGCTCCTTAATCTTTTAAATTATTCTCTTTATGTTGATGGGCATAAGTTGTTGTAATTTTCTTGGAGCTTTCTTGATTTGTATAGTAATTGGGTTTTGTTTGAATTGATGAAATTACTTCACTGTGTTGTTTAAATGCGTGATTAAATCATTTTTTAGTTGGTTTTTATAATAAATTTTGGGCTCAAATTCTTTTTTTTTTTCGAGTTTTTAATCCTGGAGCGCTCCGTTTGTTAATGAGGCGGCGGACGAGCAGTTTTAGTGTTTCCTGCGGCTTTCTTGATTTGTGTTCTTATTGAGTTTTGTTTTAGTTGATAGGATTGCTTTACCTGTGTAAATAATATCTGTAAATGATTTCGTTTTTTTTATTATTTAATCTTTAATCACTTAATTTGTTGGAGTACGACTAGTTTTAGTGCTTCTTAAAGCTTTCTTGCTTCCTATACCAGTTGGGGTTTTTAGATTCTTTAAATACAATATCGATTAGATTTTTTAAGTTTTTATATTTTAATCTTTATGTAATCTCCCTGTTGATGGCTTTAGGTGAGTTTACTGTTTCTTGAAGCTTTTGGTTTAGTTGATGGATCGCTTTGCTGGGTTGTTTGCATACTAGATTAGGTTACATGTGTAAATAGTATTTGATAAATGATTTTCTTTAATGGAATTTGTGCTTAGTTCTGGATTTCAAGTCGGTGATTTATAGTTTTAATGGATGGGGTGATTAGTCACTGTATTGATAGCTGAAGTATAGATAGTTTTCTCTTCTTTCTCTTTTGGGCTTCATGGGTTTTGCACTATTTTGTTTTTTTAAGTGTATTCACCATCATACTCACTAACTTTGTGTTTGAATGAGTATATAATAAAGGGAACCATACAGAAGATCTGTTGTGATGTAAAAATTTGAGAAAGAAGAAAGTCTTAAATAGAGATTGGATTCCATTACAATCCGATAATGAATTTTAATAATTAGATATATTTCAATGAAGTTTTCTTTTCTCTATTTGACTAGGTAATGTATTTTGTGGTGAAAGAACTATTTGTAAACCTCATAGAAATTAAATTACATCATAGAGTTTGCGATTATCATATATGTGGAAAAATATTATTGAATGCAAAATGGTAATTGATTATATTTTTGAAGATTTGTGGACATTATGTTTAAGTTGCAGCTTGTTTTTTTTGTTTCTTTTAGCCTTGCTGTTTTGTTGGTTTTGAGATGCTCAGGACATCAACTAAACTCTTTTTCATTTGTTTTTTGGGTTTATAGGTTGTTAGTTGTATAGAGACCTTTAAAAGTACTATTGTAATGCCAATCTTCAATAAATCACTCTTTCCAATGGCGCAAACTTTGAGGAAAAGACTAAACCCTAAACCCTAAATCCTAAAATACAAATACCATTAACATAACTGTAGACATCTCATTTTGGACCCGACAAGGTCACTCCGATGATGAAAAACTTAAAATTGGTTCAGAGTTTTTAAGGTGTCGAACTGAGGACATACAGGCAAAACCTATGGACGTAAATAAGTAAAAGCCCAACCTAAGCCCTCCTTAATAATAATATAAAAGAAAATAAATAAATAAAAATAAAATACAAGCCCAACCAGAGGAGAAGCCCAGTAGGACCTTAGCCTGTACACAGGGCGATTGGGTATTACGCGCGCGTGTTGAGGCTCCCACCAACGTTCTTCGCACGCAGACTATCCTTTCCATGTCAATCTCCTTTTTCTCTCTCTTCCTTGCCGCGTTAGCTTACCTTTTTCCCGCCTGCCAGTTTTATTTCCTATGAATCCTTATCTAGCTTTTTGACTTACTTTCATCAGAGGCTTATCCCTTCTTTTGCGCATAACTGGATCAGGGGAATTAAATTTCCCTTGATCATGGCTCGATAGGGAGAATGGAATTCCCTTAATCTTAGCTTCCGGAGGTTTATAAAAAAAAAAAGAGAAAAAATATAGAGAGGGGGAGCTTTCTTTTAAAAAAAAAAAAAGATATTTTGAGCGAAGACGATAAACAAAATTCTAAAAAAAAAGAAGTCAGAAGCCTAACTATTGCCTGCACCGTCACTTGACAGTCCTCGGTTCAATACTGATAAAGCTCTAGAGCAAATATACAAGGTATATACCTGAGGGGATTTTAATATACTCGTTTTTTGATTTATTTTATTTTTATTTTATGTTATGTTATATTAATCATATATATGTATATAGATAAGTGTGGATGACTGGTTGTGTTTGCTTCAAATATGTGCCTTATATTTTATATGCATGTGTTGGACTGCATTATATGTATGTGCCTTATATTTTCGGAAATCCTCCTTTAAAATTTTCTTTTTTGTGTGTTGTAATTTCTATTAGCATTTTGCATGTCATGTATTGATACCCTTTTTTTGTATATTCTATATTGTTACTGTATTAGCATTCTGTATTTTTCATTCTGTTTGCATGTGTATTATATTGTATTGTATATACATATATATACATTATTCTGTAAGTGTATTTTGGATCCTGTATGCATTCGTGTCTATCACATATATATATATATATTTTTGCACGCATGTTTGACAGATGAGATTGGTCGCCTTGATGGTAGCAGGTGGCCATGTTATTCCCCCTCCCAGGTTCAAACCACGGTGGGGCAAAGTTGTTTTTTATTTTTTTATTTTGTTATTATCATTCTTTCTATTATTGTTGTTTTTCCCTTTTTGCATTCTTTTTATTTTTATTTATTTTTTTATTTTTTTATTTTACATATTCATTTTATTTTATTTTATTTTATTTTTGTAATTACAATTTGCTCCTAACAAATTGTTTTGCAGGATTTATTTATTTAATATATTTATTTATTTTATTGGATTAATTAACAAAATTATTTTTACAGGATTTATTTATTTATTATTCTTAGGCTTGTTTAGGGTTAGATAAAATGTATAGGGGTGTATGGAAAGAAGGTTGTAATTTTTAATTTCTATTTTTTTTTCGTATTTTATTATATTCGTGGATGAATTTAATTTATTGTATATGTATGATTATTAATAATGTATCGTGTGATAATTTGGAACTTAATTGAACTCGGTAACGCGCTTAACAAATGAACCACAAAAGTGGAGGCTGGCTTTCACGTCAGGTGGCATGGGTGTCTAACACCTTTCTATTGTTGTACCTGACTCTCTGAACCCGACCCATTGGGCAGATGAGGAGTGGTTGGGTCGTTTGCAAGAGATCCATAAATCGTTCATCCTCATCGATGTATATTTTTCTGGGATTACTCCCTGGTGGCGACTCCATAGACTCCGTAGCGGACCACAAACTTGTTATGCGCTCCTCTTGACCACGTTTAGGGTGGTTAAACAAGAGTTGTGAGTTTGTCCTTACTTGACGTGACAAAAATCGGCACCACAGCTCTGGCGACTCTATTGGGGAAAATGCGAAGAGTCGATTTCGATGTGGTAAGTTTGCAAAGCGCTTCTAAGTTTAATCAAGTTCCTTGCATTGCACAATACTCACACTCACTCTCACTATGCACTCCTTGTCCCTATCAACCCCGATGACAATCCAGATTTTGCCCGAAAGCCCACCGACCCAGGGGTAGTCTGTCTTGTACATTAGCCTTAGGCATCGTACCTTCGTGTATATGAAAAGAACCTTTGGTTCTTGCCTGAGGTAGCCCTTGACCTTTACCGGAGTCAAACCCATGTAGTGGCCCATAGTTGTCAATCCGTAGGACCCATTTTTGTATGTGATTGATTGAATCAAATCCTTATACATAAGGTCTCAAGTTTTTGTTGCCCATTCTGAAATATGCTTTGATCCATGACATCAAGATATCATCGATTGTTTCTTTAAGTGGCCCCTCACTAGGAGAAAATTTTTTGAAACATCGTTTTGTAGAAATTTTTGTGACATGACTGGACAAATTCCTAAATGGGCACATAAAACTTGAAACTTCATGTGCAAGGATTCATTAGGTGTAGGACCATTGGGTCTTCTGGTGACTCAATGGATATTAACCACATAGGGTGGAATTGACTTTTCTAACTTTTCATTGACTGAAGTAATAAGGGGGCGAAGAGAGTGATAAGGGGGCGAAGCCTAGACTTAAAAACGCTTCATTTTTTGAATCGCCTCCATAAGGCATGTTCATCTTTAGTGAGTCTAAGTAGATATTTTCAGTTTGAGTCATCTTGTAAGGGTAAAATTGTTAAACATCATCCTAAGTATGCAATTTCAATCTAAATCATTCTTATAAGGTGAAAATCGTTAGATGTCATCTAAATTGGCTAATTTTGATCTGAATTACCTTATAGGGGCATTTTTGTCTTTTGTCTTTCAAAATAAGTAATTTTGATTCCAATCTCTCATAAGATAAAATCATTTAGGAGTAATAGACTTACCCCTCATTCGTCTTGTTTCACATGTGCATAATTTTAGGTCTAAGTCGTCCCATTGTTGAATTCGAAATCTCATCTTTAGGGCTAAATGTGTTGTCATTAGGTTTCTTTTGAGTTTAAGTCTTCACTCTACTTAGACATTAGATCCACAATTCTTTTGTTTGTCTATTTATTGAACCATCTTTTGCCCCAATTATTGTTGAGTTTAATAAAGTCGTCATTTAAAATAAATTCATTCATATCATGCATAAACACATCATGCATATCATGCACTAACATGTCACTTTGTTAATCCTATATACATATCATGCATAAACACATCATGCACTAACATGTCATTTTGCAATCGTTTAGTGGGAGTAAAGAAATATAATCAAGGGAAACATGATGGAGGAAATGATGGAGAAGCTTGATAAGATAATTGATAAACTGTTTGCTACAAAAATAGATGACTTGATGAACAAAATGACCCAAATGATGATAAAAATGGAATGAAAACAAGAAGTAGGAGAAACTAGTGAGGTGAGGGGTTTAGCTTAAAAACAACAAAATGATTCAAGGGATGACTTCTTTGATTTGGAAGATTATTTGAAAACCCAGGAAGAGAGAGAAAGAGACTCAAAAAAGACGATAGAGGTACCATGCCCACTTCCAGGGACAGAGTAATAACTGAAAAGTTGAAACAATTAGAGAAGGCCATAATGAAGCAAGGAGCATCATACTTATTAAACTGTGATGACTTAGACAAACCTAAAGAAATGAGGGTACCACCAAAGTTTAAAGTGCCTAATTTATCCAAATTTGATGGAATTGGTGATCTAAAAATGCATTTAAGGCATTATGTCACTGTGATGGGAACAACTAGGTTATCAAAAGAACAAATGGTGGAATTGTTTCCTTTGTCATTAGAAGGGGTTGCTAGTGTTTGTTATTATAGTCTCAGTAAAGCAGATAAAATAAATTGGTGTGTATTGGTTGAAAAATTACTGCAACAATATTCTTACAACACTGCTTTAAATGTGACAATTAGGGACTTGGAAACGACCAAACAAAGGCACAATAAGTCATTCGCTAAATTTATAGCCAGATGAAGAGATAAAGCCTCCAAGATGACAAATAGACCTCTTGAGAAGGATCAAGTAAAAATGATAATGAGAAACCTTCTCCCTGCTTTTTATGAAAAGATTTGTTTCTTTCCATTAACCACATTTGAGCAATTGTATGATACTGGGATACAAATTGAAGATGTTTTGGCTGCACAAGAGAGGAAGAAGTATGCCTTCAAATTTTGTCGCATTCATCCACTAGGGGAAAATCCAATCTTGTTGAGTTTATCCCACTAGGGGCAAATCCAATCTTGTAGAACTTACCTAACTAAAGGAAAATCTAATCTTATCGAACTTCCCCAACAACGGACAAATCTAATCTTGTCGAGCTTACCCAAATAGGGGCATTTCACTAATCAGTTGAGAATAGAACTTGACCGTTATGAAGTTTCTTTAGCTTCACCATAGGTTAAATTATCCAATTGTCGGAGACGCCTAGAAAAGGCTAACCTGTCGTAGGTTTGTCTAGAAGGGACATCCTATTTCGGTAAATTTACCTAGAAGGGGTAACTTATTTTCCAGTTCTGTCTAGAAGGAGCAGTTTTTTTCGTCAGAGACGCCTAGAAGAGGCTAATCCACTTTAGGTTTGTCTAGAAGAGACATCATAGTTATGTAAATTTACCTAGAAGGGACAATTTACTTTCGAGTTATGTCTAGAAGGGGCAGTTCTTTTCGTCGGAGACGCCTAGAATGGGCTAATCCATCTTAGGTTTGTCTAAAAGAGGCATCCTAGTTCTCTAAATTTGTCTAGAAATGACAATTTACTTCTCGAGTTTTGTCTAGAAGGGGTAGTTCTTTTCGTTGGAGACACCTAAAAGATGTTAGTCCATCCTATTTTTGTAAATTTGTCAAGAATGGGCAATTTACTTTCGAGTTCTGTCTAGAAGGGGTAGTTCTTTTCGTCGGAGACGCCTAGAAGAGACTAATCCATCAGAGGTTCGTCTAAAAGGGACGTCCTATTTTGGTAAATTTGCCTAGAAGAGGCAATTTACTTTCGAGTTCTGTCTAGAAGTGGCAGTTCTTTTCGTTAGAGACACCTAGAAGAGGTTAATCCATCCTATTTTTATAAATTTATCTAGAAGGGGCAATTTACTTTCGAGTTCTGTCTAGAACAGACAGTTCTTTTTGTCGGAAATGCTTAGAAGAGGCTAATCCATGGGCTTAGGGAGCTAGAAGAGTTGCCTTTGTCATGTTGTTTGTTGACTTTTGTTGGTCCAAAATTAGATGTCTTCCTTCTGTACTTTGTTGCATTTTGCATGTATGTTCATTGCATTCACAACACACACAAAATTTACAAAGTGAAGGGCGTCTGTAGATACCCCATTTTGGACCCAACAGGGTCACCCCCGATGATGAAAAACTTAAAGATTGGTTCAGAGTTTTTAAGGTGTCGAACTGAGGACATACGGGCGAAGCCTATGGACTTAAATAAGTAAAAGCCCAACCCAAACCCTCCTTAATAATAATATAAAAGAAAATAAATAAATAAAAATAAAATACAAGCCCAACCAAAGGAGAAGCCTAGCAGGACCGCAGCCTGTACACAGGGCGATTGGGTATTATGCGTGCGTGTTGAGGCTCCCACCAACGTTCTTTGCATACAGACTATCTTTTCCATGTCAATCTCCTTTTTCTCTCTCTTATTTGCCGCATCAACTTACCTTTTTCTCGCCTGCCAGTTTTATTTCCTACAAATCCTTATTCAGCTTTTTGATTTACTTTCATCAGAGGCTTATCCCTTCTTTTGCACATAACTGGATCAGGGGAATTAAATTTCCCTTGATCATGGCTCGATAGGGGGAATGGAATTCCCTTGATCTTAGCTTTTGGAGGTTTATAAAAAAAAAGAGAGAAAAAATACAGAGAGGGGGAGCTTTCTTTTAAAAAAAAAATGATATTTTGAGCGAAGACGAGAAACAAAATTCTAAAAAAAAAAAGAGAAGTCAGAAGCCTAACTATTGCCTGCACCGCCGCTTGACAGTCCTCAGTTCAATACTGATAAAGCTCCAGAGCAAATATACAAGGTATATACCTGAGGGGATTTTAATATACTCGTTTTCTGATTTATTTTATTTTTATTTTATGTTATGTTATATTGATCATATATATGTATATAGATAAGTGTGGGTGACTGGTTGTGTTTGTTTCAAATATGTGCCTTATATTTTATATGCATGTGTTGGACTGCATTATATGTATATGCCTTATATTTTCGAAAATCCTCCTCTGAAATTTTCTTGTTTATGTGTTGTAATTTCTATTAGCATTCTGCATGTCATGTATTGATACCTTTTTTTTGTATATTCTGTATTGTTATTATATTAGCATTCTGTATTTTTTATTCTGTTTGCATGTGTATTATATTGTATTGTATATACATGAATAATAATTATTCTGTAAGTGTATTTCGGATCTTGCATGCATTCGTGTCTATCACATATATGCATTTTTGCACGCATGTTTGACGGATGAGATTGGCATCCTTGATGGCAGCAGGTGGCCATGTTATTCCCCCTTCCAGGTTCAAACCACGGTTGGGCAAAGCTACTTTTTATTTCTATATTTTGTTATTATCATTCTTTCTATTATTGTTGTTTTTCCCTTTTTGCATTCTTTTTATTATTTTTTATTTATTTATTTATTTTACATATTCATTTTATTTTATTTTATTTTTGTAATTACAATTTGCTCGTAACAAATTGTTTTTCATGATTTATTTATTTAATATATTTATTTATTTTATTGGATTAATTAACAAAATTATTTTTGTAGGATTTCTTTATTTATTATTCCTAGACTTGTTTAGGGTTAGATAAAATGTATAGGAGTGTATGGAAAGAAGGTTGTAATTTTTAATTTATATTTTCTTTTTCGTATTTTATTATATTCGTGGATGAATTTAATTTATTGTATATGTATGATTATTAATGATGTATCATGTGATAATTTGGAACTTAATTAAACTAAGTAATGCGTTTAACGAACGAATCACAAAAATGGAGGTCGGTTTTCACGTCAAGCGGCGTGGGTGCCTAACACATTCCCATCATCGTACTTGACTCTCCGAACTCGACCCATTAGACAGGTGAGGAGTGGTTGGGTTCTTTGCAAGAGATCCATAAATTGTTCATCTTCACCGATGTGTATTTTCTTGGGGTTACTCCTAGGTGGTGACTCTATAGATTTCGTAGCGGGCCACAAACCCGTTATGTGCTCCTCTTGATCACGTTTAGGGTGGTTAAACAAGAGTGGTAAATTTGTCCTCGCTTGGCGCGGCAAAAACCGGTAACACAATAACAAAGCCCATCAATCCTCTACCAAGTGAACCTTTTCAATATCATGCTCAGTCTACAAAAATCGAAGAAAAAATAAATGGTTAGTGAGTTAATTCAGTAAATGGTAAAAATCATAATATAAAGTAAACATTAAGATAAGAAATTATTAAACAATGACATACCTTTGTGGGTTTCGTAATGTTATGCATGGCTTTGATCCAATCACTTCCGCACATAAGCATACTTACAGTTTTTGGTGATAGGAATGCCCTATATGGGTCAATTACTCTACTACCAACACTGAAAGTGCTTTCTAAAGGACTGAGGAGATTGAAATCGCTAGAATTTCCAAAGCTATACGAGAAAGGATTTGGTATCTATGTTGGTTCTGATGCCACCATGCCAAAATATTGAAAGAACCTGAAGCTTCCTCAAGTATATCCTCAAGATATATATCCAATTCTAATTTATCAGACAATGCTTGTTTCATCTTCATCTTTTCCTGTCTCTAATCCTGCCATGATGGTATTTGCTGTTGTGATGTTGATGAGGTGGCCATTATAGTACCACCAGAGGTCAATGGTGTCCAGCTTCCTGGATTGGTTAATTACTAATAATAATATAACAATACTTATATTATAATAAATAAATTGATCTAGAATACTTGTACAATTTATTAAATAACTTTACAAAATTGTGCTTTTGATTTAGTTGAAGGGAAAGCGGTAGGATCTTCCAACTGAATAATGTCCTTGTATTCAGCAAACAAGTTGTGAAGCAATTCTTGGACATTATACATCTCCTCGCATGCTTGAGACTGATCATATATAAATGGGAAAGTATATTGTATGAACTCAAATTTAAACCTATGACAAATACAAAAATATAAATAAGTCATGAGGGTGATTTGAATAGTTTAGTTTAGAAGTTCACAAAACTTACCTGAGATCGAGTGTGTTTGCAAGTGACATGAGCAAATTCACCTGTCCCTAATATTTGTTAAATTTTGATTTCATGGTCGCCGCCATGAGAGCCACATCGGGATTAGAATCATGCTTTCTGTCATTTAACATCTTCTTAATTCTAAAAACTTCGAGAAAATACAAATTTGTAGTGGGGTACTAAGTCCTCGAAACAATCTTCGTAACATCATTAAAAATGCTCAAAAATTGGCATATACAATCTACCATTTTCCACTCTTTCGGAGTGGTACGAAATTCCAAGAATGCTCCATCATTGCAGGCATAACATGGGAAAACTTCCTAGAAACTCAAAGAAACCCTCAACATTTGGTATGTGCTATTCCATCGGATTGGACAATCAAGAATCAATTTTCGTTGTGGTACGTTGCATATTTTACGAATTCGGACTAAGTCCTTCTGTCTCGCTTCACTCGTCTGTATATATTTCACATCGTCTCTTATTTTGTTTATGATTTTGCTGATTACGGCCACGACATCCTGTACAAGAAGGTTGATAATATGTGTAATACCCTGTCTGCTATATATTACTGTAGACCATATATATATATATATATGTATATATTTCTAATATATAGCAGTAGGTATTATTCTGACTACTTACTAAAAATATACGTAAGTTGGTTTATAAATCTGTGATGGGTAACTAAAACCCACTGTACAGTATCTTGAAATAAATCTCATGTTTATAAAATAATAATAATATCTGGGAACATAAAAGATACTGTACAATCTAAATGCATGAGTAATACAAAGCATGCGAGCCACAAACATGCTATCTGCTAAAACTGAACATATATACATACATGTATAATTGAAAACTCGGGTGAAAACCCGCTCAAGCCATATCCCACATACCAGTCATCTCGTGCACCAAGCTTAGCTCCTTGAAACACCAACCTGCAAGAAAGAAAACCACGGGGAATGAGTGACAAGTCACTCAATAAGCATCTCTTACCTCTGCTCTTGGGTAGACTCTAGACTAAGTTGCCGCTGCTAATTAACCGCTATCTAGGCGAACATAATTAAGTCTCTGATAGCTTAAAAGCTTCTTCTAATCCTCTGCTTTTCTTATTAATTCTTACGTTCTGATAGGATTAGCTGAATTCTTTTATTTCTTTATTTCTGACGTATACCGTGCAGCTTGATCTTTCTTTTATTTCTTATCTTACATGATTCTAGTCTTATTGTCTGTATGCTTTGCCATGCTATGTACTATGTATCATGATATGCTGAAATCATGTTATTTGCCTTTGGGCCTGTTTACTGAAAACATGTTTCTGAAAATTGTTAGGATCTAAAGATTCAAAACACTGAAAAGTTGAATAAAACTGTTTCTGAAATCTCTGTATCCGAAGATACCTGTTATGTTGATCAGACTGATGAATACAAGAATTCGGCATCCTAGCCAAGTGAGCTAAACCATACCAGTGAAGTGCCAGTAAGCTGAAATGTCCTACCATACTAGTCTTTGGACCAGTAAGCTGAAATCTAACCAATCTGACCAAAGTCAGAAAGCTGAAATCCCACAGATGCCTCCTCGAATTCACCCTTACTAACTGGCTTGGATATCGAGTCCTGAATGCTGAAAACTGATGCAAATGGATCACTTGATCCCTTTTTCTGAAAACACTGTTTAACATTCTATGTTGAATGATGCTATTCATGCATGTTATCTTATAAACTCTCTTTTATTTCTGATTATAGTTTTTTTTTTTTAGTGTTGTATTGTTTTCTGTTCTCTTTCTGTATTTTGTTCTATTTCTGTTTCTATTTTTTGTTTCTGATTCTGTCTTTATTTCTGTCTTCTAATCGTAATCTATCACTAGATTATGCTGCTTAAGTCTGTTGATGAGTTTCTCTTTCTATTGTGAGATTAAAGTGTGATTCTGGAAAATATCTTATTCTTTTTCTCCTTACTTTTCTTTTCTTTTCTTTTCTTTTCTTTTTTTCTGGTTATTGAAATTTTGCTTAATTCTTTCTTTTCTCATTTCTATAAGGCGCACGGGCGTGCACTACCGACGCACGAGCGTGCATGCAAGTGCACGAGCTGTGTGTCGGTCGTGTAGCCCAACCGTGCAAGGCTCTGAAAATTCTGACTAAAATCTCACACTTGACTCACGCACGGCCTGACCCTCAGGCGCACGGGCGTGACCCCCTCTCAAAAGTTGGTCGTGCATGCCTCACATACACGACCGTGATCTTACCTAAAACCAGAATGCACGGGTGTGCATGCACGAATGCACGGGCGTGCATCTAACCTTATTTCGACACCCACGGTTGAAATTCGCAAGATCACACCAAAACTCATTACATTTCCAATCAAACATACTAGCATGCAACATACACTGCTAATAAGCTAAAAACATGCATCAATCACTGAAATAACTCAACCAAGGAATCACAAACCCAAGGAAAATGGGAAGAAGGTAAGGGAATACTTACCTAGAGCTGCTAAGATCTTCTATCTCTCTATCCTCGGTTGAATCTTGGCTGGAATGGCTGCTAAAGCTTATTAATCTCTCCCTCAAAAGGCTAGGGTTTCTTGGAGAGAAAAGAAAAGGGAAAAGCTGACTAAAGCGACAGAGGAAAACATTGGTTTATATACCAGCAGGTATGCACGGGCATGCATGGCGAGAAAAGGACGCACAGGCGTGCACACAAGAACGCACGATCGTGCTCCTTTCACAAGTTACATATAAAGCCAACAAAAGACCATTATACCCTTCTATCTCACTGAAACATATTTCTAACTGAGAAATCTCTCTTCTAACCCCGATTCAAGACCTAAAAAAACCATTCTAACCTCGGGTTATTACAATGTGGGTCGTGCAACGAACTTGGAATAGTCAACCATGAGCTACTAATGATCGTGTCATGTGAAATTCCTCTTTCAATGATATAATGCATGCGTCATTGGTTCTCACATTGTTGGCAGTGATGGTGTGCACCTACAAATTTAATTTTTAATCACACAGAATTTACAATTAGAATTTAAAAAAAAACAATAAAATAATTGAAGTTAGAGTATCATATCGTATTACCTTCTTCTGTATTTTCCATTCAGTGAAACAATTGTACAAAGCCATTGCAATGTTTCTTCCTGTTCTGGGGGGAGGCACGTGTAAGAAGCTTAATATACGCTTCTGTAAGGTTCAAGTGTTTTTATCCACCCAATAGGTAGTTACTACCATGTACTCCATATTTTGCGCATCCGACTTCCACAAGTCGGTTGTCAAACTTATTCTATGGAGGTGGCCCAACTCTTTCTTTATTTTTTTTGCTTCTGCTTGAACCACCCGTTTCCAATCAGCTTTTGCTTGTTTTTGTCCAATTTTTTCGTATAACAGTTGTAAGACCTTAAAGGAGAAATTAAACACTGGATTCTCCACGATGTTGAAAGGCAACTTAATACCCAAAATTAAATGTACGATTACCTCTCTAACCTACAAACATATGTCAAATATTGGTATACGTTAATTAAATTTTTCTGAAAAAATGTAAAAGAGAATTATTTACCTTACTATGCTCATATTTTTCGCTCATTTTGATAAGCGGTGCATTCGTCACAAATGCACTCCCATGGGATTCAATAGTCGTATACCCCAATATTGTTTGCCCCTTAGGAAGAATCTCTTTCCCCAATGTTTCTTTCTGAGCGTACATTGTTTCATGTGTCTCATTAAGTGGGTGGTTGTGTGGGTTGATTGCGACTTTGATATGTTACAAGGCGAGGTAGAACTCAATTTGGAAAATCGGTTGTCAAATAAAGGTGCCTACACCCTTATAAACCATACCAAAGGCCCATTCTCAGGCGATATGAGACTTACCACACATCATACTCCACCTCATCTAGGCTTTGCGTCCTCACAAAAGGCCCTACTCTTGCAGGACATGGGCTACTACCATGGAGTCACTACCACGGGGTCTACCAAGCTCCCACATGGGTAAAGATCTCACATGGATAAAGTGTCAAGAGCCCTGAGCTCTGATACCATATGATATGTTACAGGGCGAGGTAGAACTCAATTTGAAAAACCGGCTTGCCAAGTGAAGGTGCCTACACCCTTATAAACCATACTAGAGGCCCATTCCCAAACAATTTTTCAACATCAAAAACACAACATAACCTAGAGCTCTGATACCAAATTGATCTGAATTGAAGCCCTTAATCTCTCTTTAATGGTGAACAAATAGCATTTGAATGATGGTCCGAAAATCCGGCAAACAAGCTCCTGAACCATGTAATATCAAGCAAATTTCCCACCCAAAACTAACATTCATGCAACTCCAATCTATCATCACTTCAAGCAAACTTCAAGACCATCAAACATGAACTAAAACTAGCAAGAAAACATACCTCAAGCATAAAGGAAATCTTCCACCAATTTGAGGGTGATCCAAGCATAAAGATTTCTTGCACACAAGCTTTAAGGAAGGCTCCACCCACTTGATACAAGAATCACCAATTTGAATCTCCACCACCAACTTCTTTCTTGCAATGAAATTGGATAAAGGATGCAACTTGGTTTCTAAGAACACTAAGTTCTAAGAACTCAAGAGAGAAAAACACAAGCTTTTAAAGTTTCATTAATTCTTTCAAAGTCGTTACAATGAGTTTGAGTTGCTTTTATATAGGCAAGTTACAACCATAGTTAACTTAAACTAACTTTAGTTAATTTAAAATACATTTCAAATGAAATGAAAGAAAACATAAAAAATACAAATTAAATAAGTCTTCTAAATCTAATTACAAAGTAGAATTAAATATAAACATAATTAAAATATCATAATTTGTATGCTTGTAGTTTTCCCTTGATTGAGTTGTCTTAGATTCGAATTTTCATTTGATTTTTTGAATTCGATCTGGAGAATCGTTGACATTCGAATCCATGCTAGACGTCATTAAAAATTCAAAAATATCAAGGCTGGAGCATTGGAGAAGTTTTGGAATCAGAAGCATGCAATAAAATGCTTGAAAAATGCTGAAAAGGTGAAATCAAGGCAGAAGGCACGTAGGAGCATGGAATGGGCGTTGGGACGCGTGTGTGCTAGGCTAGCGTGCGTGTGCTAGGCTAGGCACGCAGGCGTGCATGAGTGCACACTTGCGTGTGTAGCAAGGCAGCATGCGGGCACGTGCACTGGCATGCGTGCGACTGTGCGTAAGGTAGGAGCGCGGTGCCAAGCAGGGGAAATTTTTGCGTGGCCTGTTTTCACTCGTTTCTTATCCGAATTGAGTCCCGTTTTTTTCTTTAGCTTCGTATGAAGCCATTTTATAATTTTGACTCTTTGGTGTGCCATTTTCTAATTTTCCAAATTCTGAGCATGATCCGAAGGCTTTGAGGAATATTATGCACACTAGTCCAGGAGGCGTTCGTGTTATCGTGCACAGTTGGAATTATGACTTTCAGAGGCACATTTGGTCTTCTTTGCTGAGCATAGATTACTGGAATGCACTTTGGAAGGCTTGAAATACAAATTGTAGACATCGAAAACTTGATTGTTGAAGTCACCTTCAATTTTACGCACAAGAGCGGATATGGATTCATATCAAGCTTCAACTTCTTATCACAAAATTTACAAACCGCGTATCGTACATCTCTTATAGTAACTATTTTCTCCTTAGGAAAACATTCCCACACAACGAATGTCTTTCGTTTTTTTCTAGGTGGGATAATGGTGGTAGGCGGAGAGGAGGACATAGTTGTTGGTTGCTCAGTACTGGCATCTCCCTCATTTTCATTGTCAGTCTGATAGGTAAAAGTTTTTGATGACCGTCATGTCCACTTCAACGTCGTCCAATCAATCACAAGTTGGCCCAGAGGGCACATGATGCCTACTGGTCTGACGGGGAGGACCTGATCCTTCTGTATTTCATTGATCCATAATCTATAAATGAGTTGGAGACAAAATTTAAATGGTGCGTGTGAGAAGACAAACATAAATGAAAATAAATCGATCCCATATAAAAAGTAACAAATGAGGAACAAATATAAACTTAATACTACCAAGTGATTATTATGAGGAAAGAGCAAAAAAAATTTAAAAAAAGTGTAAGTAACAGTTACAATATTCAAGTTATTTAGTTGTTGGAAGATGAAAAAAAAAATTAAATAACTCACAGTTAATAAACAATATGTTGATTACTTTTATTATCTGTTTGACATATGTTATGGACAAAATTTGAATAACTCACAATTAGTGTAAAATAGTTTACTAATGTTATCTTTGTAGAATTTCACTTATATAAGGATTTTTTGTGTACTTTTGATAATTAATAATGTCATAATGTTTTGGTTGTTTCTTAGGGATATATGGTGTGCCTGCACATTGCTTTAATAAAGTGTTGATTGTGTATTTGTTTTGTATAGTAGGCTATGACTTACTGTCTGAATTGCTTTAGTTAAATGCTGTTTTGAAGTCCTATAGGTAATTTTGCAATTTTGATGACCTTGACTTTTATCCCTTTCATCTTCTTATCGTCCAAAAATTTTGAATTGTTTGTTTTGTCATTAAGACATTTCTTTAGAAGGTGAAACACTTTATCTTGGGGTTTCCCTCTCTGCTTTAATTTAGGTGTTAAGGTCTTACTTTTTTTTTGATACATTAGTTTTAATTGTATCTCACTTAGTTAAAGAAGGTATACCCATGGCAGCCTGAGTTATTCAATTAGCTCTGTATATAAAAATATATGATATGCAAGTCCTATATGTCAATCTGAGCCATATAACAGTGTTAATATGTTTGTCTATTGTTTACATGCGGAGAACAAATTTTGAGTGTTCAGCTTCAGGATGACTACAATATTTCTATATGATTGTCTGCCAATGTACACTTAAAAGTTGTTAGTGGTAATAAGGGGAAATATGATAATTGTGTTTCTCGTTTATGTTGAAAAGACGTGAACAATATTTTAAACTCCATATACATCAATTTTCCATATACATCAACCCTAATTTAAAATAATGAGTCATAATATATGGTCATATAAAAAGAATGGGTGTCTATCGCATCTAATTTCAGCTGGCAGTTGGAACCAAACAAAAGCCAACAAAAAGCCTACACCCATGTCTATATCTATCCATAAAAAGCTCACATAACACAACCGCATCAGTTGACAATTTCAGCCTAACACCCACATTGTAATACCCTGCCTGCTAGATATTACTATAGACTATTTTATTTCTTTATAAATATATATCTCTAATATATAGCAGTAGATACTACTCTGACTGCTTACTGAAATTATGCGGAAGTTGGTTTATAAATGTGTGATGGGAAACTAAAACCCACTGTACAGTATTCTGAAATAAAACTCATATTTATAAAATAATTATAATATTTGGAAACATAAAAGATACTGTACAATCTGAATGTATGAGCAATCCAAAGTATGCGAGCCACAAACATGCTATTGGCTGAAACTAAACATAAATACATACATATAACTGAAAACTTGGGTGAAAACCCACTCAAGCCATATCCCACACACCAGTCATCTCGTGCACCAAGCTCAACTCCCCGAAACACCAACCTGCAAGAAAGGAAACTGAGGGGAATGAACGATAAGTCACCCAATAAGCATCTCCTACCTCTACCTTCGGGTAGACTTTAGATTAAGCTGCCCCTGTTGACTAACTGCTATCTAGGCGAACTCAACTAAGTTCCTGATAACCTAATAGCTTCTTCTAATCCTCTGCTTTTCTTATTAATTTTTGCTTTCTGTTAGAATTAGTTGAATTCTTTTATTTCTTTATTTCTGACGTATACTGTGCAGCTAAATCTTTCTTTTATTTCTTATCTTACATAATTCTGGTCTTACTGTCTGTATGCTCTATCATGTCATGTACTATGTATCATGATATGCTGAAATCATGTTATTTACTCTTAGACCTGTTTACTGAAAACATATTTCTGAAAACTATTGTTAGGATCTGAAGATCTAAAACACCGAAAAGCTGAGTAAAACTATTTCTGAAATTTCTGTATCCGAAGATATCTGCTATGCTGATCAGACTGATGAATACGGGGATTCGACATCTTAGCCAAATGGGCTAAACTATACCAGTGAAGTGCCAGTAAGCTGAAATGTCCTACCATACCAGTCATTGGACCAATAAGCTGAAATCTAACCTATCTGACCGAAGTCAGAAAGTTGAAATCCCACAGATGCCCCCTCGAATTCACCCTTAATAATTGACCTGAATATCGAGCCCTGAATGTTGAAAACTGATGCAAATGAATCATTTGATCCATTTTTCTGAAAACATTGTTTAACATGTTATGTTGAATGATGTTATTCATGCATGTTATCTTTTCAATTCTCTTTTCTTTCTATTCTGTATTTGTTACTGCTTTCCTGTTTTCTGTCTCTTTCGGTTTCTGTTTCTGATTTTGTTTTTGTCTTTATTTCTGTTTTCTAATCGTAACCTATCATTAGATTACACTACTTAGGTCTGGTGATGAGTTTCTTGTTCTGTTGTGAGATTAAAGCATGATTCTGGAAGATATTTTATTCTTCTTCTCTTTTTCTCTTTCTTTCCTTTTCTCTTTCTCTTTCTTTTCTTTTCTTTTCTTCTTTTTTTTATTATTGAAATTCTGCTTAATTCTTTTCTTTTTCTCATTTTACTAAGGCGCACGGGCATGCAAGATCGGACGCACGGGCGTGCATGCGAGTGCACGGGTCGTGTGTCAATCGTGCAGCCCAATCGTGCAAGGCTCTGGAAATTTTAACTAAAATCTCATACTTGGCTCACGCATAACCGTGACCCCCTCGCATACACGACCGTGACCTTGCCCAAAAGCAGAATGCACGAGCGTGTATCCAGCCCTATTTTGACACCCATGACTGAAATCTGTAAGATCACACCAAAAACTCAACCCAAACTCATTACATTTCTAATCAAACATACTAGCATGCAACATACACTGCTAATAAACTAAAATCATACATCAAACACTGAAAACACCCAACCAAGGAAACACAAATCCAAGGAAAATAGGAAAAGGTAAGGGAATACTTACTTGGAGCTGCTAAGAACTTCTATCTCTCTATCCTCGGCTGAATTTTAGTTGGAAAGACTATTAAAGCTAACTAATCTCTCCCTTAAAAAGCTAAGGTTTCTTGGAGAGAAAAAAAAAAGGGATAAGCTGACTGAAACGGCGGAGGAAAAACATTGGTTTATATACCAGTAGGCATGCACGGGCGTGCGACAAACATGTACGGGCGTGCATGACGAGAAAAGGACGCACGAGCGTGCACACAAGAACACACGGTCGTGCTCCTTCCACAAGTTGCATATAAAGCCAATAAAAGACCATTCTATTCTCATATCTGACTGAAACATATTTGTAACTGAGAAATCTCTTTTCTAACCCCGATTCGAGGCCTAAAAAGACCATTCTAACCTCGAGTTGTTACAATCTCCCCCTCTAATAAAAATTTAGACCTCGAAATTCCTCTTCTAAACTGCTCTAAGAGGAAACTCTCTCTAGCTCAACTCTACAAAAGGCAAACTTGGGCTAGGCTGCTCTTAACTCTTTTTTTTTTTTTTACTCTTTGGAAGCAAGCTGACATCCTTGGACATCTCTAGTACTAAACTTCTTCCTTTGCTTCCACTACGCACTCTGATCCACTTACTTTGAACCCTATCTTGATCCTCTGACCAAGTTGAACTGATATTTAACTGAAATGGAGCATCTAAAAAGAAACACTAACTCAATTCACTGAGCTGGGTGGTCTCTGTCTCTCTCTACTGCCTTTGCACCACCTCTGACTAAGTCTGCTCTGCCTCTCTTGAGTCTGAATCTATCTCTGGGTGGACCTGCATCTCCTCTAACTGGACACTTTGAACTCCTATGTTCTGACTGATGACATCTGAAACACTCGTCATGATCCGCTAAACATTCATCCAGATGTCTCCTCTTACACCTGGTACACTCTAGCAGTTGGAACTAGGGCTGATCTCTTTGTCTCTCCTCTTCTCTGACTAGCTGCTTCTTCTTCTTGTCTCTCATCTCATGAGTTGGCTCTTTTCCTCGGTCTTCAGCCCTATCTTTCTCTGACAATTTCTCACATCTTTCCATCCTTTGGAGGTACAACTCTGATCTCAAAGCTCTACCCAAAGCATCACTAAATTTTTGAGGAGGAGAAGATCTTGTCATCACATCTCTTGCTATGGCAGGGTGTAGACCGTGAACAAACTTCTGCACTCTACCCAACTCTGATCCTGCAAAAGTGGGAACAAATTTAGCCAAAGCACTGCATCGGGTTGCATACTTTTTTACTATACTTGACCCTTGAGTCAACTCAATGAATTTCTGAGCTTTGACATGTACCATGTCTGCACTCCTGAACTCATCATCAAACATCTGTTTGAACTCTGCCTAAGTCAAACTGTCTTCATTGACTACTGTCTTCACGAGATTCTACCAAATCTGTGCTTCTCCTCTGAGCATAAACACTACATATCTGACTTTCTCTCTATTTGACATGCTGAATAAACCCATGGTACTTTATATCGCCTCTATCCAATCCTCTGCGGTGGTTAGATCTCTAGAACCACTGAACGTAGGAGACTGATGAGCTCCTAGTAAACTGAAAATGGGATGCAATCTCTCTGTGTCTTTGACACCCACTGACTCTGTCTCTATACTGTGTCTCTGCCTTGGCATCTGAAAACTACGTCTGACTGGCTCTGGGTAACCACCTCGAACAGATTCCTGATGATATCTTCTCTCAGGCTGCTGAAATTCTTCTCTTATCACATCTCTGATCATCTCTCTGACATCTTCAATGCTGACAGATCTTCGAGAGCCCTGGGACCCTCTTTTAGGCCTCTCTGAACTACTACCCTCATCTACTCAAAATCTAGGAAAACGGGGCATTATATCTAAAATCACACAAGAAGAGGGTTATGATCTACTATCTATACTGAATCTACTACTGAGATACTTACACTGAACGAGTCACGAGCTGTCGCTGTTGGGATATGCTGGCTCTATGCTCATGCACTTTAGAATAAAATGCATGCTGAAAAACATTTTTCTGAAAACATTGGCTCAGAACTAGCCCTGATGGCTCAAAACATGCTTTGATACCAACTTGTAATACCCCGCCTACTATATATTACTATAGATTTTTTTTTCTTTATACATATATATCTCTAATATATAGCAGTAAGTACTACTCTGACTGCTTACTGAAATTATGCGGAAGCTGGTTTGTAAATGTATGATGGGAAACTAAAACCCTCTGTACAGTATCATGAAATAAAACTCATTTTATAAAATAATTATAATATCTGAAAACATAAAAGATACTATATAATCCAATGCATGAGCAATCCAAAGCATGCGAGCCACAAACATGCTATCTGCTGAAACTAAACATATATACATACATATAATTGAAAACTCGGGTGAAAACTCGCTCAAGCCATATCCCACACACCAGCCATCTCGTGCATCAAGCTCAGCTCCCCGAAACACCAACCTACAAGAAAGGAAACTGAGGGGAATGAGTGACAAGTCACTCAGTAAGTATCTCCTACCTCTACCCTCGAGTAGACTCTAGACTAAGGTGCCTCTGCTGACTAACTGTTATCTAGGCGAACTTAACTAAGTTCCTGATAGCCTAATAGTTTCTTCTAATCCTCTGCTTTTCTTATTAATTATTGTGTTCTGTTAGGATTAGCTGAATTCTTTTATTTCTTTATTTCTGACATATACCATATAGCTAAATCTTTCTTTTATTTCTTATCCTATATGATTCTGGTCTTACTATCTGTATGCTCTGTCATGTCATATACTATTTATCATGGTATGCTGAAATCATGCTATTTGCCCTTAGGCCTGTTTACTGAAAATATATTTTTGAAAACTGTTGTTAGGATCTGAAGATCTAAAACACTGAAAAACTGAGTAAAACTGTTTTTGAAATCTCTGTATCCGAAGATATCTGCTATATTGATTAGACTAATGAATACAAGGATTCGGCATCCTGGCCAAGTGGGCTAAACCATATCAGCGAAGTGTCAGTAAGCTGAAATGTCCTACCATACCAGTCCTTGGACCAGTAAGCTGATGTATGAGCTTGTTTGATGATATTTGTTATGTAATCAAGTTGACTTAATGTAATTAATGAAGCATGCAACAAGATTTAATAAGATACGATGTTAAACCACTTAGATTTAGGTTAATAGCATGCTTAATTGGAAATTATTTATATTGTGGAATTGCTTCTAGGTACACAATTACCATGATTTTTACTCTAATCCAATGATGAATGATAAGTTGAGATGATGTGATTGAATATAAACATGCTTAGAATGTTTATTTATGTTACTTGATAAAATAAGAGTTTTAATGCTAATGATGTTGAGATTTGTTATGGATTGATAAAGAATTAATGAATGATTATTTTATATTGATGATTCAATATTGTTCAATGCATTTAGACATGGTTTAAGTAGAAAATTGAATAGATATATGGTCATTTGGCCAAGATCTATAGTAACATAATGCAATGTATGACCATACGTTCGAGAAGAAACACATAATCATATGGTCACATTCTGCAGCATCACGATCATGCATGTTATGCATGCATGAGTGGAGCAATGTCAAGTTGTCTTACTGGAGACACAACAGTTATGTGTTGAGTCATAGTTATGTGCACGTGTTAAGTTTACATTAAATATAGAGTTTAAGGAGGACACAACTGTATAGTACAAGAATTTTTCAAAATTTAATTTTAAATTAAAGAAAATGGTAGAACATTAAATAAGTCAAATTAAAGGAAATTATAATAATATTACTCGAATTAATAAAAAAGAAACGTTATAAATTTAATAATGAATTAATGAAAAAAATTATAAAAGAAACCTTATAAATACTAATCATAAGAATTAATAAGAAATATTATTAAGAGAATATTAATAACAATTTTAACAAGATGTTAAGCTTTGATTCATGATGAGCATCACATAACATTTAATGCTAAAGTAATAATTTCAAAGAAATTAAATCTTTTACATGTATAAGTTTTAAAGTAGAATACCTGATGTTCCGAACATTTTTTAGAGCTGGATACGAAGAGGTGTCCATGAGTTTGCACACTCATTAAAAAGGGAAACCAATGTTTGTTAGAGAGAATATAGTTATAGACTAAACTCATTAAAGAGAGTGCTAATCATGCATTAGTTAAACTCACATAGTCGGAATATCAAATCTCTGTATTCATCAGTCTGATTAACACAAATGTTTGAAAAAATGATTTTATGCATGATTTTTATAAGAAAGAGAGATTTTAAAACAAGTTTATAATGAGATATTTGGATTGATTATGGCATGGTTTATTCCTATGTTCTAAGGAAGTAAGCCTTTGGGCTAACTCATGAATTTCAATATGTTTTTATCATGACATAATATGATTAAGAGGAAAGATAAGATAAGAATAATAAGATGAGAAAAGACTATAAGTTAAGTAATAGCATAAGAATTATGATAAGACATGAATGCTAAAAGATATGAGATGACTTTTGATAAGATATATGATATCATGTATTATACAACTTTCATATATTTTATGTACAATTACACTTTAATAGCATTACGATTTGAGTTATTACAACTTTATTACAATTTCACATTTATGTTTTTAAACATTTGTATGCATTAATAATACATGAGATTTTCAATAAAGAATAATAAATGTTTTATGCTTCTGTAGTGTAAGAATGAATGTATGGTTTAAGCTTCTGCAAAATAAATATGTTCAAATAAGTATGTTTGTGATACTGTATATTAAATATGTAGAACAAAATAAAATATAAAGTAGTATTACAATTAGTAACCAAAAGAGGCGGGTTTTTATTTCGTTTGGTGTGGGTTTTACCTTAACCCTGGGGTTTGTCTAATGGTAAGGTTTCTTTTACAATTTGTTGTCTTTTGCTTGTTTCCTCTCTTGAATTTTATCTTACTGTTTACTTGGCTAAGTTTTCGAGAGAGTTGTGTAACATGTTGTATTCTTTGCTTCTGGAATTTCTCTCTGTTAAGACTCATTTCTTTTATAGTTATTTGCTTTGTTTAATGAAAGTTATTTAAATAAATTAAGAAAGAAAAAGTTATTTAAATAGAAAGAATTGATAAGAAACCATTTGATATGAATTCAAATATGAATTCAATTGTGATTTCAGAAACATCATCATCGATTCATGCCTTGGTGCCTTTAAATTGTCTCTTAAGCCAATCACAACCTTTCAAGCCATCAAGACAAGAAAAACAAGTTTATCTGACTTCAATCAGGCATTCAAAAGAAATTTCGAACCATTTCAAACAATTTTTCCCAAAGCCTTCAAATCATACTTAAAATTCACAAAATTCAAAAACGACATGCCAAAGACTCAAAATTTATCAATTCGAACGAGAAACAAGTCAAAACAGGCCATGCAAAATTTTCCCTTACTTGGTGTCATTGCGTGCATGATCCCATACATGTTCGTGTGCATACGCGCATGTTGCCTTGCTATGCATGCAAGCATGCTCACACATGCCTACATGCCTAGCGCCCCCATGTCTTAATGTCTGCATGCCCAGCGCTCGCGTGCTCCATGCGCTCACCTATTTGCCCTAGCACTCGAGTGCGCACTTGCATGTTGTACTCCCTGTGCCATGGCATGGTGTCACAATGCCCGATTATGTCTTTTTTAGTTTTTTTCTTTTTTTTTTTTTTGCATTTTCAAGCTAATTTTTTATGTTTTTGCTTCTAGAATTTCTCCAATGCACCATTATTAATGTTTTAGGATTTTGAATGGCTTTCAACATGAATTTAAATATCGACAACCTTTCAAATCAAATTTGAACAATCAAGTTAAAAATTTGAATCCAAGACAACTTAATAAAGGGAAACTGCAAGCATGCAAATTATGTCATTTTGAATATGTTTAAATTTAATTGTACGTTGTAATTAGATTTAAGATACCTGTTTAATTTTTATTTTAATATTTTATTTTTTTTAACTTGAAAGGTATTTAAATTACCTAGGATTTATCGTAAGTTAACCATGGTTTGTATCATGCCTATAAAAGGCAACAATTTTATTGTAAAATGGGACTTTTGATGAATTAATAAGAATTTAAAAGTTTCGCTTTTCTTCCTAATATTCTTAGATGTTGGTGTTCTTGGAAATCAAGTGTCAATCTTTAATTTTCATTGCAAGAAGGATGTTAGTGATAGAGATTCAAATTGGTGATTCTTGTATCAAGTGATTGAAGTCTTCCTTTAAACTTGTATGCAAGAATTTTTTATGTTTGGTTCACCCTCAAATTGGTAAAAAATTTCCTTTATGTTTGAGGTTTGTTTTCTTCCAAATTTTTAGTTTATATTGTTGATATTGAATTGCTCTTTATTTCCCTACATTTCTTGGTGATGTCTGATGGTGAAAATTGAAGTCTTGAAACTTGCTTGAAGTGGTGGTTAATTGGAGTTGAATATATGTTAGATTTGGGTGAGAAAATTGTATGAAATTAAATGACATTGATACTTGAACACTATTGGATTTTCAGGATGGAGCTATGAGCCTTAGAATCTATTTTGGGAGCATGAAAACCCTCCGATTTCAGATCACCATTAACATGTTATAATGGCTGGAAAGTATTTAAGAACAAGGAGAAAGATATGAATTAGCAAAAGGAGAACATTATTCTAGTCAATGGGGAGGAGAAATAAAGGGAAAATAAAAGATAATAAAAATAGAAAGTATAAAATAATAAGAGTACAAATATAGTTCGTCATTATATTTTGTATAAATTGATTAAAAAATTATATATTAATTATTAAAATTAATATGTGAATCTATCAAAGGAAAAGTAGGTTTTTCAAACTAGAAAAAATAATATAGTTTAATCAAAGTTTGGTTAAAATATACGCATTTTACAATCAATCTTAAAATGGGATTGCCCCTCTCCAATACCGTTGGACTTCGTGGGTGATAAATTATCGTGAATCAGCACAACACGATTAATATAAGGCTCCCACGTGGAACGAAACTCTTTCTTAGATTGAATTTGTTAAGTCATCTAATGGATCATCGACGTGGCAAATTTCAGTCCAGAGACTTTCTATAGAAATACTTAATACCCCTAATCAGAAAAAAAGTTTCGATCCACTGAAATAGCTTTAATCGATTTATTGTGGCGTTAAACTTCGGATTATCAACATTTTATACTATAAGGGTAGAATAGTACTTGCAAATCAGTCTTCTCCCTCCCAAAAGCCTCCAAGCAATTTCCCTTCCATGCAGACCACACAGTTATATCTGTTAAAAAAGAGAAAATAGAAAAAGTGAACTCTAACCTGAAATGAAACTCTTCACTTCAACACCCGCTTCATCTTCTTCCTCCAAAACTGTCTTCTGTCCCTCACGAAACCCTAACAAATCTATCTTCCCCTTCAAAATTCCATTCAAAACTCATCTCTCTTTCCCTCCATACCGCTGCCGGCAAGCTTCCTCTCCTTTACTCCTCGACCAAACCAACAACAAGCTTCCTAACGTCGAAGAGAAGGAAGATTCTCTGAAGAAAGTACTTGTGGTTCGCCGCCCGGTTAAGGAGGTCTCTGATGATGAGGATGATGACGGTGGTGCTGAAGATGGTGTTGGTGGGTCGTCATCAGCGATAATAGATGCTAGTCTCAATGAGTTTGCTAAAAAGATGCCAATCTTTGAGCCTGAGAGAGTGGACTCTGGTTCTCAAGAAAAGCCGCTTACAGTGAACTTGGATTTGGCATTGTACAAAGCTAAGATTTTGACCAAAAAAATTAGATATAAAGAAGCTGAGGAGATTCTTGAAAAGGCATACAAGTGCATGTTTCATTGTGTGTGTGTGTGTGTGTGTGTGTGTGTGTGTGTGTATATATATATATATATATATATATATATAAAGCTGAGCTGAGCTGAGGATAGTGAATGATGACTTTGTTTGTGTTTTTATGTAAAGTGTATATCTTATTGGCCGGAAGACGCCCTATGTGGCTTTGGGGAAGATTTTGAGTAAGCAGTCAAAAATAGCAGAAGCTAGAGCTGTGTATGCAAAAGGTAGCCAAGCTACTCAAGGAGAAAATCCCTACATTTGGCAGGTCAATTTCTGTTCTTTTCTCAGTTCCATATTACATTGCTATTCTAATTTTGTTCAATGTTTACGTTCGACTTGCTGATTTTACGTGCAATTGCAAATATCTTAAAGGGGAAATTTTGTAAATGTTGTCTCTAAATGATCATTCGATATTTGATTAGAGATAAGAGAGTTTAATTCATCTCTTGACACCAGGAGTTTTTCCCCAAAAAATTGCAAAATGGGATTATAACTAGGTCCTTATGGAATTGAGTGAATTTGATTCATATGATGATTTTATGACCTAATTACTAGAACAATTGAATGCCTGTTGATTCTTCCTGCCAGAACCTATGAATTACATATTCTGTGCTGTCATTCCTTTCATTAAGAGTTGATCGACAGTTATTTTTTATGACAGTGCTGGGCTGTTTTGGAAAATAAGTTGGGGAATATAAGGAAATCTAGAGAGTTATTTGATGCAGCTACAGTTGCTGACAAGAGGCACATTGCTGCCTGGCATGGATGGGCAGTCCTGGAGCTGAAACAGGATAATGTCAAGAAAGCAAGACAGCTGCTTGCTAAAGGTATTAAGTTTTGTGGCGGAAACGAGTACATATATCAAACACTTGCATTGCTGGAAGCTAGAGCTAATCGATATGAGCAAGCTCGGGACCTATTCCAGCAAGCTACTAAGTGTAATCCAAAAAGCTGTGCCAGTTGGCTTGTAAGTTCTTAAAAGATCCATTCACTCTATCTGCTGTGAAATCGAGCTTCTCATTTTAATTGTCAGGATACAATGTAGTCTGACTTCTCGTGTCCTTCTGTTATGTATGACTTTTCGTGATTCAGGCGTGGGCACAATTGGAGGTGCAACAGGAGAACAACCTGCCTGCTAGGAGACTATTTGAGGTAACCTATTGTAATATATAATCATGTATTAATGTTGATAAAATTTTCTTGAAGCAAATTGTAAGGCTAACTTAACCATTATCAGCTTGTGAGAAAGCTTTTCTCATTTACCATTGTCAGCTAGTTACTTTCTCATGTATGTTTTAGGTCTGCATTCTCTAATGGTATCCACCAATAGACTGTATGCTTATTTCTTATTTTGATTTGTAGAAAGCCGTCCACACAAGTCCCAAAAATAGGTTTGCCTGGCATGTATGGGGAGTTTTTGAAGCAAACATGGGTAATATTAACAAGGGAAGGAAACTTTTAAAGATAGGCCATGCACTGAATCCTAGGGACCCTGTTCTTCTTCAGTCTCTTGCTCTGATAGAGTATAGATACTCAACTGCCAATGTTGCTCGAGTGCTGTTCAGGAAAGCATCTGAAATAGATCCAAGCCACCAACCAGTTTGGATTGTAAGAAACTTCCAATGTAATATCGAACTGTCAATTAAGTACATTTTATAACCAAATTATACACATGGACGCATTGCTGCATCGAATTGTTTCTACCCTATTTATAGTTTAAATGGTAATTTCTTCATGCACATTTAAATTTGTTGGAGAATAGAAAGGTTAACTGAAGTATTTGGTTGCTTAGGCTTGGGGGTGGATGGAATGGAAAGAAGGAAATATATCCACTGCAAGGGAATTATACCAAAGGGCATTATCGATTGGTTCAGCTAGTGAGAGTGCTGCTCGATGTCTGCAGGTAATGACCAGTATTATATAGACTGATAGTCTACCTCCTTGACACTTTGCACGTCTGATTGAGTAAATACCAATTGTCATTCCTTACAGGCTTGGGGTGTTCTTGAACAGAGAGTTGGTAATCTATCAGCAGCTCGAAGGTTATTTTGATCCTCACTGAATATAAATTCTCAAAGTTATATAACATGGATGACATGGGCACAGCTGGAGGAGGAGCAAGGAAATTCTGTGCGAGCTGAGGAAATTCGTAATCTCTACTTCCAGCAGGTTAGTAGTTGTACTAATTACTGCATTTATCTGTTTAAGACTATAATTCCTACACAATTTCTCAGATAAAGAAATAGTCTGATCGTCTTATTTTATCCTTCTATGTCATCCAAATTGTGATCCCCAAAAGCCATAACCATATTGCATTATTTTCTATTAGTAAAACATCTATATATCTATGTTTACTTGAAACGGGGGTGGAGATGTGCTAATGTAGAATTGTACTTCTAGATGCAAGATATAGTTTTCTAAGAACTTCTCTCTTATGAGATTTCAGCTACTGATAAACAACAAATCATATTTGCATTGAATGTGCCAGCGAACTGAAGTTGTTGATGATGCTTCCTGGGTTATGGGACTCTTGGATATTATTGACCCAGCACTAGACAGAATTAAGAAACTATTGAACTTGGAACGCAACTCATATAACAGAGAACCGTCAATATATAATCCTCGAGTTGACGAAGATGACACCAATGAGGAGTCAGCTGGCACTTCTCCAAATTCTAATCTTAGCAATGACTTGGAAGGCCCAAGCGGATTTGATTTGGATGAATTTGTCCAAGAAAGGTTGTCTCTAGATCCTGATAAGCTGGACGTTCTGCTTGAAACAGCAAAATCTTCTGTGTCAACAAGAAGTAAACCTTCAAGAAAAATATACAGATCAAGAAACAAAATTGCAGCAACGCTGACTCAAACCAATATTTAGTCAGTAGATGTTTGGTGTGATGAAGTGTAGAACATTCCACCCTACAATTTGTACTAGGGAAAAGAAATTTTGGACCCTGCGACTATGTTTGAATATAGGTACATCATCAAAAGCGACAGCAGATGCATAACACTAAATTTGAAAATGATAAAACATTGTGTGCTGATGAAAGTGAATTAATTGAGAATAAACCCAGCTTCTCTGTACCATGTAATAGACCAATCAAATAGATGAACATGCATAGTTCTTGACTTACTCTAATTTCTCTTACAAGCTTTTCATGCTGAAGGAAAAATAGCGCTGATTTTGACCCTCTGGTTCTTGAACTTTATGATAGAGAACTCAAACGTTTTGACCCATTTGTCCAAATCATTGTCTAAAACGCAAAGTCTGATAAAATCAGATTCCAAATTCGTGTTATGTGAGTACAATAAAATTAGCAAAATATATGTGGTGTATCCTACAGTGGGGTTTTTTGTTTTTTTTAATAATGCATACTGGTTTGTCCATATACAAATAAGAATTGCACCCTCAAAGACAGTGGCACTTATTCATATATTTGATGTTTTCTGTATCTTTCAAACTAACAAGACTATAATCCTTCTTCATAAGAAGAAATATTTTTAGCCATGATCAGCAGCAGTAACATCAAGAAGAATTTTGAAGGACGATACTACATACATGCTTTCTAGATCGTTGACATCTCTTGTGGATTATCCGAAGCGTGAACGTCTTGCTAGTCTTGTTCGCCACTAAGAACTGGATGATCAATAATGTTTGAAGGTCTAGGAACATGTAAAACGAGATCAATAAAATAAGTAATCACACAATAAAGAAAAATAGCATGTCTGCAATTACACTTAAACAAAAACATAATGTGGTTATATATTCTAGGATTATCATCCTTGAACCAAATTATATTAGGATTCTTATTACTAAATTGAACTCTACTAGTACTCCAATAAAATTCCTTAGAAAATCTTATAGTGGCTCTTCACGTGATAAACCCAAACCGCTAATTAATGTATAGTAGGTGTGACAGACTTTTGTTGCATTACATCAAGTAAGACTTGTCATTTTTATTTAGTTATTCCAATAATGATCAACCGCTAATTAATGTACTTGGGAAAAAATGCAACAAGGATGAACAATTTTTTGGATTCCTTATAAAGAATCCAATCACATCCTTGCTTGCCTAATGTATGAGTTCAAAGAGTTAGGTACGATGTAAGAAAGTGTTAGACATGCATGCTACCTAGCCTGTAGGTTGGCCTCCACTCTACGGTTCGATTTAATTAAGTTTTTAATGTTCTTAATCTCTCATATTTAAACAAATCAAATGCAACAATTAATTTATCTATAAAGCAGTAAATAAATAAATAAATAAAATAAATTACATAGTTCGATGAAAGTGCACATCGCTCCAAATGTAGGACTTTTCAGCATCAATAATTAATAAATAAAATATAGAGAAAATCAATTAATCTTAATTAATAGTATACATAATACAGTCCACCGTATAATCTTTTAACGCATAATCAACTTATAATCCACTTGCACAACCTTAACAAATATATATATATATATATATATATATATATATATATATATATATATAAATGATTAGCAATAGTAGTATAATCCAATAATCTTATAATCATCTTAATTAACATGGTTTCAACAAGCATAACACCCATTATATAATACAATCCATAATTGTCATAAAATTGTATAATAAAAGCATGCAACCAATCTTATGCTTAACAACTAAAATACAAGTTATCCTAGAATTACCCACAAACAATTCCGAAAAACACAGAAAAACAATTTTAATCAAATGAAGCAAAATAACGAACTCAAAATATAATTTTAATGAATAAAAATAAAAGATGAAAGATAATTATACTAACAACAATCAAACACACAAAAATAGAGTATGGGCATTCTCCTCAAGAATACATATCTATCAAGTTGGCTCATTTGAATATCTTCATTTAACGAAACAAAACTTTGAGAACCCACAGACAGATTGAATTTCTTTTTAGGTTGGATGATCTTCTAGATAATGCTCAAATAATGGTTTAGATTTTAGGGTGTTGTGTATAAGGAATCTCTATATGAAATAACATGATTTTCTTTTCTATCAAGATGTAATTTTCTGTTATATTATTCTCTCAAGCATAATATTTCTCTCTAATTGTTCCCCCTAAAATGCATTTTTTGTCAAAATTTCTCTCCTTAGATGTATTTTCTCTAAAATTGTTCTCAAAGTATGATTTTATATAGATCTTCCTCTTATGAATTATTTAAAGTATTTCCTCTATGAATAATTTTCTTTAGAGAATTTTCTCTTGTGAATAATTGAAAGGAGTTTTCCTCTTTAATAATTTCCTTTATGTTTCATAAAGTTAAAAAAAGGTCAAAGCAAGGCCCAGTGCTATTGTCCTAAGAAAAAAGTCTAAAGGGAATTTTATAGGTTCAACGATTCAAGTCTAAATAAATACACATAGGTCATTCACTATTCATGGGCCTTGGGCCTTAACTTGTCAAAAAAGAAAGTCCAATCTGAAAACCTATTGGTTATTATCATTGGGAAAAAATTCAATTGGACCAAAATGAGATGTCCACAATTGTCCCTTGCTTATATGGTTTGTGTGTCATATAGTGAATTCAACAAACAGAAAACACATGTAAAACATAGCAAAGTATAACAGATATAAAGTAAAGGACCTAACAAAATTAACACATTAAATCCATGACAAACAAAAAGTCCACATCAAACAAACGTAATCTCTTTTAAATTCTTAATCTAGGCAAAGAATTGATTGTGGTTGAGAGCTTCATGTATAGTCCCTAAAAGTAATTCACATTGCCCACAAGAGAAAAAAATCAACGGTAGTCGCGAACTCTCAAATACTCCATATATTCTACAAAAGGAAAAACCAACCATAGTTATGAACTCTCAGATACATCACATACTCTACTTAGTCCTTAATATCTATATAGTCTTCAAACTTCTCATAGTCCTCATAATGTGGGTGATCTAGTCTATGATAAAGAATAGATTGTAGTTGAAAAATTCATAACAACCATATCGTATTGTGGCGCCGGTTTTTGCCGCGTTGAGCGATGACAGACTTACCACTCTAGTTTAACCACCCTAAACGTGGTTAAGAAGAGCGCATAACGAGTTTGTGACTCGTTCGGAGTCTATGGAGTCGTCACCCGGGAGTAACCCCAGGAAAGTACACATCGATGAGAATGGACGATTTATGGATCCCTTGCAAATGACCCAACTACCCCTCACCTACCCAATGGGTCGGGTTTGGAGAGTCAGGTATGGCAATGGGAAGGTGTTAGGCACCCATGTCGCCCGGCATGAAAGCCGACCTCCACTTTTGTGATTCGTTCGTTAAGCGCGTTAGCGAGTTTAATTAAGTTTCATTCTATCACGTAATGCATTATTAATATTCACACATATATAATAAATTACATTCATCCACGAATATAATAAAATATGAAAAGAAAATAAAAGAAAATTAAAAATTACAACTATTTTTTCCATACACCCCTATACATTGGATCTAATCCTAAACAAGTCTATAAATTAAATCCCTGCAAAACAAATTAGGTTAGTTATAAAGTATAAAATAAAATCAACATCCATACCATAAAATGAAAATAAAATAATAAAAGCAAAAAAAATTAATATTACATCTCCTTTCACATACACCCCTATACATTTCTTCTAACCCTAAACAAGTCTATGAAATAATAAATAGATCCTGCAAAACTAATTAGGATAGTCACAGAATATAAAACCAAATCAACATAGAAAATTAAAAATTAAAAATTACAACCATTTTTCCATACACCCTTATACATTTCTTTTAACCCTAAACAAACCTAGAAATAATAAATAAATGAATAAATCCTGCAGAATGAAATTTGTTAGTTGATCTAATAAAATAAATGAACAAATCTTGCAAGATAAAATTTTATTAAGAGCAAATTATAATTAGGAAATGAATACAAGAAAAAATAATAATAATAATAATAATAGTAATAGTAATAATAAAAATAAAAATCATAATAATAATAATAATGATAATCAAAATTTTGGTCCAAATAAGAGCAGCCCACCCAAGGGAATATGCAGAATTCAGACCAGCCGGCCCGCCCAAGAAAATAGACAGCATCCAGCCCAATAACAAATAAAATAATAAATTAAAAAAAGGTGACTACAATGCAAATTAATAATACAATGCAAAAAAAATTAATATTACATCTCCTTTCACATACACCCCTATACATTTCTTCTAACCCTAAACAAGCCTATGAAATAATAAATAGATCTTGCAAAACCAATTAGGTTAGTCACAGAATATAAAACCAAATCAACATAGAAAATTAAAAATTAAAAATTACAATCATTTTTCCATATACCCCTATACATTTCTTTTAACCCTAAACAAGCCTAGAAATAATAAATAAATGAATAAATCCTGCATAATGAAATTTGTTAGTTGATCTAATAAAATAAATGAATAAATCTTACAAGATAAAATTTTATTAAGAGCAAATTATAATTAGGAAATGAAGATAAGAAAAAATAATAATAATAATAGTAATAGTAATAGTAATAATAAAAATAAAAATCATAATAATAATAATAATGATAATCAAAATCTTGGTCCAAATAAGAGCAGCCCACCCAAGGGGATATGTAGAATTCAGACCAGCCGGCCCGCCCAAGAAAATAGACAGCATCCAGCCAAATAACAAATAAAATAATAAATTAAAAAAAGCAAATTAATATTACAATGCAAAAAAAATTAATATTACATCTTCTTTCACATACACCCCTATACATTTCTTCTAACTCTAAACAAGTCTATGAAATAATAAATAGATCCTGCAAAACTAATTAGGATAGTCACAGAATATAAAACCAAATCAACATAGAAAATTAAAATTAAAAATTACAACCATTTTTCCATACACCCCTATACATTTCTTTTAACCCTAAACAAGCCTAAAAATAATAAATAAATGAATAAATCCTGCAGAATGAAATTTGTTAGTTGATCTAATAAAATAAATGAACAAATCTTGCAAGATAAAATTTTATTAAGAGCAAATTATAATTAGGAAATGAAGACAAGAAAAAATAATAATAATAATAATAATAATAATAATAATAGTAATAATAAAAATAATAATAATAATAATAATAATAATGATAATCAAAATCTTGGTCCAAATAAGAGCAGCCCACCCAAGGGAATATGCAGAATTCAGACCAGCCGGCCCGCCCAAGAAAATAGACAGCATCCAGCCCAATAACAAATAAAATAATAAATTAAAAAAAGGTGACTACAATGCAAATTCCCCCCAATTGCGATTCGAACCCGGGTGCCCAAGAGACTAAGCTTCCCGCCTTGCGCCACCGCGGCAACAACCACATTCAATCACATCATATGCAAGAAAACAATATATACAATATGCACACAGACGCACACAGAATACAAAATTTGCATTTACAGAATATGTATACAAGATGTAATACTTTTATATACATGACATAATATACATACAATAATATATACAGTAATACCAACACTAAATATATACAATACGTGCAATTCAAGCACACAATATATATAACATATACATTTACAGTAATATAACTATTCAATATATACAATTAATAAAAATATAAATACAACATGCATAATTCAAATAATTACGTTATATATATAACTTATATATATAATATATACAAAATAATATATACATAATATGCAATAAAATGAAATAACTATTTATAAAATTAAGATAATAATGTACAAAAATAATGATAATAATAATAATATTATTATTATTATGTACAGTATTTAACAACATAAAATTAAATAAAATAAAAATAAAAATAAAGAAAATGTGATAAAAAATAAAAATAACAATAATGGAAAAAGGGATTTTGCCTGGTGCGGTTTGAACTGGGAAGAGGGGAATAACATGACCACCTGTAGCCATCCACGTGGCCAGTTTCATCCGCACAACATCTATGCCAAAAAGGTTATATATCTAATATATACGAGTACATGCAGGATATCAAATATACTCCCTGTAGAATATTTATTATATACAGTATACTAAGATACATATACATACAGAATTTAAAAATACGGAATACGAACACATTAAAATACAGAATGTCTATAAAAAAAAAAACAAGTATCAATATACAAAAGAAATTGAATACGAAATGTCAATAAAAGTACAACATATACAAAATATAAACACAGAAAAAAAAATTGAATATACATATAAAATATTCACATACGCACCAAAATACAATAAAAAAAAATTAACAGAGAATATTAACATATTTATGTATAAAATAAAAATACAATGCACAAATTATTCATACAGAATATGCAAACAACGTTTATATAAAATACAATCTTTATATACATGAGATAATAAAATAAAATAAAATAAAATAAAAAATTATTTACGGAAAAATCCCTCTCAAGGGCGTATCTGAAAATAATTGATTTGGATTTGATTGAACGTTGAGCCGAGGATGAACCGAAATTACATAAGCTGGTTTTCAGAATTTTTTTTGAAAAATTTTCTTCTGAAAATTTTCTTTCTCTCAAATTTTTCCTTTACCGGAAATCTTCTCTTTTTTTTTCGTTTTTGGAAAATCCCCCCTGAAATAGTTTTTTTTTTTTTTTTGGAAATCCTCTCCCTTCTTTCTCTCTTTTTTTTTTTCTCTCCCCAGTTTTTCTACAAATCCCCCCGAAAGTTTTTCTGCCCATCCTCTCCTCCGTATTTTTTCTCTCAGCCCTCCTCCTAAAATTTTTCTCCCCATCCTCCCCCCGTTTTCCAAAATGAATCCCTGCCTTTATACCTTGGGAAAATGCGAAAGGAAAAATGATTAGGAGCCTGCCCAAGGAAAAAGAAGGCCATGCATGCGCATGGTCAGCACAAAATGCGCTGGCCCCGCAGAACAGAGAGAGGGAGGCTGCGCAGCAGAAAGAAGCAGAAATGCGGCATTCAGCACGCGCGTGCTGGTCACGAGCGAGCTGTAGGCCCAACCTTGGGCCTACCCCTCCAGCCAGGCCAGCGCGCCTGCCATCTGGGCCGCGCACTGAGCCTCCTTCCTCTCTTCTTTTTTTCTTCATTTTTTTTCTTTTTCCTTTTTTGACTTGGGCTTGGCTGCATGGGCTTGGGTTATGGACTTTTAGGGTTTTCATGATTTTTTTTTTAATAACAATCAAATACGCATTCTTTTTTTTTTAATAACATAAAAAATAATTTTTTTTTTTTTACTCATCCATCATCGGCTCAACATCTCAAAAATTTTACGTCAACATTCAGGTTTTTCATCATCGGGGGTGACCTTGTTAGGGTCCAAAATAGGGTGTCTACAGATGCCCATTACTTTGTGAATTTTGTGTGTGTTGTGAATGCAATGAAAACACATGCAAAATGTAACAAAGTACAAAAAAAGACACCTAATTTTGGACTAACAAAGTCAAAAAAACAAAGCGGCAAAGGCAACTCTTCTAGTTCCCTAAGCCTATGGATTAGCCTTTTCTAGGCATCTCCGACGAAAAGAACTGCCCCTTCTAGACAGAACTCGAAAAGTAAATTACCTTTTCTAGGTAAATTTATGAGCATAGGATGTCCCTTCTAGACAAACCTATAATAGATTAGCCCCTTCTAGGCATCTCCGACGAAAAGAACTGTCTCTTTTAGATAGAACTCGAAAGTAAATTACCTCTTCTAGGTAAATTTACCGAAATAGGATGTCCTTTCTAGACAAACCTAAGATGGATTAACCCATTCTAGGCATTTTCGATGAAAAGAACTGTCCCTTCTAGACATAACTCGAAAAGAAAATTGCCCCTTCTTGATAAATTTACTGAACTAGGATGTCTCTTCTAAACAAACCTAAGATGGATTAGCCCCTTTTAGGCGTCTCCGATGAAAAGAACTGTCCCTTCTAGACAGAACTCAAAAGTAAATTACCCCTTCTAGGTAAATTTACTAAACTAGGATGTCTCTTCTAGACAAATCTAAGATGGATTAGTCTCTTTTAAGCGTCTCCGAAGAAAATAACTGTCTCTTCTAGATAGAACTCGAAAAGTAAATTACCCATTCTAGGTAAATTTATTGAACTATGATGTCTCTTCTAAACAAACCTACGATGGATTAGCCTCTTCTAGGCATCTCCGATGAAAAGAACTGTCCCTTCTAGACAGAACTCAAAAGTAAATTACACATTCTAGGTAAATTTACTAAACTAGAATGTCTCTTCTAGACAAACCTAAGATGGATTAGCCTCTTCTAGGCGTCTCCGAAGAAAAGAACTGCCTCTTCTAGACAGAACTCGAAAAGTAAATTACCCCTTCTAGGTAAATTTACTGAACTAAGATGTCTCTTCTAGACAAACCTACGATGGATTAGCCCATTCTAGGCGTCTCCGATGAAAAGAACTGTCCATTCTAGACAGAACTTGAAAGTAAATTACCCCTTCTAGGTAAATTTACCGCAATAGGATGTCTTTTCTAGACAAACCTAAGATGGATTAGCCTTTTTCTAGGCGTCTCTAGCAATTGGATGATTTAACATATGGCGAAGATAAGGAAACTTTGTACAATCAAGTTTTATTCTTAATTGATTGGTAGAATGCCCCTGGTTGGGTGGATTTGATAAGAATGGATTTGCCTCTAATGGGAAAACTCAACAAAATCAAAATGCCTCTACGGGATGTGAAAATTAATAAAACTACTTTTCATGGCGGACAATGATAAAATTGCCTCTCATGGCAAAATGACAACAAAAATGCTCCTATACGATAGATAATATGAATGCCTCTACAAACAATGATGAAAATGCCCTACGAGGTGGATAATGACAAACATGCACTTGAAAGATGATGAAAATGCCCTTTTTGGACAAACATAAGATTCAAATGCCCTTAGTGAGTGAATAATGATGAAAATGCCCCTATGTCACAAGATGACTATGATGATGGAACAAAGCAACAAACTATCTTAAGTATTCCATCCATGAGATGCATGATGACATATGTATACTGACTTTGTTAATTTGTATGCATTGCTTTATGACATAACCATATCAATGGGAGGTAAAAGACCTAGACCAAGGGAACACGCCCTGATTTTTCTCTATTCTTTTTTTTTTCTGTTTCTTTTTTTTTTCTCTTTCCTTCTAGCCTGATGGGATTTGGCATCTCAGCTTCAACTCACAATTCGATGTGACGAGATTTTTATCCAAAAAAAGAAGTTACCTAGCTTGGTAGACACTTACATGTCACTCAGTTCACTCAAGTGTTTAAAAGGATGAAAATTTTACACTCAAGTTTAACTCACGAAGGGTGTCCACCATAGGCTTGCTTGTTCATCTGATCTTCATCACTTAGGTCACATGTAGACACAAATTTGATAGTTTTGCCAAAATTGTAATGGGGTTGGGGTGAAGGTAAGATTTTTCTTGGAAATTGGTAGCTTAAACCAAAGGGACTGATAGAATCATCTAAAACTTTTTCTTCAAGGTTTGAACCTCGATTCATGTTCATTCTTCTTTCTAGTTTTCTGAATACTTGAACTTTGATTTTTCTCTCATTTTTTTCTGTATCTTTTTTTTCTTTTCTTTCTTTGCTTTCATTTTTCATTCTTTTTTTTTTCTCTGACTCTTTTTTTTCTCTTATTTTTGTGTTCATATTTCAGACGGATGAGTACAAGTATCACTCCTTTTTGTTTGTTTCGCCTTGCTAACATAGTCTTAAATGCTTTATCAGCCCCTATGGCAGGGTGGGGATGAGACAAAAAGAAAGTTGACGATTTGTGGTAAAAGGTTTGATAAGGAAGTGTTTCAATAGGGTTTTCTAAATCAACTTGTATCCTGGTTGGCTTTTTGGTCAAAGAGGTATATTTTCTAATACCATCACCATTCCTGTGAATGCATGTGATCAATTGTAATCTTGATCAGTATTTGAAGCAAGTTCTAGAGCCACCGACATGAGTGAACACACTCAACAAAGAAATTAAAAGGTCATTTGTGTGTGCATGACCATGGGCTCAAAATCTCACGTTTAGTGTTTTACAGTCTACTAAGACTAATTTACCTCCTTTTTGGAAAAAATTCGAATCACATTTTATTGCCAAAATTTTTTTCAATACATTCATTCATGAGATGCAACACATGTAGAAAAAAACAAGTTCAAAAAATAATGCCCTTCAAGTTTCACAATAATCTCCCGTCATATTGTTGATCTGGTTCATTTTCTAATACCATCGTCATTCCGGTTTTAGGCTCACTCTTCTTGAAGGCATACATCTTCCCTCCTTGTAAAGCTAAGACATCTTTAATTTGTATCCCAACATCTTCACTTTTATAGTAGCAAGTTTTTTTTTTTATTATTATATTCTCAAGCTTCTCTATCACTTCCTCCATCATGTTTCCCTTGGTCATATTTCTCTTCTTCCACTGAATGACTGTAAAATGACATGTTAATGCATGATATGCATGATGTGTTTATGCATGACATGTGTGTAGGATTAACAAAATGACAAGTTAGTGTATGATATGCATGACGTGTTTATGCACAACATATATGCAAGGATTAACAAAGTGACATGGGAAATGATATGCATGATGTGTTTACGCAAATGCCTGACATGTATGCAAAATTAAATGGGTATACTTATTTTAAACAACGACTTTATTGGACTCAACAAAAATGATGGCAAAAAGTGGGTCTAATAAGTAGATAGACAAAAGAATTGTGGGTCTAATGAAGGAGGCCTAACGACAACACATCTGTCCCTAAAGAAAAGATTTTGAATTGAATGATGGGACGACTTGAACCTAAAGTTATGCAACATGTGAGACAAAATGAATAAGAAGTAAGTCCATTACTCCTAAATGATTTTTCCTTGTGGGATGACTCGAATCAAAATTATTTATTTCGAAAGATAAAAGACAAAAATGCCCCTATGAGGTAATTCAGATCAAAATTAGCCAATTCAAATAACACCTAACGATTTTCACCTTACAAAAATGATTTAGATTGAAATTGCATACTTAGGATGATGTTTGACAATATTACCCTTATAAGATGATTCAAATTGAACATATCTACTTAGGCTGACAAAAGATGAAAATGCACTTTGGAGGCGATTCGAAAAAGGAAATGCTTTTAAATTTAGGCTTCGCCCCCCTTATCACTCCTTTCGCCCCTTATTATTCCCACGCGAAAGGTTCAATAGTCAAAACTGCCCTAGGTGTGGGTTAATGTCAACAATATCCTTGTGACTTGCGCCTTAGACCTAATGAATCCTTTATGTATGAAGTTTCGGGTTTTATGTGCCCATTTAAGAGTATGTCGAGTCACATCACCAAAATTTCCATAAAACGATGTTTCAGAAAGTTTTCTCCTAATGGAGGGCAACTTAAAGAAACAATAGGTGATATCTTGATGTCATGGATCAAGGCATATTTTAGAATAGGTAGTAAAAACTCAAGACTTCATACATAAGGATTTGACTCGATCAATCACATGCAAAAAGGGTCCTAAAGATTGACATCTATGGGCCACTACATGGGTTTGACTCGGATAAAGGTCAAGGACTACCTTAGGCAAGAACCAAAGGTTCTTTTTATATCTACGAATGTACGATGCCCAAGGCTAATGTACAAGACAGACTACCCTTGGGCCGAGTGGGCTTTCGGGCGAGGTCTGGATTGCCATCGGGGTTAATAAGGACAATGAGTGCACAGTGGGTGCAGGTGTTGTGCAATGCAAGAAACTTAATTAAATTCAGAACCGCTTTACAAACTTACCACATCGGAATCGACTCTTCGCATTTTTCCCAGTGGAGTCGCCAGAGCTGTGGCGCCGGTTTTTGTTGCTTCGAGCGAGGACAGACTTACCATTCTGGTTTAACCACCCTAAACGTGATCAAAAGGAGCGTATAACGGGTTTGTGACCCGTTACGGAGTCTATGGAGTCGTCACCTAAGAGTAACCCCAGAAAAGTACACATCGGTGAGGATGGGCGATTTATAGATCCCTTGCAAAGGATCCAACTACCCCTCACTTGCCCAATGGGTCGGGTTCGGAGAGTCAGGTACGACAATGGGAAGGTGTTAGACACCCATGCCACCCGGCATGAAAGCCGACCTCTACTTTTGTGATTCGTTCGTTAAACGCGTTACCGAGTTTAATTAAGTTTCATTCTATCACGTAATGCATTATTAATATTCACACATATACAATAAATTACATTCATCCACAAATATAATAAAATACGAAAAGAAAATAAAAGAAAATTAAAAATTACAACAATTTTTTCCATACACCCCTATACATTGGATCTAACCCTAAACAAGTCTATAAATTAAATCCCTGCAAAACAAATTAGGTTAGTTATAAAGTATAAAATAAAATCAACATCCATGCCATAAAATGAAAATAAAATAATAAAAACAAAAAAAATTAATATTACATCTCCTTTCACATATACCCCTATACATTTCTTCTAACCCTAAACAAGTCTATGAAATAATAAATAGATCCTGTAAAACCAATTAGGTTAGTCACATAATATAAAACCAAATCAACATAGAAAATTAAAAATTAAAAATTACAACCATTTTTCCATACACCCCTATACATTTCTTCTAACCCTAAACAAGCCTATAAATAATAAATAAATGAATAAATCCTGCAGAATGAAATTTGTTAGTTGATCTAATAAAATAAATGATTAAATCCTGCAAGATAAAATTTTATTAAGAGCAAATTATAATTAGGAAATGAAGACAAGAAAAATAATAATAATAGTAATAGTAATAATAAAAATAAAAATCATAATAATAATAATAATAATGATAATCAAAATCTTGGTCCAAAGAGCAACCCACCCAAGGGAATATGCAGAATTCAGACCAGCCGGCCCGCCCAAGAAAATAGACAGCATCCAGCCCAATAACAAATAAAATAATAAATTAAAAAAACGTGACTACAATGCAAATTCCCCCCATTTGCGATTCGAACCCAGGTGCCCAAGAAACTAATAAAATATTAATATTCTATCACGTAATGCATTATTAATATTCACACATATACAATAAATTACATTCATCCACAAATATAATAAAATACGAAAAGAAAATAAAAGAAAATTAAAAATTACAACAATTTTTTCCATACACCCCTATACATTGGATCTAATCCTAAACAAGTTTATAAATTAAATCCCTGCAAAACAAATTAGGTTAGTTATAAAGTATAAAATAAAATCAACATCCATACCATAAAATGAAAATAAAATAATAAAAACAAAAAAAATTAATATTACATCTCCTTTCACATACACCCCTATACATTTCTTCTAACCCTAAACAAGTCTATGAAATAATAAATAGATCCTGTAAAACCAATTATGTTAGTCACATAATATAAAACCAAATCAACATAGAAAATTAAAAATTAAAAATTACAACCATTTTTCCATACACCCCTATACATTTCTTCTAACCCTAAACAAGCCTATAAATAATAAATAAATGAATAAATCCTGCAGAATGAAATTTGTTAGTTGATCTAATAAAATAAATGATTAAATCCTGCAAGATAAAATTTTATTAAGAGCAAATTATAATTAGGAAATGAAGACAAGAAAAATAATAATAATAGTAATAGTAATAATAAAAATAAAAATCATAATAATAATAATAATAATGATAATCAAAATCTTGGTCCAAAGAGCAACCCACCCAAGGGAATATGCAGAATTCAGACCAGCCGGCCCGCCCAAGAAAATAGACAGCATCCAGCCCAATAACAAATAAAATAATAAATTAAAAAAACGTGACTACAATGCAAATTCCCCCCATGTGCGATTCGAACCCAGGTGCCCAAGAAACTAAGCTTCCCGCCATGCGCCACCGCGGCAACCTCCACATTCAATCAAATCACATGCAAGAAAATAATATATACAATATGCACAGACGCGCACAGAATACAAAATTTCCACTTACAGATTATTTACACATTTCATACGAGGTGTAATACTTTTATATACATGACATAATATACATACAATAATATATACATTAATACCAATACTAAATATATACAATATGTGCAATTCAAGCACATAATACATATAACATATACATGTACAGTAATATAACTATTCAATATATACAATTAATAAAAATAGAAATACAATATGCACAATTCAAATAATTACGCTATATATATAACGCCATATATGTGTAAAATAATATATACATAATATGCAAATAAAATGAAATAACTATTTATAAAATTAAGATAATAATGTACAAAAATAATGATAATAATAATAATAATAATAATAATAATATGTACAGTGTTCAACAACATAAAATTAAATAAAATAAAAGTAAAAAAAAAAAAAAATGTGATAAAAAAGAAAAATAACAATAATAGAAAAAAGGATTTTGCCTGGTGCGGTTTGAACCTGGCAAGAGGGGAATAACATGACCACCTGTAGCCATCCAAGCGGCCAGTCTCATCCGCACAACATCTGCGCAAAAAAACTTATATATCTAATATATACGAGTACATGCAGGATATCAAATATACTCCTTGTAGAATATTTATTATATACAGTATACTAGGATACATATATATACAGAATTTAAAAATACGAAATACGAACACATTAAAATGCATAATGTCTATAAAAAAAAAACCAAGTATCAATATATAAAAGAAATCGAATACGAAATGTCAATAAAAATACAACATATACAAAATATAAACACAGAAAAAAAATTGAATATACATATAAAATATTCACATACGCACTAAAATACAATAAAAAAAATTAACAGAGAATATTAACATATTTATATATAAAATAAAAATACAATGCACAAATTATTCATACAGAATATGCAAACAACGTTTATATAAAATACAATCTTTATATACATGAGATAATAAAATAAAAAAAATAAAATAAAAAATTATTTACGGAAAAATCCCC
>JAJEJH010000126.1:0-13719 GCA_026122585.1 Anacardium occidentale | reverse complement strand
AAAGAAAATTAAAAATTACAACTATTTTTTCCATACACCCCTATACATTGGATCTAATCCTAAACAAGTCTATAAATTAAATCCCTGCAAAACAAATTAGGTTAGTTATAAAGTATAAAATAAAATCAACATCCATACCATAAAATGAAAATAAAATAATAAAAGCAAAAAAAATTAATATTACATCTCCTTTCACATACACCCCTATACATTTCTTCTAACCCTAAACAAGTCTATGAAATAATAAATAGATCCTGCAAAACTAATTAGGATAGTCACAGAATATAAAACCAAATCAACATAGAAAATTAAAATTAAAAATTACAACCATTTTTCCATACACCCCTATACATTTCTTTTAACCCTAAACAAGCCTAAAAATAATAAATAAATGAATAAATCCTGCAGAATGAAATTTGTTAGTTGATCTAATAAAATAAATGAACAAATCTTGCAAGATAAAATTTTATTAAGAGCAAATTATAATTAGGAAATGAAGACAAGAAAAAATAATAATAATAATAATAATAATAATAATAATAGTAATAATAAAAATAATAATAATAATAATAATAATAATGATAATCAAAATCTTGGTCCAAATAAGAGCAGCCCACCCAAGGGAATATGCAGAATTCAGACCAGCCGGCCCGCCCAAGAAAATAGACAGCATCCAGCCCAATAACAAATAAAATAATAAATTAAAAAAAGGTGACTACAATGCAAATTCCCCCCAATTGCGATTCGAACCCGGGTGCCCAAGAGACTAAGCTTCCCGCCTTGCGCCACCGCGGCAACAACCACATTCAATCACATCATATGCAAGAAAACAATATATACAATATGCACACAGACGCACACAGAATACAAAATTTGCATTTACAGAATATGTATACAAGATGTAATACTTTTATATACATGACATAATATACATACAATAATATATACAGTAATACCAACACTAAATATATACAATACGTGCAATTCAAGCACACAATATATATAACATATACATTTACAGTAATATAACTATTCAATATATACAATTAATAAAAATATAAATACAACATGCATAATTCAAATAATTACGTTATATATATAACTTATATATATAATATATACAAAATAATATATACATAATATGCAATAAAATGAAATAACTATTTATAAAATTAAGATAATAATGTACAAAAATAATGATAATAATAATAATAATAATAATAATAATATGTACAGTGTTCAACAACATAAAATTAAATAAAATAAAAGTAAAAAAAAAAAAAAATGTGATAAAAAAGAAAAATAACAATAATAGAAAAAAGGATTTTGCCTGGTGCGGTTTGAACCTGGCAAGAGGGGAATAACATGACCACCTGTAGCCATCCAAGCGGCCAGTCTCATCCGCACAACATCTGCGCAAAAAAACTTATATATCTAATATATACGAGTACATGCAGGATATCAAATATACTCCTTGTAGAATATTTATTATATACAGTATACTAGGATACATATATATACAGAATTTAAAAATACGAAATACGAACACATTAAAATGCATAATGTCTATAAAAAAAAAACCAAGTATCAATATATAAAAGAAATCGAATACGAAATGTCAATAAAAATACAACATATACAAAATATAAACACAGAAAAAAAATTGAATATACATATAAAATATTCACATACGCACTAAAATACAATAAAAAAAATTAACAGAGAATATTAACATATTTATATATAAAATAAAAATACAATGCACAAATTATTCATACAGAATATGCAAACAACGTTTATATAAAATACAATCTTTATATACATGAGATAATAAAATAAAAAAAATAAAATAAAAAATTATTTACGGAAAAATCCCCCTCAAGGGCGTACCTGAAAATAGTTGATTTGGATTTGATTGAACGTTGAGCCGAGGATGAACCGAAATTACATAAGCTGGTTTTCAGAATTTTTTTTGAAAAATCTTCTTCTGAAAATTTTCTTTCTCTCAAATTTTTCCTTTCCCGGAAATCTTCTCATTTTTTTTCGTTTTTGGAATATCCCCCCTGAAATACTTTCTTTTTTTTTTTTGGAAATCCTCTCCCTTCTTTCTCTCATTTTTTTTTCTCTCCCTAGTTTTTCTGCAAATCCCCCCGAAAGTTTTTCTGCCCATCCTCTCCTCCGTATTTTTTCTCTCAGCCCTCCTCCTAAAATTTTCTCCCCATCCTCCCCCCGTTTTCCAAAATGAATCCCTGCCTTTATACCTTGGGAAAATGCGAAAGGAAAAATGATTAGGAGCCTGCCCAAGGAAAAAGAAGGCCATGCATGCGCATGGTCAGCACAAAATGCGCTGGCCCCGCAGAAGAGAGAGAGGGAGGCTGCGCAGCAGACAGAAGCAGACATGCGGCCACACGCGCGAGCTGTAGTCCCAACCTTGGGCCTTCCCCTCCAGCCAGGCCGACGCGCCTGCCATCTGGGCCGCGCACTGGGCCTCCTTCCTCTCTTCTTTTTTTCTTCATTTTTTTTTCTTTTTCCTTTTTTGACTTGGGCTGGCTGCATGGGCTTGGGTTCTGGACTTTTAGGGTTTTCATTTTTTTTTTAATAACAATAAAATACACATTCTTTTTTTTCTTCTTTTTTTGTTCTCTTTTTTTTTTTATAACATAAAAAATAAACTTTTTTTTTTTAACTCATCCATCATCGGCTCAACATCTCAAAAATTCTACGTCAACATTCAGGTTTTTCATCATCGGGGGTGACTTTGTTAGGGTCCAAAATGAGGTGTCTACACGTATCTACAATAGGTTAGACAATATAATCTATGGTGAAGAATCGACCTTAGTTATGAACTTCGTAACAACCAAGTCCTTTCTACATAAGGCGGACGATCTAGTCTATGTCGAAGAACCAATCTTAGTCATAAACTTCGTAACGATCAAGTCCTTTTTACACAAGATAGGTGATTTAGTTTATGGTAAAGCTGTAGACTTTGGAACAACCAATTCTTATTTAAACATGGTAGACAATATAGTCTGTGACATAGTTGTAGACTTCAAAACAACTAGGTCATATCTAAACATGGTGAATGATCTAGTCCATGAACAAGTCATAAACTTCAGAACAACCAAGTCTTATCTAGACAAGGTAGATGATCTAGTTTATGGTAAAGTCATAGACTTTGAAACAACCAAGTCTTATCTAAATAAAGTCGACAATCTAGTCTATGGCAAAGTTGTAGACTTTGAAACAGTCAAGTCCTATCTAAACACAATGAATGATCTAGTTTGTGGAGAAGTTATAGACTTTGAAACAACCAAGTCCTACCCAAATAATGTGGATGATCTAGCCTATGGTGAAGTTATAGACTTTGAAACAACTAAGTCCTATCTAAATCAAAGTAACCTGTTACCCTCTATGGGTGAATTGGACATGGATTGCCCTTTAAGATAGATTAGAAACAGATTGTCCTTTCGTGTAGACCAATCATGAATTGCCCCTTAAGGTAATTAAAGAGTAACTTACCCTTTACAGTGAACGAATAATGATGTGACCCCTTGAATGAACCAAAAAACAATTACCTCTTAAAATGAACCAATAATGGATTGGCCCTTAGGGCCAATCCATTATTGGTTCATTTTAAGGGCCAATCCATTATTGGTTCATTTTAAGAGGTAATTGTTTTTTGGGGGCCAATTGACAACAAATCACCCCTTTGGATTGAACTAGAAATAAATTTCCCTTTAGGGCAACCTAGACAATAAAGGGCCCCCTAGGGATAGGATTGCCCTTTATGGAGTGAACTAAACAACAAATTACCCTTTAGGACAATTCTTTGAACTAGGAACTCCCAATAGTGGTATTAAAATCAACATTTTTGTACATATAGGAATGTTTTTACATACTTGTTATTTAGTTGCATGTTATTTGTTTTTAAAAACTTGAGATAACATGTTGAAAAGGTTAATTATAACATATATATGTCTTGTTACTAAGTTTAATTTTTGTAATTATATAGATTGGATTGTCGTTGGGTTTAATGTGCAAGTTGTTTGGTTGAATGACTTGATTTCACATTATCCCATGAAATCATTTTTGTTGCTCATTGTCATGTGTAATGAAAGTTGTTGCTAGAATGATCATTGGTGTATAAGCCAACTTTAGGTCATTTCAATAACAACTTGCCAAAAATTTAGTCATTTTCAATGTTCTTGTCATTGGGAATTATGAAAAATATGTCACGCACAATCATGTATTTTGTGAACACATGGTCATAAATGACATAATAAATGGGGTCACAATCTTGTGCATTCATTTTTGTGTGTCTTTACACAGTCTTGTGTAAGTAATACATACTTGTATGTAGATTAAAATCTACCAGTTTGTGTAATCATGCATTAGTTATACATTTACCTATATATGTGGCATCCTAGGATTGGAAATGTCTTTTTAGGCTAGAATTTTGGGTTAGATGTGAGAATTTGTGATAGATTTAGAGTTAGAAGAGTTTAGGGGGGAGATAGTAGGTTGTAGAGTTAGTGTAGTCTGTGCATGATTCTCCCTAGGAGGTTTCTTTCATGCGAAGTGTGAGAAATGAAGTTTCTTCGTTTTTCCTTGTGCATGATTGTGCATCTTAGGATGCACTCCCGTGCATACTTGTAGGAGGAGAAAGATGACCACTTTTAAAGATTTCTCACCCATCCTTATCCATTTTCGTCTAAGTTTTTCTCTTGTTTTCAGAGAATCCCAATCGTAGAGGTGTGATTCAGCAGCAAGAAGCTCCTAATCCAGCAAGAGAGTAAAGATTTAGTTAGAGAGAAAGATTAGAGCAGTCATGGCAAGAGGTAAGTATTTCCTTGCCTCTTCCTTGAGTTTCCCAGCGTGTGTTTGATGTATGATGAGATATGTTTGCGTTTCCAACATGCTTTATGATTTTTATGACTTGATTACATGTTGACATGATGGAAAGGAAAGGATTATAATGATAATTCCTTCCCATGGACATGTTTAGTGCGTATATGTATGTTTATGTGTTTAATTGTTGTTTTGAATGCTTGATGATGATGTAGTGTATTATGGATGAAATTGGTGAGTGTTTATGTGTTATTTGAAGTGTTGGAAATGCATGAATTGAGTTGATTGCAGATTTGCCGAGTTTTGGACGGGATTTTATAAGTTTCAAGCACGGTTTGTTGAAACAGAGCTAAACACATGCTCATGCACCCATAGTCGCATGCCCATGTGCACTTGCTGTAAGACATCCCAGAAGGGTATTACTGTTCACTGTTTAATAAAATAATAATAAATAAGTAAAGAAAATATGGTCAATAATACCCGACCGAAATGCTTAACTGAACTAAAATATCGCAGCGGAAATACCTGTGGTACATTGTATACATACATATATACATGCCCAAATAAAACTTGCATATATTAAAATATTCGCGGAAAAATATATACATGTGCATACAACAAACTGAAGTAAACTGGATCCCAAATAGCAGCAGACTCCTCCTCCCAGCTCCCAACAACCTACCTGCAAGAGAAAGGAAAGTAGGGAGTGAGTGATAAAATCACTCAGTAAGCACTTCATATCCTCAGACCCTAAACCAACCCTTCTCGAAGGATTGCCACCTCAACACAACTGAACAGGCTCAACTGAAAACCACTCTGACGGTCTCATCTTCACGGATCGGATACTACCTCATACTGGGTCGTAAAATACGTATATGAGTATACGTAAACAACCTAGAGTGAAGAGTAATCCGAGAGGATCAAACTCGACTCTCGAAACTCTGACTGAAAGCGTAAACTGAACTGTTCTGATCTGATCTGTACTGTTACTGAAATATTACTGTTTTCACGTGTCATTACGAAGCTTAACATGTTCTGATATTCTGCTGTTCGTGTCTTTTACACATAATTCATGTTCTGTTCATTTACAGTTTCTTACTGTCTTATCATTCTCTGAATGATATGCACTGTGTCATATAATCATGACATGATATGATAACATGCTGAAATCATAACTAGGCCTGGACCTGTTTACTAAAAATAGTTTTCTGAAAACTGTTCATAAAAACTGCTGTTGGATCCTGGGATCCCATATCTGAAAATCATAAAGCTTTATCTGAAAGCTGTACTGAAAACTGAGTACCCTGGGGTACATGATATGCTGAAAACTGTGCTGCGCAGACTGATGAAATACAGGGATTTGGCACTTTGGCCATGTGAGTTTTCTCTGCAAACACGTGCCACAAACTGTATGGCCCACGTGATGCCATCAGGCAAGGGCCTGGAAACTGAACTGATTTGAGCGCCTCGCGCTATAACTCATCTGATCCTCGGACCAGGAAAACTAAACTACTAGCTGGGTAACTCGGCACATGCCAATACATAGGGCTAGTATTGAGTATATAACTTCTGGTGACACGGGTGCTGAAACTCACAAGTGCCCCCTCGTATTCACCTCTGAAAACTGTGTTTTACATCTGAAAACATGAATTCAGATCCTCGGATCCGCTTCTGAAAACACTGTATGACATGCCATGCTATGCGTATGCATATGATGCATCATGTATCTTATTTGAGCTCAATTTACTGTTTTCTATCCATTGGATAGGGTTTACTGTGCATATTTTTCATTTAAAACTTATTTTTCTCTTTTCTGCTTGACGTACGGGCGTACGTATCATGTGTACGGGCGTACATGAATGTGCATGGGACCGTGAGCAAGTCGTGCATGGTGTCGTGCGCGATTCTGTAATTTCTGGAAAAATTCTCATTTTGCCTTGATGTACGGGCGTACATGCTGAAGAAAAGGCATGATGTACGGGCGTACGCTGCGGGTGTACGGGCGTACATCCTGCTCTACACCTCCATGACCATCGGAAATCAACTCGATTCCGACCAAATCTCATGCCAAACTCAAACAAAACATTTCCCACATGCAAAACACTTCATATAAGCATATTTGCCCTTTCCATAACTTCAAATCATAAGCACATCATCCAACCCATGACATAAACATATATAAACATATATTCTCACACATGAGCATAAACATATGCATCAATCATCATCATATTCATCTCAAATCATCATCAGCACACAAAGAGAACATTACAAGCATGCTGGAATCAACTCACACGCATCAAGCATGAATCAAACATAACAAAAACTCAAGGGAAAGAGGTAAGAAGCGCCTACCTTTAGACATGCTTTCTCTCTCAAGAAGATCTCTAGCTCAAACTTGATTGGAAGGTCCTGGAAGCTGCTATTCCCTCCTAGGGTTGATGTTCTCTGAAATTGAAAGGAAAACTTTGGGTGAAAATGGGTTTGGAAGCGGATAAGCGCGACTTAAAACCAAGGCGGCTGAAACTTTATCTCATGTACGGGCGTACATCTCTCATGTACGGGCGTACATGGCAGGACAAATTTACAAAAATGCCATTTTCCCGCGCTCGCATGCAAATCCTCCCAAACGGATCCATGCACAAGCCACAAAACTCTCTAAAAACCACTATTTCACCCCAAAACATACACACAACCCTAGAATTCACAAAAATCTCAAACTGACCCCGAATCTGGGATGTTACAATCTCTCCCTCTTATAAGAATTCCGTCCCCGAAATTACCTGAAAAGCTCGGGATATCTATCTCTGATCTCAGATTCTAGTTCCCACGTGGACTCTTCCACACTCTGATTCCTCCACAGAACTCTGACCAAAGGAATCTCTTTATTTCTGAGAACTTTAATCCTTCTATCTAAGATCTGAACTGGCATCTCTGGATAACTCAGATCTTCTGCCAATTCCAACTCTGGAAGCTCTAGAACATGAGAAGGATCTCTGATGTACTTCCTCAGCTGAGACACATGGAAGACATCATGGAATCTGTCCATATTGGCCGGCAACGCTAATCTGTAAGCAACTGGGCCAACTCTCTCCAGGATCTCATAAGGTCCAACGAACCTTGGGGCCAACTTGCCCTTCTTGCCAAATCTCAACACATGACGGTAAGGAGCAACTTTCAGGAACACGTAGTCCCCAACCTCAAACTCTAACCCCTTACGTCTCACGTCTGCATAACTCTTTTGGCGATCCTGGGCCTGTTTCATTCTCTGCCTGATTACCCTTATCTGCTCAATCATCTGCTGAGTCATCTCTGGGCCCACGACTGCTGATACTGAGTCTCTCTCACCAATATCATCCCAGTGCAAGGGAGATCTGCACTTTCTGCCATAAAGTGCCTCAAATGGAGCCATCTGAATAGTTGACTGATAACTATTATTATATGCGAACTCCATCAATGGCAACAAGTCAACCCAACTCGTCTGGAAGTCTAAGCAACAAGCTCTGAGCATATCTTCCAGAATCTGGTTCACCCTCTCTGTCTGACCATCTGACTGAGGATGATAGGCTGAACTGAAATGTAAACGAGTCCCAAGTGCTCTCTGCAAACTCTTCCAGAAAGCTGACAAGAATCTGGAGTCACGATCTGACACAATCGCTCTGGGAACTCCATGCAATCTGACTATCTCCCTGACATATAACCGACCCAACTGATCAGTCGACATGCCATCTCTGACTGGAAGAAAATGGGCTGACTTACTCAGTCTGTCCACTATGACTCAAATACCAGTAAATCTCTCTCTGACTCTGGGTAATCCGGATATGAAATCCATGGAAATGCTCTCCCATTTCCACTCAGGCACACTCAATGGCTGTAACAACCCTGATGGTCTCTGATGCTCGGCCTTAACCTGCTGGCATACCAAACATCTGGCTACAAAATCAGCTATATCTCTCTTCATGCCTGACCACCAGAAGTTTCTCTTCAGATCTTGGTACATCTTGGTACTGCCCGGATGCGCTGAATACGTTGAACTGTGGGCTTCTGACATGATCCTCTGCCTCAAATCTGAGTCATCTGGAACACAAACTCGGCCCCTGAATCTCAGAATCTCGTCTCTGATCTTAAAATCTGGCACTGTGCCCTCTGATACTCTCTGTACCATCATCTGTACCCACTGATCTGACATCTGTGCCTCTCTGATCTCATCTGATAAGGTAGACACAATCTGAAGCCTCGAAAACCCAGCTGAAACAATCTCTATCTGTTCTCTGATGACCTCACTCTGAACAGACAAACTGGATAAGGCAACTCTGCGACTCAAGGCGTCTACAACTACATTTGCTCTGCCCGGGTGGTATCTGATCTCACAGTCGTAGTCCTTGACTAACTCCAACCACCGTCGCTGCCTCATATTCAACTCTTTCTGGGTGAAGAAGTACTTCAGACTCTTGTGGTCCGAAAAGATACAGCATCGAACCCCATAAAGGTAATGCCTCCAAATCTTGAGAGCAAAAACCACTGCTGCAAACTCTAAATCATGAGTAGGGTATCTCATCTCATGATCCTTCAATTGCCTGGAAGCATAGGCAATTACCCTATCAGCTTGCATCAACACTGCACCAATCCCCTGGTGCGAGGCATCTGTATAGATCTCATAATCTAGCCCCTCCTGAGGTAAAGCCAACACTGGTGCACTAGCCAACCTCTGCTTTAACTCTTGGAATCTGGCCTCACACAAGTCTGACCAAACAAACGGATTCTCTTTCCTAGTCAAAGCTGTCAGCGGTCTTGCCAAACTGGAAAACCCCTGAATGAACCGTCTGTAGTAGCCTGCTAACCCCAAGAAACTACGGACCTCTCTGACTGTCCTCGGCCTCGGCCAACTCAAAATCACATCAACCTTAGCCGGATCAACTGACAAACCCTCAGCTGAAATGACATGGCCCAAGAATACCACACTCTGTAGCCAAAATTCACACTTACTAAATTTGGCATACAACTGCCTCTCTCTCAGTCTCTGCAGCACATACCGGAGATGATCCACATGCTCCTCTACACTCCTCGAATAAACCAGAATGTCGTCGATAAACACAACAACGAATCTATCGAGACAATCATGGAATACTCGGTTCATCAGATCCATAAAAATCGCTGGAGCATTCATCAATCCAAATGACATTACAACAAATTCGTAATGGTCATATCTAGTCCGGAAGGCAGTCTTCGGCACATCTCTGTCAGCAACTCTGACCTGGTGGTATCCTGACCTCAAATCAATCTTCGAAAAGACTGATGCCCCACTGAGCTAGTCAAACAAATCATCTATCCTCGGCAACGGATACTTGTTCTTCACTGTGGCCTTATTCAATTCCCTGTAGTCGATGCACATCCGCATAGAACCATATTTCTTTTTCACAAACAGGATGGGAGCACCCCACGGTGAACAACTCGACCGAATAAATCTCTTCTCTATCAGCTCTTGCAACTGTTTCTTCAATTCTTGAAGTTCTGCGGGAGCCATTCTATATGGAGCTTTCGAAATAGGAGCTATCCCTGGGAGCAACTCAATACTGAACTCAAGCTCTCTCTCTGGCGGTAACCCCGATAACTCATCTGGAAACACGTCAGGAAACTCACAGACAACTGCCACCTGATCAACACTGGGCCCACTCACATCTCTACTCACTACATTAGCTAAGTAACCAATACAACCCTTACTTAGCATCCTCCTGGCCTGAACGCACGAGATCAACATGGTCTCCACTCTACCCTCTCCAAAAACAAACTGATCAAGGCCTAAGTGAAGCCTAACCTTTTTCTTCTGACAATCGATCTCCGCCCTGTACCTCGCCAGGAAATCCATACCTAAGATCATGTCAAAATCACTCAACTCCAACATGATCAGATCTATCATCAAAGATCTACCCATGATCACTATCTCCTGATCAAACAATAACTGGTCACTATACATCACACCCCCATCAGGTAACTCTATACACACCCAACTCTCAGCCACACTAGGGGTCAACTCAAGTCTCTCAACTACCCCTCTCGAAATGAAACTATGGGTGGCACCACAGTCAATCAAAACAAATAAGGGAGTGTCAAAGAAGAACAACTGACCAGTAACAGCATGTGGAGTAGCCTCTGCCTGCTCCTGCCCCATGGCATACACTCTGGCTCGACCTCCACCTCTACCTGAAGTCCCTGCACCTCCTCCTGGTGCGCTAGCTCCGCCACTGCGACGACGATCAGCCCCTCCAGCTGAACCGCCTCCGCCTCTAAAGAAGCCTCCTCTATCTCTGCCTGAACCAGGCCTACTAGAACCGGTTCCTCCTGCTCCACCAAAACCACCTCTAGCTGGACACTCAGCTATCCTATGCCTCGACTGACGACATCCGAAGCATACTGGCTGACCAATCAGGCACTCTCCACTGTGCCTCCTGCCACACCTAGAACACATCGGTGGCTGACCTCCAGTCCTCTGACGCTGAGCACTCTTACCAGCTTTTCTCTGCTGCATGGGCCTCTTGCCCCTGTCTCTGTCACTACCTCTCTCAGGCTGAACTGAATACGTACTCATCCTCTGCAGACATATCTCTGATCTGGTAGCTCTCTCTAGAGCATCACTAAACCTCTGCGGGGGATGATCACCAGTCAAAACATCTCTGGCAATAGCTGGATGCAGACCATGAATGAACTTCTGAACTCTACCAGCCTCTGTACCTGCTAAACTCGGAGCAAATCTGGCTAGTGCATTGAACCGAGTAGCATACTCTCTCACTGAACTCGAGCCCTGCTGCAACTCAATAAACTCTTGAGCTCTAGCATACGCGGTCCCTGGGCTCCTGAACTCACCCTCAAACATTGCCCTGAACTCTACCCAAGACAATGAATCCTCATCAACGGTTGTCCTCGCTAGATTCCACCACGACCTCGCGTCACCTCGGAACATAAAGACTGTATATCTGACCCTCTCCCGATCAGACATGGTGAATAGACCGGTCATACTCTCAACCGCCTCTATCCACTCCTCAGCTGCTGCCGGATCTCTAGTACCCATAAACTTGGGAGCTTGATGAATACCCGGAAGGCTGTAGATCGGATGGACTCTCTCCGAACCACTGGTACTAATCGTATCAAACCCAAAACTCTGTCCCTGATACTGCTGATACGGATACTGTTGATGCTGACCCACATCTGGCCACTGACCACCCATCTGCTCAGGATAACCCTGCCTCTGAAGCTCAAGCTGTCTCTGCCTTGGCCTCTGATAGGCTTCTTCTCTGACTGGCACCTCTCTGCCATACATCTGCTTATCGCCTCTGACAGGCTGCTGAGGTCTCTCCCTCATCACCTTTCTGAAGATCCGCCTGACATCTTCTTCCCCAAAAGCACCACGGGCGGCCTGCTGTCCTCTTCCACCACTACCACTTCCACTTGAATGTCCAACTGAAGCACTATCCTCATCCTCGGAAGATCTCAGAACACGGGCTCTCCTACCTCCCCTATCTGAAGAAACCACAAGCATTAGGGTCAACCGAACAAAACAGATACTACTATACTTACACCGAGAGGAAGACGAGCTCTGGCTGTTGGGATACGCTGAAATACACACATATGCACCTTGAAAAACAATGCAATTCACACACATGTACACAGTTTCCGCTTTGATATCGCTCTGATACCAAAAATGTAAGACATCCCAGAAGGGTATTACTGTTCACTGTTTAATAAAATAATAATAAATAAGTAAAGAAAATATGGTCAATAATACCCGACCGAAATGCTTAACTGAACTAAAATATCGCAGCGGAAATACCTGTGGTACATTGTATACATACATATATACATGCCCAAATAAAACTTGCATATATTAAAATATTCGCGGAAAACATATACATGTGCATACAACAAACTGAAGTAAATTGGATCCCAAATAGCAGCAGACTCCTCCTCCCAGCTCCCAACAACCTACCTGCAAGAGAAAGAAAAGTAGGGAGTGAGCGATAAAATCACTCAGTAAGCACTTCATATCCTCAGACCCTAAACCAACCCTTCTCGAAGGATTGCCACCTCAACACAACTGAACAGGCTCAACTGAAAACCACTCTGACGGTCTCATCTTCACGGATCGGATACTACCTCATACTGGATCGTAAAATACGTATATGAGTATACGTAAACAACCTAGAGTGAAGAGTAATCCGAGAGGATCAAACTCGACTCTCGAAACTCTGACTGAAAGTGTAAACTGAACTGTTCTGATCTGATCTGTACTGTTACTGATAATATTACTGTTTTCTGAAAGTCACGTGTCATTACGATACTTAACATGTTCTGATATTCTGTTGTTCGTGTCTTTTACACGTAATTCATATTCTGTTCATTTACAGTTTCTTACTGTCTTATCATTCTCTGAATGATATGCACTGTGTCATATAATCATGACATGATATGATAACATGCTGAAATCATAACTAGGCCTGGGCCTGTATACTGAAAATAGTTTTCTGAAAACTGTTCATGAAAACTGCTGTTGGATCCTGGGATCCCATATCTGAAAAGCATAAAGTTTTATCTGAAAGCTATACTGAAAACTGAGTACCCTGAGGTACATGTTATGCTGAAAACTGTGCTGCGCAGACTGATGAATACAGGGATTCGACACCTTGGCCATGTGAGTTTCCTCTGCAAACACGTGCCACAAACTGTATGGCCCACGTGATGCCATCAGGCCTGGGCCTGGAAACTGAACTGATCTGAGCGCCTCGCGCTATAACTCATCTGATCCTCGGACCAGGAAACCTAAGCTTCTAACTGAGCAACCCGGCACAATGCCAATACATAGGGCTAGTAATGAGTATA
>JAJEJH010001259.1:12500-34770 GCA_026122585.1 Anacardium occidentale | reverse complement strand
AGGTGTATTCGCCAGTTTCAGTCCCAGTGATTATACTGTATTCCCATTTCGAAGAAAGCAGTTCGAGTTAAAAACTATATTATGTTCCGATAAACAGTAATCCAAGTCACGTAAGGACCTCGACTTCTAAAGAACGTAAGTACGCCTGCCATAGAGTAGTGCTTAGGGCTTCCACTGCATCTCCAGTCTCAGTATCAGTGAATGAACCCTTTCTTATAGAGCAAGGTAGCGAAGCTAATTCAAAGAGAAGTTTTTACCGTAAACCCAGCCCGCATTCTCCCCCTACATTTAGACAAGACATTAATCAATCACACGATCAACCTCTTCTGTCTTATCGCTTCGCTTCAATCTGCCCCCTAGGCTTTCTTTGACCTTAAACTACTTATTGAATGAGTCTCAAGTTTCAGCCATCTTGGGGAAGCCAGCTTATTAGACAGGAAAACGTGCCTGAAGTAAGCTAGTCTGGGGAAGTTAAAGTAAGAACAGTTAGATTCATATTTTGGCAGTGTGCGGGTCTTATTTATCTCCAACTATTCGTTAGAGTCTTTGTGCCAGTGATTGTGGAAGTTCCAGGCTATCAGTTCAAGGTTGGCGGATAAGGGCAGCAGGGGGGTTTGGGGAGAACTACAGCATCAAATCCTTCTCACAGTCAATAGCCTGCCTTTCATGTAGTACCATCGACAGTACCGAAGCCAATCTCGAACCCATACTCTCAGGACCGACCATTCTAGGAAATCCCGAATCCGGTGCTATTGCTATTGAATTTTCTGCTAGTCTTAGTGCTACAGATCATTTTCTCGGGAAAAATGACATGAAACACCGTAAAAATGGCATAATCTAAATGGCAATCCGTGGGCAAAGAGGAACCCGAAAGCTCAGTCGAAGGCGGAATAAGAGTGAAACGGAGTACTCACGGTTTGAAATCGGATGGTAGCTTGACTCTCTCTATGATAGTTGAGTTCATCAGTTCAGGAAGAAAGCTAGGTCCGTAGCTCAAAGAAAGTCTCGGAAACAATTCCTCTCTGGAAAGAATTTCAATGGGAATAAGTCCAGATGAAGCTCAGTCTCCGGCGATGGAAGCTTTGACTTTTAGGCCGGTTTCAGTCCAATCCGTTAGAGTATGAAGCCAAGCCGCTTTCAAGCTTCAGGAGAAACGGAATTCAAATAGAACGATAGTACGTGAGCCAGTCAACTGATTTTAGAACGAGTGTTAGGTAGATAGTAGAGTAGCTCGTTAAAGGTAAGTAGATAGTAATATAGGCTGAGAGGAATGGATAAGTTCAAATCTCACTCAAGGTTGTGAGCTTAAGGAAAGCGAAGCTAACCAAGTCAACGTTGTGAGCCACGACACTTCGAATCTAAGGAGAAGTTCTAACTAAGCTAATCAACTCATTTGATAACTTGTTTTAGGTATCGGTACTACAATTCAATTCCTTCTTTTGAGCCGTAGTTTAGCCCGCTTGAGAGCTTTATCAAGCTAGGAATTTCATAATCAAGGAGAATGCCGCAAGGAGTGAATCGATTTCAGTCTTTCCGTATTATGGTCTTAGTTAACCCAGCTCTTGTTGGAAGATTGTTTCAGAACTTTTCAACGTTGACAAAATCTATCATCTGGTATATGAATACCTTAAAAGGTTTTCTGAATAAAGATAATTCATCAACAGATTTGGACTTTAACTATAAATTAATTAATATAGCACGGGATGCTAGTGATATATTTCAGTTCATGGGAAAGTTTCTGTCATGCGAGAATGTTAGTCGTGAGGAAAGGCTAAATAGATGGCTGGCTATGAGACTGACAAAGAGACGGTTCGATTGACTCATTTGCCAGTTAAACTCAAATGAAATGCTACGCCCCATACATAATAATAAGTTTTTCTTCCACCCACGGGTACCGCCGACATACGCTAAGGCCGGGTGGTCAGGAAGGATGTATGTGAGGCCAACTACTTACTTTCCTATACACCAGAGACGAGTGCGGCTTTCCAATATGATGAGATGGAAGTCCGACTGATACCAAGCAATGTGTGATATGAGACCTATTCTTTGGCCTGCTTCCCTTTTCTTTCAGGAATGAAAAAATCCTCAAGTCCTCCATCTTGCTTCCTAGAAAGCCATTTGTTCCTTTCAGCACGCCTTTGTCCTCGGTACCAGCGAGGTGTCAGTACTAGAATGCGAGACGAGAAAGCCCTCTTCATGGTTGGTTGACCCCTTCTTCCTCCCTTCCAAGGCTACTTAACCTTGAAAACACCCTTTAGCGTAAGAGCTCTTGAAGAGGGACTGCATCTCGATCCGCAACTGCTACTAAAATTCCTTCTACTGCTGGCGGTGCTGGTAGTCCTGATGCCAGGTAGCCGTGATCCACAGGTAAGGGGGGAGGAAGGCGAAAGCAGTTCATCAAGTTCAGAATTCGAGATCTGTCCTTCTGCCTGCAAAGACGAGAATGGAATCCGGATCAGAGTTTATTCAATAGAAGGGCTGAAAGAATGAATAAATTAGGGGAAAAAAGCCAAGCCCCCTTACTCGGACTCAGAGATAGGATGATCACTAGCCCTCTTCTCTTGACCTCCTTCACAGGATTGGATTAAAGACGGATTCCCCAGATCTGCCCTTCTACGTCCTCTCTTCTGAAAGATTCGGTGCATCGCCAGTTCCATCCCACTCCCATGCACTTCCCTTTCGAAAGATTTACGGGATTCTATCCAATTATCAGTTTTCGCCCCGATGCGGAAAGGAGTAAAGAAAGAAGAGTTGAAGACGGCTTAACAAAGAACAAGTTTCCTCATCTCGTGGCTAGGAACATCTATGTAGATGGGATTGGATTCATAGTGCCAGTTAGGGGTAGGTAGGAACCTTCATTCATCTTCTTCGGTAACAGATAGATAGCTCACTCCGGCCTTTTCTATTCTATATATCTTTAATATAAATATAGTTAGAACTCGTTTTTGACTTTTGCTATACTATTTAAATTGACCTTGCCCGCCACAAAGCAACTATTGCATACTGCCCTCATAAGGTAACGAAGTTAAGTATCCGTCATAACGTAAGGAATAGCGGACTTATGATTGAAAGAACTGTTAGCTAGCTTTCAAACGAGCTAGGAGCTATCTGTAAAATTGTTGATTCCGTTAGCAGGATAATTCTTTATCTCAAGAATAAAGAAATGCTATAAAAAGCGGGTCTTCCTTAGTTAGACTAAGAAATTAGCCTAGTTCTACTAGTAAAGTCGAAAGAAAAGCTAAAAAACATTTTATGTGCCTGAAGCACCCGTAGCAGCACCTTGACTCAGTACCCCAAAACTATTGAATCTCACCATCATCATCTAAAGAAAGAGAAAGAACCCCCCAAAAAAGTTCAAAGAATCGCTTCCTGGTGGGATACAAACGAGTCTTCCGACCAAGCCCATGTCTATGTGAAGAGCTTGTTACAAGCGTTCACACTCAAATCCCTCGTCTGCCCGGAAATAATCCCTCAGCGAGGAAATAGAGTTGTAGCTGTCTCCACTATTTAGAAGTCCCAACCAAGTAAAAGAGTCCGGTCCGAAGAAAGGCCTTATAGGAAAGCTTTCCCATTTACCCATTCCAGGAGGGGATTCGAGTTAGACCACTTAGTAGCACCTTCAGGCTTATCCATCCACGCTAGAGATGGAAGATTTAGAGATCGACGTTCCGGAATGCTTCAATTCACTCGGGTATAAAACAAATCAATTCTGACGAAAGAAAGAGTCCAGGGATCGGAAGGAAATTTTTATGCCTCACACAGGCAACTCCGATAGGCATCACTCCTAAGCTCCAGAATCCAATAGGCGGTTGCAACACTTGTCGATCTCCATTTTACCAGCAGTGAGTAGGCCGGGTCGACATTCGAATGAAAGTAGGGAATGAAAGTAGGGGCTGTCAGGTAATGGAGTGGAGCGGTCGATAAAGAAGGCAGCTATAATGAGTGGGAGATTTTTTCGGAGGATAGAGAATTGAGTTGGAAGGCTGTAAAGTCTTTAATTCCCTCCCTCACTGATTGACTCCTCAGGGAAATGTCGAATAGTAAAGACAGCAGAAGGGGCAGGTGAGATTCTTTCTTCAGCGGCGGATGGAGAGGCGGAAGGTGGGAATCGAGCATTACTGGCAGTAAAGGCGCTCTCGGAGTCTCACCATGATCTGGTTGGGGTAAGGGGATCAAAAGCTATGTGCTATGGAAGCGGGGAGGAACTGATTTTCTAATAGTTGTTTAGATTAGATAAGATTAGTTGGCCTGCGGAAGACACACCGAATAGAAAAGGTTCGATAGTTGCACATTCGCTTAGTGACTGATCCAGTGCCGGGAAGGAGAACGAACCCTATTTGATACTAAGGCTCAAGCACTCAAAAAGTGTGCCTTTTTAACTATTGTTTTGTGATGTGATGATAGATATCACATTACCTATTATATAAGGGTAGGCAACGAAAAAAAGAGGAGAAAAAAACTCCACTACTAGAGACTGTTTCCTATAACCCCTGTAACCAAACCTACTACTTGAACTAGTACCTTTTCTAGTACCAACACGGGGAGAACCTTTACCTCAAACTAGTTCCTATTACCGGTTTCTACTCAAATGTCCCGTTACTGTACGGGACGGAAGCGAGAAAAGAAAGTTTTAGATACTAAACTACCTTTTCCTCTACTAAACTACTAGGGGAGGAACGCAGTGAATCGAATGATAAATACTACCTTTAACTACCATACCTATTCATTAAAGGAATAACTAATACAAAACTCTACTCGACTGAAAGGAGAGGAACTCAACTACTGGAACTACTTTTTCCTCAACTACTTTTTCAAGTAATAGGTGCCCGGGGAATAAGTAATACCTAACTCTCCTGTAGTAACTGAACTACTACTTTGACAACTACTTCCTGAACTAACCAATACCTGGGATAACTAACCAACTACTCCGAGTACTATTTCCTGATCCGAGTACTATTTCCTGAGCTGGGACTCTCTTTCCTGACCGAGGAAGATTTCTTTCCTGACCTAACCGGGGAATACCTATTTCCTGACCTAACCATTTATTTCCTAACTCTGGGAATAACTCTGAAGTAACTCAATCAACTACTTTTTCCTCACCTACTTGAAGAACTAACTCAACTCATAACTCCCAACTCCTAATAGCTAACCAACTACTAAATAACCAAGTAACCAACAATAACTTTAACAACTATTTCCCGACCAAGCACAAGCACTAACCAATACCTCTATCTTCTGTACTTTGACAACTACTTCCTGACTTGGGAATAACTAATACCAATACCTATAGCTCCTCTATTGGGAATAACAAATACCTGGGCTGGGGAGTTACTAATAATAACTGGGGGAAGTAATGGAGGTAGGTTACAAAGGCCGGGGGAGGTAAGAAGGCGGGAGGTAGTTAACAACCGGAGGTAGGTAGGCTAAGAAATAGGTAGGTAATAATAAATGGTAGTAACTCAAAGCTCCAAGTGCGGGAGGTAATTAAGTGGGATATTTAAGTGTGTGGTTGGGGAGGTAAACAAAAGACCAAAACAACAACAACAACTAATACCTTACCTAGCTACTCTAGCTACTTGAACTACTTTCGCAACTACTAACTAACCAAGTACCAAGTACTACTTCCTTGTTTAACTACCTTAGTTAACAACTACTTTGACAACTACTTTAACAACTTACTTTAGTAACTACTACCTTGACTTTAGAATTATATAATGAAAGAGTTCCTCCCCTTTCAGTCGAGTAACTCAACTACTACTAACAATTAGCTCCTAACTCATAGCTCTGGGAATACCTAACCAACTACTCCTAATACTGGAACTACTTTCAGTACTTTCCCAATTCCGGAATAACTCATACATAACTTTAACAACTCTTTCCTGACCTGGGACTAACAAAAACAAATACCTATTTCCTGACCGAGGCATACCTATTTCCTGACCTTAAGAACAACTAGAGTAATTCCTTTACCGGTCGATTGCTTTCCTATTGTCCTTTTCCTTTTATTCTGATTGGCATGAGCTAACTACCAATATACGACTTTCTTTAGGCTACTACTGTTGGGGGACAGCTGTTAGTATGGGGAAAGAAGAGTGACATACCAGCCAAGACTCCCTCCTACGAGCTACTACCTACTCTAGCCCCTACTCGTGTACCTCTTGCTGCTCAAAAATGAAATTCATATTCTGCTCACCAAGCATTAGATTAAAGAGCATTTCCTTCCTTTATGATTATGAAAAAGGAATGGATAGAGAGGAAGGCTCCAGGGTTTGTTTCTCTTGGTGTCAACATAGGAATGGGAGCAGTTTGAATGGATGCCTTTTTCCCTTGTTGAATCAGCCAAGTCAGTAGCCTTTCTTTTATGCGGGATTGCCTGTTGATGCAAGGAATAAGGGCTGGCTTGATGCCAAGAAGAAGCTGGTGGAGGAGCAGCTAAATCATCTGCTGCACAGTAGTACGTATTAGGCAAATGGGATTTTGCTTTCCTAGGCTCAGGAGCGTAGTAAGAGGTCTTTGGTGCGTGAATGCTTGACTTAGAGCTTGAACTAGGGGCAATCCAGCAACCATTTCAACTGGATACCATCAAGAGGGCAAGAGAGGAGGAGCCGATGAAATTCTTTCGGAGTTCTTCCCCGCTGACGTCTAAGCTCTCAAGGACTCGGATTAGTCAACAGGAATGAAATCTAAGAAAGCTGGTAGCTCGAGCGAGGAGCGGAGCCTAGCCCTATAGCTATAGGCTATATAATATTCTATTTCCTCTGCTTTGAATAGTTAGAATCAAACTCATTGCTCATTCATTCAGAGCTCTTGTCGGTAAAGTAGATCGAGAGAGAGAATTGGCTTCTCGAGAATCTGCTGGAGTCAGATCAGTAGGGGAGTTCACACCGGGACTTTCTTAATAGAGAAAGAACCCATACCCTGAACCGGGGAAAGGCGATAACGACCCAGGAAATGGTGAAGTACGTGAATCGACTCCCTCTTCGAGTCCAGACCTTAGAACATAAAATAAAGAATAAGGGACTGACTTCTTTCTTGACAAGGATCCTGAATAAATCGCACATGCTCCAAGGACTTCACGGAATTAGGAGGCACACAGGTAGGTATACCAAGAGAAATGCGGGTAAGCGACGAGGGAAATTGCCTCAACAAAACAAGTTTTTATTTCCAGAAAGATCCCCACGCTGAGGGATGAACCTCGCCAAATGATCTTATGGATCACCCATTCCATCTTTTAGGTTCAATTTGGGCAATATGTATCCCGCTGGGTATGGCTCGTAGTAAACCTCTGTAAGATAAGGAGGATCATAGGGTAGGTAACCTTTTCACCATTCTTTTAGAATGGTACCTTCAAGTAAGCAGGTCTCTTCAGGCACTCCCAAAAGAAAAGAGAGAATTTTAGCCTCTGAGCGAGGATACTCCAACAAGAAGAGCCTAATCAGGCCCTTGAGATAACAGCCCATACCATAGGGTAGCCCTACAGAGCCAAAATGAAAGGCCTTCATCATAGGCTAGCATAGCAGACAATAACGTGAAATCCAGGAAGGGGAGGGGGAATGAATGCCAAATCTGAAGCAAACCGAAAAGCTAGTTCCCGTGGAGTGAGTCTAGTGCTTCCCTTTAACCTAGAAGCACTCAGTGAGCCTTCAACAATGTCCTTCCTGGCCTGTTGTTTGAGTTGACCGAAGGCGGCGGGTGGAGGGAACCAAAGACGTTGACGATCGATTCCTTCCAAAGGGAGCTGTTGCCGACCCTTACACCATAAAAAGAATACCAGTTTCCGATCGGACAAGAGAAGCAACTAGAGTTTACTTTTTTGTTAGACCGACACTCAAGACCCAGTTGCGAGCAATAGCGTCTTACACTTTCCCAAAGACCAATACACAACCATAGTCTAATCGATTGAGGAGGACAGCCAATGACCGAGCTTGAGGTGGGGAATAAAGAGAATATTCTATAAAGAATCTTCCTTCGACTTACTGAATCGCGTTAAGAAATTCAATCCTTAAGGAAAAGAAAGACAAGAGGTCCTAGTTGAATTAGCTTCCAATCCTAGCATACTCAAGTCAGCATTCCCAAGGCACCAGCATAATCCGAGTGTCTCCACTCGCTAAGCAGTGAGATCTACTTCTTTCCAAGAAAAGAAAAAGAGATGGAACAATGCGTATAATGAAGGGATTTTAAGCTAGAGGAGAGGAAGAGATCGAAGCTAAGCAGATCGCTTACAGGCCTTTATCCACAGGAGCATCATCAATCTTAGGGGTCACCCTCTGGCCTTGATTCAGGTGATTGACCCTTACCTTAGCAGCACAGTAATGGTGGTTTTGGAGGTCGCATACCTTGGTTGCAGTGACATCGAAAAAAAAGTACTATAGTGCCTTGTTGACATCTTTAGAGTCAAACCATTGTCGTTCTCTAGTTTTCTATGCTAGAGTGGGTCAGATGTACTTTATACTTGGGTTGTGGCACATTGGAAAAATCCCAGGATAGAGAATGACCTTAACAGGAAAAGACTCTATTCAATGCCGTTCTCTTGCTGTATCTTTTCGGATTTGTGTTACCGAAAAGCTCTCGGAGCAGGAGTTAAGTATAAATCATACTGAATGGTCCAGGGTAGTGACAGAATCGAAAGCCAAGGTTTTACGAAGAAGAAGAATCGGTGAGAACTATAGTACTTATATAATAGTACTTATATAGGCAAATTATAGGCAAATAGCCTCTTTATATTTATATAAGAAAAAGGTATCCCCAGTTGGAGGACGTAGCTCTCGAATCTAGCTATTTCTTTCTTATCGGAACTGCCATAGTTGATGCATCGAATGCTAGTGCAATAAGACTTGATAAAGGCAGAGCTGTTTGCGGGATAACGGCACTTGCCTTCAAGCTTTTTTCTGATTGACCATGAGAGTCAGATCAATAGTAGTTGATATCCCCCAGCACAGAAGGAGCGGCACATTCATACTTGGAATGAGTGTGTGGCAATTCATTGGGATGACCGTCGGGGTACTGACTTGAGCAAGGAGTAAACCTTCTCTTTGGTCCCTTCAAAGCATCGAAAGAGAAAAAACCCGAAAGGCGATAACAACCTAAAAGGCGCATGCAACCTCAGACGCTTTCTGAGACGATAAGGTGGGAAGCGTAGTAACTTCCGGAGTGAATGAGTGCAGCAAAGTCTCTTATCTTCCCACAGAGCGGTAACTAGTTTTCCTATTGGGATAGCGGTCCGATTCCCTCGGAGATGGGAAGTTAGCAAAAGGAATGAAACTCTTTCTAAGCTAAAGAGTAATAAAGCAGCAAATCTCTTTCTCAACCTGCTATCTCTCCCGAACAAGAAAAGCTTACTCTCCATTTCCTTACGCGGATGATATAGCTGCTGATTCGTGAACTGAACAACTGCAGTTTCTGCTTCCTCCCCGACGGTATAAACCGGGTATTCACTTCTAGTATCTCTGCCTCCATTTTACTTTTGCCATTAAGATGAGAGCGATGCAGCGGCAGAGGCGACATTAGCAGCGGGAGAAGCGACATCCCTTTCTTATCTTATGGCTAAGTCAGGCATTTCCCTACTCATCATCTCTATCTCGAACCATGCTACCATTCGTTCCGAGTCGCCAAGAGCTAGAACAGCTTCTTCTCCCTTGGGAAGTCAGATAGCAGGAATAGTAGATCCACTACGCTTTGCGCCTCGTATTCCTCCGGGAACTCAAAAAGCATCTATCTGGATGGTGTTCACTCCTTGCCTACTTCTCTTCCGAGAAAACTTCCAACAATGTGCCATAAGGGCTAAGATCGCTTATTTTCAATAGCTGCGGTTCTTCTTGCTCCTCTTATGGAGATAGGGACTCTTCCTTTTGAGTTGAGTTTCCCCCCCTTGGGAAAATGGGCTTACATGCTTCTTTCCTTCCTAGCCGCCTATTTCAATCGATAGAGTTCAACTCCCAGTCTCAGGTCAAATGCAGAAAAGACAGGAGCTTCTTCCCTCGGGTTGTCTGGAAAGGAGTAAGCAACTGAAGACCTAAATCTAAGACCGGCCATATGCTAAGAGGTTAAGACCCTTAGGAGACCTTCATTTCGATTTCTTTTTTCCTTTGTCGGACATTCAGCCTTCGGGCAAACGGCTTGGGGCTTTTCTTTTCTTTTTCTCACTGCTGATTCAATAGCAGCCTTTTCTCGGCATCCCTTCTTTCTCTCTACATTCATAGCTTTCAACCACCCAGGCTTGTGTAGCCTATGAGACGCCTATTCAAACATCAAACACAAGAACCATGGTTAGCTAGGACGTTGGGACAGGAAGCAAGGGAATTTATATATTCTACGACAAATAGTCCATCGCCAGTTCTCTAGTTGCTCACTATCTCAAGCCTAGCCTCTTTCATAAAGTCTCGTAATTCTTCCCCTTGGGGCCATCGGAAAGTTTGAAAACTCCTTCCATTGTAGCGAAGTCACTTCCTGCGCGGCATGCACGAGAGTGTGCCCTTCGTATTAGTCTTATTGGGTTGGTGTTCCGTATACCTCGCCTCCAGAACAAACCTTTTTTCGGGAAATCCTTTTTGCATCATAAGAGTACGTGGGGAAGACGATGTGGAGACAGACTGCTTTTTTGGCATATCTCCTTCTATGCGACAATGGATTATGACCTCTTTATTCGACCAGCTCTGCAAAGACGAATCGCCGGCCCCGGCTTGCGATCTTCGGATTGATGAACTGGGCGATGCCTATTCACTAACTCAAAGACATCCTTTGGGGAAGTGATTACTCGTTCAATGTAAGCAAATCCATGGATCAGAATGATTGACTGCTTCATGTCCCTTCTAATCGATTAAAAGTTTACATCTTTTTAGCGAGTCTTAGTTGCCTCAGACGAAAAACAACTGATAAATGCAGCCTTTCTCTTATATATATACGAGACCACCAAATGAAAGAAGGGGAAAGCTAACATAGTAATAGTTAACGCAGACCCACCTCTTCGTTGTGGTTTTATGTCGTTCTCGTAGAACTAATATCTACAATAAATTGGGATTACCACTCAATAGCAAACAAAGAAGTAGCTGCTTACTTATTTATAGCTTATCCCTCTATCTATAGATGCGAAGCTCAAGCGCTAACTTTCATTACTTCCTAGTTCTAGTTTTGTAATCAGTCTTAAGTGTAAGAGTGTGGATATCATATAAAAACTATCCCTGCAGGTAGAAAGAAAAAAACAAAGATTGCGTCATTGCTTATTTTTTCATGTTTCAAAGTAAACATGATGATCCATAGAAAACAGAAATGCTATAAAAAGAAGTGGGGTTAGCAAGAAAGCATTAACCGAAGGAAGCAATGCTTTCAGAGAAGAGAGTGAATCTAGACTGGCATCTTCGAGTCTTATTAAAAAGAAAGGAATAGCGGTTAGAAAGATCCGCTTTGCTTTTATCGACATATCCGCTAGTTCAATCACCCTAAAGCTAGAGGGGAGGCAACTCACTAGTGGTAGCTCTAAACCTAAGGACAACATTCTAGGCGTAGTACAGGGGTCGAACTCTTTGGATGGGAATAAGTACGGTAAGCCTGAAGCGGTGGCATGGGAATTTCCTTTCAGAAGGACTGATTCGGTCAACAAGACTTTCCTGGGCTTTGGAATCGAACTCTCACTCTTATCTTCCGAACATTTTCGTAATCCGCTGAAAGCGAATGCCTGAGTCATGTGACATTCCAGTCTGAAGAAAGGTTCTTCGGAGCGGGCAGCCTCAAACGAGGAACCAGCCCAATCTATTACACTGATCGAATCGGGGCTTTCTCATACTCCTCCAAATCAGCAACGAGCACTACGGGTACTAGTTGGATGGTGATTAGTTTTCACCTCCTTCCCCATACACCTCTATGGCAGACTGCAAGCATAGAAGCTAAGGGAACGAGTGCCCTACGGAGGAATGCCCGAGTTTCAGAGCAGAGGTGAAGAAGCTTTCATTCGACAAGAGGAAGCATCGGGGGAAGATGGAACTCTACTTTACATAAGCTATTTAGAGCGATCCCCGTAGATTAGAGAAAACGGGGAAATAGCAAGGAAAGAGCTGGACTAAGACTGAAAGGAGAGGAGATGAAAATTCTTGTTGAGGAAAGGGCAGAAGCTAACTCAATATAAGAAGAGTACTCGTAGAGAAAGGCTAAAGCAAAGATCAGGGGATTCCTTCTATTGACTGAAGAGTCAACCTTACACACAAGAAAAATCTTCAACTATTAAGACTAGGGGCTCAGAAGAAAGTTCGATAGCATAGGAAGCTGCCTCTTTCAATGAGCCATTTGATTTGATAACAAGATTGCCAGCCTATAGAGGTGTCTTAGTAGAGCTAATAACACGTTTAGTGCTAGTAAAATTTTGATTTGTAACAGGCACGAAGAATAATAGAACGATCATTGCCATTAGTTGTGTGCTATTTAAGATTCATGATGGTTGTAGTACGAAGAGTACAGAATAGAGTGAGAAAGCTATTACGTAACTATGTTAACAAGTTAGCTTTTAAACTTAATATACCCAAGCCAATTTTGGCTATCAACCAAATCATGGCCAACAATCCGGGAACAACAACAGCAGGGCTTCTTAAAAAAGTGCTCCTCACCCGAGAAGCCCTTCGTTTGCCTAAGGGCTACAGAATCGAAATAGCAGTCAGGCTACAAAGGGAATACGAATCTCTTGAGCCAAGCCTTGGCACTGCTTTTAGGGAGGGCGGGAAAGATGACAATTCCGTCGGAATCCACAAAAGAAGATAGAAAACATGAAGTAAGGCAAAAAGAGGGGGAACTCCTAGTCTGTTTAGGCACCGGCTATCCTAAAGGGAAAATTGGCCACCCTGGATCGAAGAGAGGATTCTCTCTTGCAGTCGGAATTTCATTAGACTTAGACGTGCTAGCATCTTTTGGGGGTGCCCTAAGACTAAGGCTTTCTCGATTTCCTTCTGGATGACTCCTAAACCTAAAGGTCTCACTCAAAGCAAAGTAAGCCTTTGAATCTCACAAACTCAGGCTCAAGAGTCTGTTTCTCTGGCCACCCCCTTCCTCGGACTAACGGTCGAGCTCAATTACATAGCCCCTACCCTAGACTTGGGGGAATTCCATTTAGGGCTTGAACATCTGCTGAGATAGTCGCACCGGAGCTAAGTCATAGCATTCCTTTTATGGTAATTGGCTTACTTTCTAGAGTTTTCTGATTCCCCAGTCCTTTCTAAAAGGTCTGGTTTAAATCTTGATCTTACTGAATAAGAAAGCCAATTGTTACCTCGTCGCTCTTTTCCTAAATCTAAAGGGCGGTGTGCAACCTAGAGAGAATCCTCGTTGATTGGGAGAAGATCGCTCAGTGATAGTTCAGTTGTAGATTTCGTCGGATCCGCTGAGCCTTTAGATGAATCAGGGATAATAGCAATTCTGACTCCCTTTGCTTTGGTATAGCTAGGAAGAAAGCATAGAATGAAGATATCTATCTTCTGGAAAGATTCTCTGTAAGTCAAGCCTCTCAGGAAGGAGAAAACGGTATTCTAACATTTTATACGAGCTTTCACTCTTAGGAAGATCTTTATCGAAAAAGCCTCCTAGCGAAATAGAATCTCTTGGAAGAAAGCCGGAAAAAAAAGTCATTTTTGGGAATCTAGAAAGAGAAAAAGAAGTCACATATCGAGTTTTTGACCGCTACGCCCTCCCTCTCGTACCCTACTCCAACTTTGCTCTCTTCTTAGACTCCCGGCTAGTAGAATTGTTGACCAGGGCCTTTAGGCTCAAAAGGTCTAAGAAAGCATACCGCGAACTCTTAGACTCAACTAACCTTACCTTAGCCTAAAAGCTGTAACTCGGAAAGTCCTAAGTAATAGGAAGCGTCTCCCAAGCGAGTGAAAGACTTGGTGAACGATAAAAAAGCATCCAGCGGTTTTCTCTCCTTTATTTCCCTTCCTTAAGGAGTTAAGGAGCTACTAACGATATCAATAGTCCTAAGAAAGAAGCTTTCGAGCGAGTTCTAGCCCGAGGCGAGAAGAGTTTGCAGGCTAGTTTTCATCCAGTTTCCCTTGCTTCTCCTGACCTGGGGGTTTTAGGAATAGAAGATCTATCATTTCGTATTCCTAAAGAACATACTTCTTTACAAATCCACGAGATATGCCCCGGTCTCTCCTCCTATTTTGATTGGTCACATGAAAGCATCAAGATCAACCATTTCAACGGAGACATCCATGTAAGCATTGAATCTGGAAGTGACTTCGCTCCCTTTCTCAAAAATTTCTCAAAGGTCGGATTGGAAAAATGGTTTTGATTCTACTTCGCTTGCATTTTATTTTATAGCTTATTTATAGGCGTCTTTCCCACTAAAACTAAAACAATCGAATTTCAAAAAGATTGAAAAAACAGGATCTGACCTACCCGATCTCATGCCCCATATACCAGTTCTAGTTCTCTACAGGGAAATAAACAATAGGGCTTACAGCAAGGAGGCTCTTTTATTAACACACACAGAAGGAACTCAAAGAGAAAGAACTCAAAGGAGAGGAGCGCATTCTCCTTCGGACCCTTTCTTGCGGCAGATAAGAGTTCCGCCATGGTTGCTCTCTGTCGCCTTCATCGCTGAAGGTAGTGGTTTCCTAGAGCATGTGTTAGCTCGGAAAAGACCCTACATTTGAAGTCGGTGCTGCTGCGATAGGGTTGTAATCCTGGTCTGGGACTTGTTGTTGAACAAGCCTAGCTTGATATTCGTAACAGAGGCTCGGTGAAATTTGTCTTACTCCATTGATCATCTCTTTGCTTTGCCGTAGAGGAGTAGAAAACCGAACTTTTAACTTTTTAATAAACCCTTTCTTCAAGCGAAACAGATTCCTTCGCATATAGAATGTAAAGTCGAATTTGAAATCTGTAACTTTTGGGTTTGGATAACTTTTCCTTTTTACCTTTTGAAGTATGGAGGAAAACAGCTCCATTAATGTTAAGGATAAGGACTTTAACCAAAGACCGAACATGCTAAAGGTCTACCACCTACGATGTCCATGTGGGACGGTGTCCCAGAGTAGCAGATATTCAATCAAATTGCCATTATATCGACTCCACGCGTTAATGGCGTGGGGAGGTCATCTTGACAGAAATTGCCTTTAATTTAAGAATAGGTATTTGCCTTTCGCGGCCTAGGCACGATAGGCGACGCATTTTAGTTTAGTGTGAAAGCGCTGCAAGTCATCCTTCTGCTGTAGTGATGCAGGAGGGTAACCCAGTGCAGCGAACATTAACACGCTATTCTTCGAATCCTTATGGTTATTAATGTGGGGTGACACTCAGCGGACAGTTCTTTTTCTTCAGTAATTTCCGCCACATCCATCATTTGCTCTACGTTTCCTTCTTACATTTTATACATTTTATATATTTTGTGGCAGACTTATTTACTTTCTGATATTTTATCAAAGTTCACGTTTTCTTTTACTTTGCTGACCGATGTCGCCTAAAAGGTCTAACCCTGCTAAGAGAAAAGAAAGGCCGTTGATCCTCCATCCAGTCAGAGGGTTAAAGCTCCTCGTGTTGAGCAGGAGGCTGATACTACCAGTGTAGGCACCTTAGCTAAGTCTGCCGACTTACAAACAAATGTCGAGGAGATTGAGCAGGTGCTTGTGAATGAAGAACAGGTAGAGTAGAGGTAACTTCCGCGGATTACATTCCTTTTGATGATGCCGACCTCGAGTATAGGATAGACTATGCTGTCGATGAGCTTATAAATGATATAGCCATCGAAGTTATCCGCTCAGAACTGTTAAAAGAACTCCCCTTTTATGAGGCTGCCCATGAATTTCTGCACAGGACTTGGTAGATGGCTTGTCAGAAGAAGTAGTTTGCCAAGTTTGCGAACCAATGAACATCCCTAAAACAACTGCCGCAGAATTTGAAGGAACGAGAAGCCAGCAATTAGAAGAAGAGGCAGTAGATTACGAACCTTCTGATAATGAGGCTGCAGCTGAGCCAGAAAACGCTCCATCAATTCCAACAGCAGATGTTCCTGCTTATTGCTTATGAACCGGAGACGCCTAAGAGTCCTCTTGACACCAGCATTGCTCATCAGGACAATATAGCAACAGAGGCCGCTGTGGAAGAAAATGTCCCAGCTGAGGCTGTTATAGAATAAGTTTATCTGAAGAAAGAGATCCCAGAAGAGGGAGAAATTCTTGATGACAGCAATCCTTTCACAAGCCCAATCTTACTTTCTCTTTTCACAAGCAACAGCAGAAGAAAGGGATTTTCCAGGCGCAAAGAAGCGGCATTCAAGGATTTCCTCAGGCCTACTTAGGGAGAGGGGAGGTGAGACTGAGCTGGTAATGAGCCCTCGTAAGACGGTGATAGGTTGCTAAGTAGGATAGGGCGAGCTATATGTATAAATTCCGTGAGCAGCAATTGAACCTACGAATTCGCCAATTATGAGTTGGGCGCTTTAACCATTCAGCCATGGATGCTTAGCGGGGATCCTCGTACATGGTGAATAACCAAATTCCAATTGAAATGAAATCTTTAGGATAAATCAATGCAATTTAGGAGGAATCAATGAAAGGACATCAATTCAAATCCTGGATTTTCGAATTGAGAGAGATATTGAGAGAGATCAAGAATTCTCACTATTTCTTAGATTCATGGACCCAATTCAATTCAGTGGGATCTTTCATTCACATTTTTTTCCACCAAGAACGTTTTATAAAACTCTTGGACCCACGAATTTGGAGTATCCTATTTTCACGCAATTTACAGGGTTCAACAAGCAATCGATATTTCACGATCAAGGGTGTAGTACTATTTGTAGTAGCGATCCTTATATATCGTATTAACAATCGAAATATGGTCGAAAGAAAAAATCTCTATTTGACAGGGCTCCTTCCTATACCTATGAATTCCATTGGACCCAGAAATGATACATTGGAAGAATCTTTTGGGTCTTCCAATATCAATAGGTTGATTGTTTCGCTCCTGTATCTTCCAAAAGGAAAAAAGATCTCTGAGAGCTTTTTCCTGGATCCGAAAGAGAGTACTTGGGTTCTCCCAATAAATAAAAAGTGTATCATGCCTGAATCTAACTGGGGTTCGCGGTGGTGGAGGAACTGGCTCGGAAAAAAGAGGGATTCTAATTGTAAGATATCTAATGAAACCGTCGCTGGAATTGAGATCTCATTCAAAGAGAAAGATATCAAATGTCTGGAGTTTCTTTTTGTATATTATATAGATGATCCAATCCGCAAGGACCATGATTGGGAATTGTTTGATCGTCTTTCTCCGAGTAAGAGGCGAAACATAATCAACTTGAATTCGGGACAGCTATTCGAAATCTTAGTGAAAGACTGGATTTGTTATCTCATGTTTGCTTTTCGTGAAAAAATACCAATTGAAGTGGAGGGTTTCTTCAAACAACAAGGAGCTGGGTCAACTATTCAATCAAATGATATTGAGCGTTTTTCCCATCTCTTCTCGAGAAACAAGTGGGCTATTTCTTTGCAAAATTGTGCTCAATTTCATATGTGGCAATTCCGCCAAGATCTCTTCGTTAGTTGGGGGAAGAATCCGCACGAATCGGATTTTTTGAGGAACATATCGAGAGAGAGTTGGATTTGGTTAGACAATGTGTGGTTGGTAAACAAGGATCGATTTTTTAGCAAGGTACGGAATGTATCGTCAAATATTCAATATGATTCCACAAGATCTAGTTTCGTTCAAGTAACGGATTCTAGCCAATTGAAAGGATCTTCTGATCAATCCAGAGATCGTTTCGATTCCATTAGTAATGAGGATTCGGAATATCACACATTGATCAATCAAAGAGAGATTCAACAACTAAAAGAAAGATCGATTCTTTGGGATCCTTCCTTTCTTCAAACGGAACAAACAGAGATAGAATCAGACCGATTCCCTAAATGGCTTTCTGGATATTCCTCAATGTCCCGGCTATTCACGGAACGTGAAAGGCAGATGAATAAGCATCTGCTTCCGGAAGAAATCGGAGAATTTCTTGGGAATCCTACAAGATCCATTCGTTCTTTTTTCTCTGACAGATGGTCAGAACTTCATCTGGGTTCGAATCCTACTGAGAGGTCCACTAGAGATCAGAAATTGTTGAAGAAAGAAGAAGATGTTTCTTTTGTCCCTTCCAGGCGATCGGAAAATAAAGAAATAGTTAATATATTCAAGATAATTACGTATTTACAAAATACCGTCTCAATTCATCCTATTTCATCAGATCCGGGATGTGATATGGTTCCGAAGGATGAACTGGATATGGACAGGTCCAATAAGATTTCATTCTTAAACAAAAATCCATTTTTTGATTTATTTCATCTATTCCATGACCGGAACAGGGGGGGATACACGTTACACCACGATTTTGAATCAGAAGAGAGATTTCAAGAAATGGCAGATCTATTCACTCTATCAATAACCGAGCCGGATCTGGTGTATCATAAGGGATTTGCCTTTTCTATTGATTCCTACGGATTGGATCAAAAACAATTCTTGAATGAGGTATTCAACTCCAGGGATGAATCGAAAAAGAAATCTTTATTGGTTCTACCTCCTATTTTTTATGAAGAGAATGAATCTTTTTATCGAAGGATCAGAAAAAAATGGGTCCGGATCTCCTGCGGGAATGATTTGGAAGATCCAAAACAAAAAATAGTGGTATTTGCTAGCAACAACATAATGGAGGCAGTCAATCAATATAGATTGATCCGAAATCGGATTCAAATCCAATATAGCACCTATGGGTACATAAGAAATGTATTGAATCGATTCTTTTTAATGAATCGATCCGATCGCAACTTCGAATATGGAATTCAAAGGGATCAAATAGGAAATGAGACTCTGAATCATAGAACTATAATGAAATATACGATCAACCAACATTTATCGAATTTGAAAAAGAGTCCGAAGAAATGGTTCGATCCTCTTATTTTGATTTCTCGAACCGAGAGATTCATGAATCGGGATCCTAATGCATATAGATACAAATGGTCCAATGGGAGCAAGAATTTCCAGGAGCATTTGGAACATTTCGTTTCTGAGCAGAAGAGCCGTTTTCAAGTAGTGTTCGATCGATTAGGTATTAATCAATATTCGATTGATTGGTCTGAGGTTATCGACAAAAAAGATTTGTCTAAGTCACTTCCTTTCTTTTTGTCTAACTCACTTCCTTTTTTCTTTGTGAGTTTCGGGAATATCCCCATTCATAGGTCTGAGATCCACATCTATGAATTGAAAGGTCCGAATGATCAACTCTGCAATCCGTTGTTAGAATCAATAGGTCTTCAAATCGTTCAGAGGAAGAAAAAAAGGAACTAATAAGGTTTTGGAATGAGTTTTACGAAAGCAAATGACTTATAGTTTGTTGGGAACAGTGCTTACGAAGGTGTCCTTTGGAAGAAGAGGATAACGTGGAAGTTATCCTGATCCTCGTCAATGGGGTATGTCTTCTTTATGTACTGTTGGAACGTGTCCTCCCACCAAGAGAATGGATGGAACCACTGGAGGAACGTGACTATGTATAGGGACTCGGGCTGGTAACTTCTGCTGGAAGTGTAGAGCAGGTGGAGGTAATCGTAGAATTCCCGGATAGGGAACTGGATGGCAATCTTGAATTGTGCTAGCAGGCACCAGAGTAGCTCTCTTGTGAAGGTAGTCCTGTAATCTAGCATAAATAGTGTCAGGAATGGGTAGTCTTCGTGGTAGTTAAGACCACCTAGAGTATGTAGGCCAGAGATGCGGATGACGGCAGACTGGTAACGTCTCGTGAGATCAGCAATCTTCAGATGGAAGGTGTTTGTACGAAATAGTTCAGGGACTTCTGGAGGCGTGTCTGAGAAGGAGTCGGCCATCATGCACAAAACAGGTATCTGGGTATGGAGCAAGTGGGCTGTAGAGCAATAAACTTTCTTGGGCCTGGATAGCATATCTGCAAGGATATTATCCTTGCCCTTTATATGCTTTACCTCGAACGTATACTGTGAAAACCATTGAGCCCATCTCAGTCGCTGTGGGTCCGGTATCATCTTCTGCTTGAACTCTAGCATACGTGGAAAGGCTGACATGTCCATCTCAACAAGGAACTTGTGACCGATGAGGTGGAACTCAAACTTTTCAATTCCTCGTCGTACAGCCAGTATCTCTTTGAAAGTACTGTGGTAGTGTTCTTCGCTGGGTTTGAACTGTCCACTCTTATAGCCACACACGTGTCTCGTGCCGTTAACTTCTTCAAGAAGGATTGCTGACCAGTGAGAATCACTGGCGTCTGTCTGCAAGATTCTTTTTCCTGTCGAGGGAATCTGCAAAGGTGGCAGAGTGGGGACTAGGGACTTTAATTTTCTGACCGCATCTGACTGAGCTGTACCCCATGTCGGGGCATCTTTTTTCAACATTGCTCGTAATGGCTTCACCGTTGGAGATAGCTTGGGGATGAAGTCAGACATGTAATTAACTACACCAAGGAACTGTTGTACCTCTTTTTGCGTGAGAGGCGTATCAGGGAAGTCGAGTAGTAACTTGCCTATGTGTTCCTGTGGGACATATTTGCCATCTTCCATTTTCATTCCCAAGAAGTCTATCTTCTGGACAGTCAAGACCATCTTTGACTCTGACAACATTACACCGTACTGTTTTAACAGCGTGTAGAACTGGTGCAATAACTTGAGGTGACTTGCTTCATCCGGAGAGAACAGTAGAATGTCGTCAATGTAAATTAACGCATTCTTTAGGATTGGGCCGAATATCCGGATCATGGCCTGTTGGAATAAGGAGGGGGCCGTCTTCAATCCAAAAGGCATGACAGTCCAGTTGTAATGGGCTTGTGGGATACAGAACCCTGTCTTGTATCTGTCTTCGGGCTTGATTCCTAATTGCCAAAAGCCTGCCTTGAGGTCGAACTTGGAGAAGATCCTTGCATTGGACAAGTACCCAAAAAGGAATGATTTCTTGGGTAGAGGGAACTTAACATCTGACAAGAACCAGTTTAGGGGCTTGTAATTGATAACAAGCCTCAATTTTCCTCTTAACACTGTTCGAACCTTTTATTCACATAAAAGGCTTGGCAAGCCCATTCTGCGTCGGTAGCATTGACTGGTTGGACTAGGCCTTGTTCCTGAAGTTGCTGTAGTTCTGACTGGGCTAGTGACAAGATCTCTGGTGGCATTCCTGGATGAGATGCCTTGGTAGGGTTTATGTCTTCGTTCTTTTTGAAGGGGAGAGATATGAAGAAGTCTGGGTTCAGCCATAATGGATTATTGCATTTTTTAATGAACTCTGCATGGGAGGTTGCTGAACATTCCGAGACCAATCTTTCCCTTATGTCTGGCAAAGATAATGCCGAAAAGAGGTTTCTTGGAAGCTTGAAAGTATGATTTATACTTGACTCCATCGGGCATGAGCTGGAGACGCCGTTGAAATAACTGGGAGAGGAGATCCCATCCTATGACGAGGTCTTTCCCTGGCTTGTGAGATCCCAAGAACTGATGTTGCAAGGACAGGTTCGGGAAGATCTGGATACGGATAGGACGACTGATGATCTTTGTACAGAAGTCATTTCCGTCTGCTGCTGTAAACCATTGAACGTGTGGAATCCAGTATTCTTCCGGTAAGACATCAGGATTCAGGATTGTTGAGGACGCTCCTGTGTCGATCAATGCCATGACCTTTATAGGTCTATCGTATTTGCTTTCTAAGAGGAGGGAGACTTCTGCCATTGGAACGGACTGGACAATAGAGATTGATTGGATGGTGAAGAACGGTTGGCTCGCAATAAAGCTAGGGTCCTGATCGAGCAACTAGTAGTCCTATCTATCCACCTCTCCAGACACAATATCTTGAGTACCTATGATGGTGACCACATCTGCTGGCATGTGATGTTTAGACATAGAATCGAGTCCTTGTAAATGGGCAGAGCCGGGTGCTCTTATTTTACGACGGTAGGGACGATTGCTTCCATTACTGACCAGAAAGACACCAAATTCTCCTTTAGGTGCTTCAACTGCGGTATAGGTAGAAGGAGCTGGTACGGAAAAACCTTCTGTATAAGGTTCGAAATGGTGAATTGAGGTAGAGTAGACCGATGATCCTGTAGTCATTTGGCCGGCTATTGAAAGAAAAAAGCTTGCATCTGCTCCCCCTATTATATAACCGGTCCCATCTCTCTCCAAACCTAACGTGGTAGTTTCCCATCATAGGGCTTTCTATCTATAGATTAAGCCATTACCAAAGAGCTAATTCGTTCAGAACTCAGTTGACTGCTTCTATAGATAAGGCGGAGCGCCCTTGGCTC
>JAJEJH010001259.1:0-10000 GCA_026122585.1 Anacardium occidentale | reverse complement strand
TTTTGGCGGACCGTGCTCCACCCCGGTGAACTCATGCGGTTCCGACGTGCCCAGAGGCCAGAGGCGAAATCCGTTCACGGTCCGTAGGACCAACACCATTCGAAGGTGGGTGGCCCGCCCCGCCTAGAACAGTCATGTTTGACTGGGCTTACACACATTCGCTCACTTACGCTGTCCCCCCTCAGCTCACCCTAGCCCCGGGCCTTTTGCTCTTCTAACGTAAGCTCCAAGGCTTCACACCAAGTCTTCACTGACATAATATGCATGCTTAAGTAGGGTCAGGCGGAACCGTTGTTGCCTGATGGGAACTTCCCCCATATTGCTATCAATGTCTTCATGTCGCACGACCTCTTAACATTACACCACTGAATCCCCAATCCTTTGCTTGCTGTGCAGTGACAGTACCAATATCCACTAATCGTTGTTTCCAGATACGGTTGCCGGTTGACATCTCTTCTAATTCGTCGATACGAGAAGCAAATTGTTGTGTGGAGGAATCAATATCTCGACATAAGCCAAGAGGCAGATCTTGTGCCACTCCACCTGGTCGTATGAAACTGGCATGCATCCTGGCTCCCGAGACTCTTTCATAGAATTCCAACAATTTCTCCCGCTCCTCAGAAGCCCACAGGAACGGAGTTGATGCTCCCACATCCATAGCATGAGTAGTTAAAGCAGGTGAATGATTTGAAATTCGAGTTATTTCACGGAATAACACTCGTATATATTGAGCTCGTAATGGTACCTCGCAATTCAAAAGTCTCTCTACGGCTGAAGAATGAGCGTGTTCTTGGGCCATCATAGAAACATAGATAGGGTCGACGACGGAACGAACAACGAAACTTTTCGACAGCTTTTTCGTACACGTTCACTTGCATCACATACACAAGTGCTCTCTGAACCGTGCAATAAGGTCACCCATAACACGGCTCTCCCACTTGAGTTACCTTAGCCCCAGGCCATGCTATTCAATGATATTGGAAAAATGGCAGCGTAACGGAACAACTAGTATTGAAAGCTGGTCGCCTTTTGAGGGAGGGAATTTCAATAGGAGCCCTACTTCCCTCTTTGCGACCTCATCACTGAAATTCAAACGCAAACCAATTTCTTTCTTAGTCACCGGGCGGAGCGCACCTTTGGTACTTCAGTAGGGCGAGCTCTTTGATAGTGACTTCTTTCGTTTGGTAGGTCGACGAAAGGCTACTTCAATCTAGGAAACAGCCGGAAACTCGAGAGGGTCGCCTTTGGAAGCCTTCGCCGGTAACCAAAGCGTATCGTTCCCGCAACCACTTTGGTACTTTGCTTATAGCTTTTTTAGGTTATGTAATAGAAGGGGGGCTTAGCTCTGGATCCCCCCTGCTTGCAGAAATGAATGTATCAGAAGGGGGAAGGGGGCTGGCTTCGATTTCCGGGCCGGGCGGGAGGTGAAGGCCATAAGAGAGCCCTCCCGGCAAGGAAGAGAGGAAAAAGGCGCTGTCATCTATCTCGACCAGTTTCCCGAGGCGTTGGAAATCCAGACCGGCTCAGAGAATCACTGGCGGCTATTTAGCCCTTCGTTTCGCCAACAAAACAAAGAAGTCATCCTTGACGATTTCCCATTCCTTCCCTGCTGAGCCACCTCTCTTCGCCATTCGAAGTACTACCTCTGCCTTCCCTTTCTATAACATCCCCAGGCGCCCTCCTTTCCAATCACTAAGAAAAAATCAATACCCCCTATCTAAGTAAAGCTTCGTCTGTTCTTTCTCCGTCCCCAGGGGAGTTTACTCGACCCATTCCCCAGTCTCCCGCACTGTGAAAGTCAGTGTGCGACTCCGTATGAGGACCTCCTTCCCTTCTGCCCACTCTCCGTTCACACGGTTCTCAAAGCAGAGGAGGAAGGGTGGGCAGCAGGTACCACGAGCCCTCTGTCCCACACATCTATCCAGAAGCAAGTGTAGTTCACCGGTTCCACCGAATGCTCCTATCTCTCGGCAAAGATCGTCTGAGTGTGCAGTTATGCTTCGGATGCTTCGCCATAGAATAGATCGACCCAGTTCCCGTTCTTTTCCAGTGCACTCGCTTTATATCTCCGACACACAAGGAAGGACGCGGTGGGAAGGAAGCAGCCCTAGCCTCTGTCCGGCCGATCATTCCGCTGGCATCTTGCATTCACGCCTCCGTTTGACTGCCGCTCGGGGATGTAGTTGTAGATACGTTAGTCTTAGTGGGTCGTTGGCTCCACCTGTTATCTCCTTCTACGACATGCTGTTGTCGTCGCCATATTTCATATGTCACTTAGTCATCTCTGCCTCGCTGCGGGTCAGCACCTCCGAAAGAAACGGAGGACTTCATTCAGTGACTCCACGATCGCCCTCTGAACGATCAGAATAAGGTAAAGCTTGAAGATAAGTTTTGTACTCTATTAATTTCTCAGTCCCTCTAGTCGGGTGGGCGCCGGCCGGTCTTTCCTTTCGACCAGATCCCCCTAAAAACCGTACGTGCGGGTCTCCCCGCATGCGGCTCACGCCATTCAAGGTGGTCCAGCCCAGCATTCATTCGCAAATCCTGTAGTGAAATTGAGACTGCTCGACCTCGGAAGCTAATTCGCGTGTAGGCAGCGCTGTCTGTCGTACCGTTGACTCTATCTATTCATTGAATTGACTTTTTTACATTTTTGATATAGGCTCGCTCCCTCTTTTTCCAAGAATTCATGCACTTTCATAGGGCCTTCTATAATAGGGGAAAAGCCTTCCATTTCCGTTAAATGACCCGGCCTCCCCTGGCTCTTCCACCGTCCGGGCTCCCTTTCCTCCCGCTCCCCCGGCGCAGGCCTACCACGCTTCGCGCCTGCGGCGTTTTCGCCAGACGGTCTTTGCCAGTAGTGCCATCCTCCCCGCTGGCTGTATGGGCGGGTTGTCCCTCGCTGCTGCGTTCTGTTAGGCTATAGATTACAGGAACAAATGTAGTTGAATGAGACAGCAGGCGGGTTACACGTTCCACTGCGCCGAGATGTGAGGTGCAGGTGGTGATGATCACCCCGGGGTATGCGCTAGCGCCCTTGACAGGCACTCCAGGACCCGCCAACGCTCATGAAACCCGGGTCGGTCGGTCCTCCATTCATCCGACCGGAGGTGTGGATAACGAGGCCACCTTCACAACCTTCTCCCTTCTGTCCCTATGTTGTAGTAAGGTAGGGCGGTTCGCTTGAGTTGCTCAACCGCCCCTTAGCCCGGTGCTCATGACGCGCTACGGAACCTCCACCGTGCCGGGGGACCAAGCAGGGCATAGCTAGCGGCATAGGAGCCGACTCGGCGTCAGCGGCTTCGTGCCGCACTGGAGTGATCCAATATGTGGTTCCGCACGTTCCACCACTTCTCCGTTCATTTCCAATACTGATCGTGAAACACCATGAGCAGCAGGATGTTGAGGTCCGAAATTCGAAGTGAAATTTTGGATTTGCCCGTTCCTAGTCGTCATGGGAAAGAAAGGCAGAAATAAGAAAGAGATTATTCCCTGAGAGCTTGTCCAGTACTACCAGTACCAGAAATGCATCTCCTTCGCCCGCGCGCGATAGCTCTACCGCCTTGCCTGCATTAAGAGCCCATCATAAGACTGATTAGTTCAGTCGCATAGATAAAGTAGGGGCTGTGAATTTTATGGGTTAACAAATTCTCGAAGGCATAGAGGGCGTTCCCCTCCGCGTCTATGACTTGCGCGGCGAGTTCGGTAGGCGTCCAGTTATCTGGAGCTGGCACGCCTACCTTCGAGAGAAGGTTATTCAGGCTTTCCCCGAACCTTGTATGAATAGCATTCTCCATGCTATCCCTTGGGTCCGGTGCGTGGTTAAAGCCCTGGGCGAGCGGTTCCCCCTCATCGAGATAAGGAGCCGAGCGCACAGATGCGGGGGACGGACAAGGTGATCGCACGAAAAAATGACTTTGGGAGAGAACCGAGGCGGAATCCGAAGAATCGGCCCCGGAAATGGATATTTGAAGGTAATGTTGTGGTGAATAAGCCCCCTCATCCACCCGGGGCGGATTGGACCCATATTCAAAGATCTCTAGCCGTCGATGCATGTGTGGAACCCTTCTTTGACAGCTCTGCTCCCCCCAAAAAAAGAGAGACTTGCCGAAAATCGCCTTGGTCCAACCAAGAAAGGCATGGGACTTTTTGGGGATTGCTTGGGCCGAGTTAAGTAAAGACTGGCTACCTATAAAGATCCCTCACTACACACTATATACTATATATATATCTATCTGTCTCTATCCAATCAACATAGCATCTCCGCTTTCTTTTCGCGGGTTTGGAACGCATAAAGAGACGTTAGTTAACATTTAGGAAGAAAACCTTTAGCGTTGTCGTATGCGACTTCCTTACTAAGCTTTTAGTAAAGTAATCCCTTGCTTCTTACCGCAAGTCTTTCTTTCGACCCCGGGTCTGAATATTTGATTTAGGCTCAAAAGAAGGTTGGCACAAAAGCGATAGACATTCAATTCAATAGAAGACGATGCTTGCAAGGACAGCTCATGGCTAAAATGAATGAAGTGAAGCCAATTTCCCTAGGCCCAGAATCGAAAGAATAAAGCAACCCATTGAAAGCTGTCCAAAAGGAAGAGAAAGAGCTAGAATATGCCTTCTGTTTGCAGGTTTGACATTCTCTTTAGCAAAGAAGAAAGCACTACTTCTTCAATGCCAGTGGTGTGAGGCAGTGAGCTCGTGAAGTAAACTCTTTCAGTTGCTGTTCCGTAAGCCCTATTCACTCCTAGATGATACGAGGAATGAATCTCAGCAGGGGCCCATCAGCCCCCTCTTTTCAAAGAGAAGAAAGAAAAGATATGCAGCTTGCTTGCGGCTTTTAAAGGGATCTTTCCTTCCTTCTCTACCTGCTTCTCAATAACCTCTGCCCCTTGGAAAAGAGCCCGAGGCACCTCTTTACTGATAAAAAGAATAGATAGAAAGAATGGGAATGGGTTGGCTTAATACATGATTTGAACCACTCGCATCTACTCTTTGTTGTGAAGCTCATTCCCCGATCCCTACATCAAATGAGTCTGTTCTACGCTTTTATGGTCGAAAGACTAAACCAAGACAAGTGAGCTAATGATGCCTCCTTCATCTGAAGATGAAAGCGGAATCTGAAATACATTGAGATCACCGAAAAATACACACAAAACTAGGAGAAGGAAGCAGCACCCAGCTCGATGAATCTGAAGCAGCAGACCTGCAAGACTCGGTCCTTATTTCTTATTTCTCAGTTGAAAGAGAGGAGAGGAAGGGAGGTGTGTGAAAGTCATTTAGCCGTCTCCAGAGCCCTATGTGTTGAAGAAAGAAAGGTCTTTTCTTCTTTACTACGACGAATGAATTGAGTCAGATGAATGTACAATATTCACTCAGAAGCGGCACTGCTTTTGCTTCTTCAATAGTTTAGGGTGGTTTATCAAGGGTCCAATGGGAGAATGAAAGCTCTAAAGCTAGTGGTGTTCTTTAATGGTATTCAATCCCCTGCCCTGTTATATTAGTTCGGTGACCTGAGGCCACAAAGGAAAGAGATGTTGATCAAGTCAATCTAATAGGATATGCGGGTTAGTATCCATATCCAGGAGTCTATGGGGCAGAAAGGTCAAAGATCGACGGGAGTGGGGTTCGGGTCTGTCTGTCAATCAAGTAAGCAAGGTACCTTCCACGTAACCTTATATCACGTGTTTATAGCTCTATCTTAGAGGCTTTCTAGCCCTGCTTTCAAGAGTGGATCTTCAAATAGAATGAGGCATTCCCACTTTACCGATCGAAGAAGTAATAAGGATAACATGGTTGAAGCATGCACACCGCTATCTCCATACTCTTGGAGATGCCCTATCTCAAGTGAGTACACTCCTTACTTTATCTTGCTGCTTCCAGGCTTTCCGTTGGCATACCCCCGGGTACCTATTACGTGTCAACAAGCTAGGTCTTTGTCCTCAACTAGTCGAAGCTCCGCCTTCTATCTAGGTTCTGCTCTTACGTCCAAGCTTAAGCGATTGGAAAAGATAGACTCAGTGAATAATGCTTTGATTTGCCCTGACTTCTGTGTACCAAAATAATAGAAGAAAGATTACCTCGCTTAGAAAGACATAGCACAATTGATTAAAGAGCTTCAAGAGCTGTACAATCTAATTACATATCGGTAATACGATTCAAAAAAGAAGGAGAATACGATTACTATAGGACTTTTTCACAAAGACTAGGCACATTCCCCCGCTTTTGAAGACTGGTGAAGAGAATCTCTTATACCGGGGGTTTTGAGATAGAGGTCCTTTAAGGTGAACTTCTTCCTTACTAGTTGGAAAAACTTAGTCATACAGTAATTATAAGCTAAGCTAGAGAAAAGAAGATTGTTACTATAAAAAAAGTCAAAGATAGATAGAAAGAAAGCAAATGCGATGGGTACCTAAATGACAGAAGAGAAAAGCTTAGACCCGGGAGTTAGAGAGGGGTGCGAAAGAATTTAGATTCCCAAAGTAGTCCGGTTGGCATATCAGGTGTAATTTCACCAGCTCTAGGACTAGGAAAGAGTCGATTTAAAGCTTTTATAGTTATAGGTAAAGCCCTTCGGAAGAATAAATCTCGTAATAGAAAGGAGAAGAAAAAGAACTGTTCAAAACGTACGAATATACGAGTGAATTGAAGCTAAGACGTGACAAAAGCGCTTTAGTCAAACCTTCTTTGCACTAAGCACTAAGTTTCTTTCTAAAAGATCACCCTAGCTTCGATTGCTCTACCAGCATTCCCGGTTCACATCACACATCACATCAGGAAAAAAGAAGAGGTTGGTGTCAAAGGATAGGGCAAAAACGATTGGATCCGATGGAGAAGGGTAGAGCCCCATTCCTGGGAATGAATGAGAAATTCTATCTAAATTATAGATCTCGCAATCAACCTGGGTCTTCCATTTCTGAGATTTAGAGTTCGAGGCTTACTACAAAAGCTATTTTCTATTTTTTTACAGGCCCATATGACCCATGATTCAATCAGACCAAGGAAGGAAGGGGAACTCATTCCATATAGATAGTAACTGCTTTCACTTGAATCCCAAGAGCTTTGCTAGAGCAATGGAGTGATCGTATATAAGATCACGGCTGCATTTAGGAGTGATCTTTCCCTCTTCAACAAGCCGGTGGTGATCTCACTTTCGAAAGAGAGTCTCGACGTGGTCCAGGTATATCAGCTCCCCTCGGGCAAGAGGATTTGAATCTTAACTTGTCTCCAGTACGGGGAGGTTCTGTTAGTGAGCAATAGCTAGGTGAAAGCGGTCTACTCGTGTACTAGCACTAGCGCGTACTTTGCTCTGTGTTAGGTCAGGGAAGAGAATTTCATATCCCATAGCCGATCGAGGCGGTAAGAAAACTCGATATCCTACAGATCCAATGGAAGGGAAGCCTTAACCGATAACTTCAGTGAACTTCGGTAGGAGCATATCCTTTCTTTGATTAACCGATGGAAGTTCCTTTTTTTGTACCGGACATACGCGTCCCCTATAGGTAAAAGAGCTACTGGAGGGTAATTCCTTACTTAAGACCCATTGCCGCTAGAAAGAAGCAGGCAGAAAAAAAAGAGGATAGCTGACTGAAGCCCTAGGATGGGCATCTCACTTGATAGCCACCAACCAGGGAAAGGCAATCTAATTGCTTAACCGAACCGATAAAGGAAGCGCGAAGCTTCTCTGTATTGTATGTACCACGGGAGACATACCATGGAACAATCTCGGTAAGGATATATCCTTTCTTCACCGATAGAAGCCCGGATATCAAGCTCAAGCTCTTTTCCTTTTGCCACGGGAATGGGAATCAAACTCACCTAGCCAACCCTGTAATATAAGCAAGACTGAGGAAGAGAGCTGCTGACTCTTCTATGTTTGTTGTCTAATGTCTAATGAGATGTCGAGAGACTAAAGTGTGTTCCTGTTCCCTTTCCAATCTACCCTAGTGTGTTATCTTTCCGTATAATAACTTTTCCTTCCGTTAGTTTTCCTCTTACTATCAGAGAGAGAAAGAAAGACTGAAGTCTAATCTAGCAGCAACCGTAAACCGCTGACCTTCATAGCAGGAGCAGTAGGATAGAACTTTGATCTGTACTACTTTCTGAGATAGATTGAAAGCAGAATAGAGCTGTGCGTTAATCAGGCCTTTCTTTAGATTGATTGGAGTGCGCAGGTTAGATGGTAGAGAAAGTTCTTTGCTCAATAGATCCCAGAGCTGCAGTGATTTTATATTGACTACATCCACAGGAGGAATCAAACTTTAGCTGAATCCGTAGTTTTAGTATCGCTTTCGAAAGTCCCCCCTCCCCTCCCGCGAATCGCTTTGCTTCTTCAATGAATGTGCTTGCTCGTCTGTCTGATGGAATTCCGTTTTTATGCCCATGTTGTCTAAAGCTAAAACAAGAAGTTTGCCAGGCATGGGAGGCGATGAACCTGACAGTAGTCCTTTGTCTTTGCACTTCAGTAAACTAGGAGAAGAAAGACAAGTAGTCAAGGAAGGTTTCTTTTGAAGAGTTTGAGGAGCTAGCCGGGTATTTGGGACGAAAGAAGCAAAGAGCCTCTTCATAGCACTACTTCTCAGAGATAGAGTTATTGGCTAAGAAAGCAGTCTATAGTGAAGTTTTCACAAGTCAATTCTCTGCCCTTGCGGTGCAGTCTCCGTACTAGCGACTGGGCTACGGATACGATTTCTGAATCAAGAGTAATTTTCTTTATCGCCGAGCTGAGCTTCGCTTTAGGGAGGGAAGACTACTTATTAGTTATATGACGGACAGTCTTTCCAGGCTTTGTTCTTGATGTACCGGAATTATAGAAGATGCAGCAAAGCAGACTTCCCCTTTGACTATAAGACAAGCAATACAGCAAGGAAAGTGAAATAGATATTTTCATTTCTGCCTTAGCCATAGCCATCATAGTTATCGATCATAGCTATAGCCATATATATACATAGAGAAGTGAAGTCTTGAATGGACTTTAGTTACTTAGTCTCGCGATGCTTTTAGTCTTCTATTCTACTCCTGCCTTCTCAACAAACTGATTGAGGGATAAACTATACCTTCCCCTGAGAGGAACTACTACTTGCCTAAAAGCCGCCAATCGTTTCATTAACCGACGGTTATCTAAAAAAGTTGCTTAAAGTCCCATTCTTTATAATTGTCTTTCTCGTACTGTGTAAACGAACTTCAAGTTTGAATTGTGTACTCAACAGGAAGCGTCACAGCCTAGGTTTGGGCCACCTCCGATGTCTCCCTTGAAACCAAGCAAGTTCCTCGTAATTACAACAATCAGAACGATGGGAATAACAAACCTCTTCGCCAGTTCACCCCATTGAAGCTACCTTTGAGCCAAATCCTTCCGTTGCTATTGGACAAAGGCCTTGTTCAGCTCCTGACGCCAACGCCAGTGCTAGATCCTGTCCCGCCTTACTTGAACATGTCGGCCTTTTGCGCTTTCCATCAAGGTCCAGGGCATGTTACTGATGAAATCAAAGAAAATCGAATTCTTAAGCACAAGATCAACGATCTTATAGACAAGATCAAAATGACAGTGCCTCAAGAGGATGCTCCATCCAACCCCAATAAAAACGTCGGGATTTTCAAGGACCCTCTATCTCAGCACGGGTCTCTTGCTTCCACAACCCCAGATGCCTCATCTCCACCATAAAAAGTCATCCATGTCATTGTCGCGGAAGACTACCATTCAAGAAGAAGAAAAGATCTTGCTTGCCCCAGAAAGCTCTTCTTTTTCTCTTTCGAAGTGGTCAGTCTTTGAAGTCGTATAGCCAGGGGCTGGGGTTCCGGTTGTAGGCGAAATGCCTTCTCTTTTTTATTATTCCAAGGGGGCTAACTTTGTATTGGTCCCTCAGTTGCTGTGTAATAGGGAAGCCCCAGCAGGTTAACTTCTCTCGTAGGCTGGTGAACCTCGAATATATAGTATGTAATAGTCTCCCTTTCTGCCTGCTAAAGGGCAATGCCTTTTTCCTTGAGAATGGGGTAAGAGCTCTCC
>JAJEJH010001258.1:0-34864 GCA_026122585.1 Anacardium occidentale | reverse complement strand
GGAGATCATGAGCCATCCGTTGAACCTTCTGTCATGCCTTCAGTTGCTGAAACTAGTGCCCGGAGAGGAAGACGAGCTCGCCCCGAAGCTGGCCCAGAAGTTCAATCAACTTCTGAGCTTCAAGTCTTGATTGAGCTGACAAGGCAAGTTGATGCACGTGTGGCTCAACTAGATACGCGTATGGCGTAGGTTGATGCAAATGTGGTTCAGCTTACCACTGAGTTTCAAGCCTTTCGGGATACTGTGGAATCTCGACTTACCCGCTGTAGACACCCCATTTTGGACCCAACAGGGTCACCCCCGATGATGAAAAACCTGGATGTTGACTTAGAGTTTCGAGATGTTGAGCCGAGGATGGATAAAAAAAAAAAAATCAAAAATCAAAATCAAAATCATGAAAACCCAAAATGATGACCCAAATAGCTAACCCAAAAGAGGAGAGGAATAAGGAGGCCCAGTGTGCAGCCCAAACTTCAGCAGTATGCTGGCCCGGCTGGAGGAGAAGGCCCAGGGATGAGCCTGCAGCGCGCGCGTGGATCACACGCGCGATGAAGCAGAGGACCTGTGCTCGTCGCGCGTGTACTTCACGCGCCAGCTGAGTCAGCTTTAATACTGCATTCTGTTTTTCTGTTTTTCAGCGCATGCCTCCCTGTCTCTCTCCTGCTGCTGCCAGGCTGCGTGTCGCGCGCTGGGTGGCTGGACGGCTGATACCTTTTTATCGTCCAAACCGCCTATAAAAAAGAGGGAAGGGGTCACAGAGAAAGGGGGAAAAAAAAAAAATTTTTGGGAAGAAAATTTTAGAGAGGAGAGAAAGCTCCAGAAAGAAAAAATACAGTGATAAAAATACAGAGATAAAAAAATATATATATATTTGAATCCGATTTTCACCTAACTCATCTTTGGCTCAACATTGGAAAACTTGAAGATATTCACATTCAGGTTAGTCCCTGAGGGGAATTTTTTATAAACGAAATTTCTATATTATTTCATTTTATGTTGTATATATGTTTTATAATTTACATTAATTTTTCTATTTATTCTGTATAAATATATTGATATTTTATATGCATATTTCATCTATTTTTATATTCTGTATTTACATTGTATATGTATTGTTTATTTTGTATTTTATTTTTTTTTTATATATTCTGTATTTGATTTGATTATTTATATCTGTATTTTTTTTGTGTGATACTCTTGTTTATTATATATTCTGTATTCTGTATTTTTCATCCTGCATATACATGTGTATATTATAATCTACTGTATATATTTATTTTTGTTATGTATATATATATCCTATATATTGTGCTGTATGTCCTGTGTATTGGTATATAATATATATAATATACTGCTTGCACCTATATGTTGGATGAGACTGCCCGCCTTAACGGCAATAGGCGGATTATGTCATTTCCCCCTCCCAGGTTCAAGCCGTGCTGCAGATTTGTGTATTATTATGGTTTTTATTTTTCATTTATTATTATTATTTTTTTTTTGTTTATTACTGTATATTAATTTTATTTATTTATTTATTTATTACTGTATATTGATATAATACATATATATTTAATTTGTATTTATATACTGTATTTTACTATATATATTCAAAGTTATTTTATAGTGTATATATATTTGTCATATATTATACTATATAATTTTGTGTGGTGTAATATTTTTATTGTACATATATTTTATGTGGTTCATAATGGTGATTTTAGCTTAAATAAATACGTATATGTAAGGAAGTTTATGTATTTTTATTGGTTGGTAATTTGTTGAAATGATGCACATACATGAGTTAATTAAAAATTGGTTATCATCATATTATATTTCTATATAATATTTAATTACATGTGGCATGCCAAGATTTGTGTTTTGTAAATAAATGTTTCTGTATATATGTTATATGTATTGTGTAATTATAAAATAGTGTATGTTATATACTCTGAATGTTGGCATTATTGTATATTTTTATATATTTATAAACTGTAGATTTTGTATTTGTTTGGGAAAAATGGTGTATTTGTGTGCATTATGTATTTTCGCATTGTATTTAAATTAGATACATGAATGTGGCTGTTGCCTTGGTGGTGAAAGGCGGAAAGTTTAGTTCTGTTGGGCGCTTGGGTTCGAGTCTCGGCTGGGGGTGGAATATGATTATTATTGTTATTAATTTCTACTGGGCCTACTCTGTGTGTGTGATATATTGGGCCTCCTGGTTGGGCTGCATGCTGTCAATTTCCACTGGTTGGGCTGCACCTCGGATATTACTGTTGAGTGGGCTGGTTTTTACTTGGGCTGGTTATTTATTTAATATATTTGTTTATTTTATTGGATTAATTAACAAAATTGTGTTTGCAGGATTTATTTATTTATTAGGCTTGTTTAGGGTTAAAAAAAATGTATAGGGGTGTATGGAAAACAGTTGTAATTTTTAATTTTCGATTTATGTTGGTTTGATTTTATATTGTATAATTAACCTAATTTGTTTTGCAGGGTTTATTTATTAGGCTTGTTTAGGGTTAGAGAAAATGTATAGGGGTGTATGAAAAGGGTTGTAATTTTTAATTATTTTCTTTTCATATTTCATTATTTTCGTGGATGAATATATATGTATGATTATTGAAATGCATCGTGTGGTAATACGGAACTTAATTAAACTCGGTAACGCGTTTAACGAACGAACCACAATAGTGGAGGCCGGCTTTCATGCCGGGCGGCATGGGTGCCTAACACCTTCCCATTGTCGTACCTGACTCTCCGAACCCGACCCATTGGGTAGGTGAGGGGTAGTTGGGTCCTTTGCAAGGGATCCATAAATCGCCCATCCTCACCGATGTGTACTTTCCCGGGGTTACTCCCGCGTGGCGACTCCATAGACTCCGTAGCGGGCCAAAAACCCGTTATGCGCTCCTCTTGACCACGTCTAAGGTGGTTAAACAAGAGTGGTAAGTCTGTCCTCGCTCGGCGCGGCAAAAACCGGCGCCACACCCGCCTTGAGTCTCGAGTTACTGCTCTGGATGACCTTACCGACCTTTCACCTCAGCAGCCACCCCAGCCTTGAACCCTCATTTACATTTGCATGTTTTTACCAAAACTTGTCTTTGAGGAATATTTGATTTGTTTCTATTGTTATGCTGTTACAATTTAGTTTGATGAATTGATTTCCATTGATATTTCTTTTGCCTTCTATTGATGTTTTGCAAGTATATTTGTGGTTTGGAAGTTGTTATTGGTTGATTGTTTGAAGAAGTTGGATGGTGCTTTGATTGCCTCATATATTGGGAGTGTGTTTATTTGAAAACTTGTCTTGGGAAATCTTAATGAAATAGGGGAGACTATGTCAAAATTTTTTTTGATTTATGGCAAAAAAGGGGGAGAAAGCATGAAATGATTAGCAAGTTAAAATTGATATTAATTTGGATTGGTAATTAAGGCTAAAACTAAGGGGGAGTGCTTAAAGTGAGGAGGAGTATTCTTTTTATCCTTAATTAATATTCAATTTTAACATGTTTCAACATATTTTTGTCATCAATCAAAAAGGGGGAGATTGTTGAACCCTTGTTGTTTTGATGATGAAAAAATATGATTAAGTTGTTAATTTGTAATAATAATGTGATTGAGTTGATGATTAATCCCTTGCATGAAGTAATTCATGACAAAGAAGGGAAAAAGAAATTTATTTTTGTAGGTTATAGGTCTCGCACGACCGTGCTTGACCAAACAGGTCCTCGTGTGTCCAAAACATGGGACCGTACGCCTGACCGTGCAAGGTTTTGTGATTTTCTAGAAGAAAAATCTCATACCCGCACGGGCGTGCTTGCATGATGCACGACCGTGTACATGCACAACACGGGCAACGCACTACCTCCACAACCGTGCAGCCTGACCGTGTGAAATCAAAGAACTCAAAAGTCATTGGAAGCACGACCGTGTGCATAACTTATGAAGAGCACGGGAGATCAAGTCGTGCAAATGAAATCGTGCAGCAAGTCAAAGAAAAAGAGTCAACGCACGACCGTGCACGCTCAATACGCACGACCGTGCGTGATGGCAAATGAGGAGCACTACCAACAACACTACCAGGAGATCGTGCAGAGCTAGCCGTGCAAGAGCTTAAAGGCATGCCTATGGCACATGACCATGCAGAAAAGTGACACGACCGTGCACTAGCATAAGAATGCTCGTGTGCTGCTCGTGCGCTCATCGTGCAGCCAAGCCGTGCAAGCTTCTTGAATTTTGGACAAAACTCTAAAGTATCGAAGCACGACCATGCATCTATGGCACACGACCATGAAGGGTCTAAGCACGACCGTGCGTCAAGGACACACGACCGTGCATCATTGGCGCTAAGCTTTTAAGTCGACTGTTGGGAGTCTAAACAAGGCAATAAATGCAGCAAGCACGACCGTGCACTCGAGGAGCATGACCGTGCGCCTGGAAAATTTATTGTAGAGCTTACTTTTTTCAACTACTTCAACGGATACAAAGCTAACAAAACGACTCCTTGCTATTCTAGGCAATGAATGAAGTATAAAAGGAGAGTCATTTGAAATGGAGAAGGTTACTGAAACGAATTGCAAAAAGCTTAAGTCATCTTCTTCAATCTTTGATTACTCTTTCTCTCTCTAAACTTACTCATTCATACACTTGAGAGATATCTGTACTTAATTTTAGATTTTCAGCCTATTCAGAGGTAAACACAATCTACTTCTTGTTTAAAACAATCTTTGTAAAAAGGGCGAAATTCCCTTGTGGCAAAACTATTGTATCTTCGGGTGTTGAAGATAGTGCAAACTTTAATCGGGTTTGATTGAAGAAGAGGACGTAGGAGACTTGTGTTCAAAGCTCTGAACCTCTATAAATTTGGCTGAGCATTATCTAAACTCTATCTCTTTTTATTGTGCATTGTGTTTATTATAATTTTGTTGTGATTATTGCTTTAGAATTTTAATAATCCTATTCACCCCCCTTCTAGTATTATTTCTCTATTCTTTAAGGGTTTTTCATATATATTAGGCCAGATGATAATTTCTCACTTAAGATTTGATGAAATGACAACCTTTTATAATTTAAGTTTGAAAAAAAAAAATTTCCCATTCATATGATAAATTTGTTAAAAAAAAATTGTTACATTTTTTTTATTAATATGTTGAAAAGACAAAAAAGTCAAACTGAAAAAACTTTATTAAATGTTTTATGTATCCTTAATTTATATTAGTTTCAATTCAAAATTAAAACAAATTCACTAATACAAACATAGTAGCAGTGTCAATGATATATAATTATATATTTGAAGGTGCAATATAATTTTTAAAATCTTTAGGGGTGAATGAATTTTTATGGGATTTTTGAAAATTAAAAGGAGTTTGAGGGTGTTCTTAAAATTTTTAAAATTCTAATATACCCTCAAAATTTCAAAGACAATTGCACCTACAAAAGTTTAACATAATACAACCAATTAAGGGTTTACACAACTTTTTTACATTTATCTTGTTATTTTATTTACATGTTTATTATATATGTATTTCATATTTATTTAATATGTTTATTTCATGACTACAAAACTATAATTTAATTATTATTTATTAAATAAAAAATATTTAGAAGCAAATGATTTTAAATACATTAAAATTGTTATCCAAACCATATTTTTTTCAGTTAGTTTAGTTTAGTTTATAATGGTTTTAAATTTTTTTCAAACTATTTTCTTTTTTATTTTGTTCAAAAAATTCTTAAATTTTGCCAAATTGAATTGTACAGGCCTCTACATCTCCTTCACCCTCTATCTTCTTCATCAACTGTGTTTTTGATTTCGCTTAACCCCTATTCTCCATTACTAGTGCTTCTCATCGTTTGTCATTATTCATTCTCATCATTATTTGATATTTTCCTTCGTTGATTTCCCTTAAATAATTAAGGAGGCTAAAGGACTTAATCTTATCCAAGGCCTTCTTAAATGATATTTCTTATTTATCGATTTTAAAAAATTTAAACACGTATGAAGTATTTTTAAAAATGATATTTCTTATTTGTAAATTCTTTTAAAAGTTATTAATTTATTTATAGAAATATTTTTTTAATATTTTTATTTGTTTATTATTTTAAAAATTTTTAGTTTATAATTTTTTTAAATTCTATTTAGTGGCTGAAAAAGTGAATGAGAGAAAAAATAAGGTATTTTCTGTAGAGTAAGAGAATTGATAGTCCAACACTTTTACAAAACGAAAGAAAAAGAAAAAGAAAATTATAAGAGAGGTTAAATGTATTCAAGATTATTATATTTTTCACTAATTGTAATCGTGATTACTAAATTTTGAGTTTATTTGCTGTTAAGTTACTGCAATAGAAACTAATATAGAAATTGACATAAATATTGATATGAATGTTGACAGGATGTTACATAAGCTTTTATTGTGTCGATGTAAACGTAGGCGTTGATAGGATACCATGTTAACGAAGTGTTTATGTCAATATTTATGTCAATTTTAATTAAATATTTAAACAGATAAACAGTAGAGTAATAATCTTAAATAATATTTTTAATAATTTAAAAAATAATAATCTTAAATAAAATAAGTTAATAGTTCAATGACTTGTATTTGACCCTAATACGGTAAGGTCGTTGAACACAACCCACCCGCGCCCGCCTCTCTTTTTTCCTCCACCTCGGAACAACCCAGTATTCCAAGCACCGAATTTTCAAGAGAGATGACGACGATTCGCAGATTTTGCTGCAGCGATCTTCTCCGATTCACTAATGTTAATCTTGACCATCTTACTGAAACCGTAAGCTTTTTTTTTTTTTTTTTAAGGCTTTTTGAAACTCACAATTATGGTGTTAATGATGCTAATAATTCGTCTTCTTTCTTAAATACGCATGGTGTTACAGTTCAATATGTCGTTCTATATGACCTACTTGGCGAGATGGCCCGATTATTTTCACGTCGCAGAAGGCCCCGGTAACCAAATCATGGGTTACAGTACGCACATTCCCTCCAATTCTTCCTTCAAACTTTGTTTGTTTATTATTTCTGTGTTGGATTGGATTATTAAACTTCTAAATTTTTTGCTTCTGTTGGCGCGATATTGCATGTGATTTGGTCACTATTTTGAATTTTTTGTATTCAGCTTTTTTTTCTTTTTTAAAATATGGTACAATGTTCATCTGTATTGGCATTGTTGATGTGTCCCTTGCGTATGGTGTCTTGTTGGGATTTCTATAATTTAGTGAACAAAGTGGTTAATTGTTGCCTTTGGACCAGAAATTAAGAAATAAATTGTAATTAGTTATTCTCGAAGATGCAGCCTTTTTCCAACCTTTCTAGCTTATTTAGATATTAATCCTCTGGTCAAGCATTGAAAGGAAGGATTAGACAGTTGTTTATGGTTGATGGATTGTTGGTGTTAGAGATCATCCTGTTTGATTTGAGTTCTCTGATAAGTAATTCGGGGTCAGATTTTTGTGAGAAGTTCTTTGCATCTTGGTACCTGTTGGAGGCTAGTGGGTTGCATCTTGTTCACCTGGAATAGTACTCTAATTTTGCTAGCTTTGGAACTGACGGTTATATGAGAATGTGAAATGGATATCTGAATTTCCACTTTTCATGTTAGCTTTGTTGTTCATGTCTCTTTCCTTTGTATACTCTGTTTTGGTATTTTCCAGTTAACCAGTGAAAGTTTGCCAAAACTTAATGCAGTTAAATATGATTGCAGTTATGGGAAAAGTTGAAGGCCAAGGTGAGTCTTGGCATGGTCATGTTACCGCAGTAACTGTTGCTCCAGGATACCGCAGGCAGCAACTAGCTAAGAAACTGATGAAGCTGTTGGAAGACATCAGTGACAAGATGTAAGGGTTCATAAAATCAGACCTGCTTTTATACGTTGAGCTCTCCTATTTTTAAGTTTCATTGGCTCATGTGTTATTTTTAGTGACCATTCAAAACTTATTTATATATCGTGATAGTGTTTGTACCTTACTGCAACAATGGGAAAATTTCTATGTGTAAAATTAGATTCTCTTTGACTCCTGCTCAAGTGTATTCATGCTGGAACTTAGATTGCATAGGCTTAGGGTCTGTATTGACCTGTTACCTGTTCAGTTATAACTTTATAAGCACTTTTTATACTTATAAGGGAGGTTCTATAGACTGGTTGTGAACCACAACTATCATGGTCAGAAATCATGTAGTTGAAATATCTCATTTTGTGTATGTTTATATTTATGACTACAAGTACTTAGGTGTTTTTGAGCTGCTTATAACTACCCCTTGCACAATGCACAGAAGAAAAAATGAATCTGTGGAGATGTTAGGTTTAAACAATATTGTAGTTTGACAGAATATTGATTTTAATGTAGTTTTGCAAATTATATTTTCTTTTTCTTCTTTCTTTCTTTGGGTGTTCCTCTTGGTTCTATTATTATTTGTGTGAGCGGGAGTTTTGTCTCACTTTCTGATATTCAATACTTTTATGCATGTCTTTATGCTTTGTTATTTGAGTTTTAAGTTGACTTGGAGATCTTAATGAATTCTTAGGTGGGTCTGAAACTGCAAGAATGACATCATGCTTACTATATTGTTAAGTTACCTATACTGAAAAAGAAGTCTGTGGGTCTTTTTTCTTTCTTCTGTGCAAGTTGTGAATTTAAGTTTAACCATTTAATTGATGAGTGCTCTGAGCAAGTCATCTGTTTGAGTTCATGTGCATCTCTGATTCTTTACTTTGCATTTTACATTCACTAATGGACCATTTTATTGGAGTAGTGATTTTTGAGAAAATAGTTGACTGCTTTCCCTCGGCTTTTTTTTTAAAAAGTGTTCATGTTTGAACTTGGCTGCATTCCACTTATCCTGCAAAGTGTACTTGAGATTTTTTCTCTTCCAAAACTATTGTTTGCTTACTTAATTTTGACTGGTACCTTGACTAGTTTCACAAGCCGTCGATTGTCACATATTGTTTTGTTCAATTGCTACTTGGTGTGGCAGTTGCCGATATAGTTTTGGGGTTCTTCTTGTTTTTCGGTGTTGTTTTTTGATACATAAGAACTTTATCTTGGCAGTGATAATGCTTACTTTGTGGATCTTTTTGTGAGAGCTTCCAACACACCAGCCATAAAGATGTATGAAAAAGTAAGTCTTTTGAACTTGCCTTTTAGTTTTGTACATGTGATATATGTGTGCCTGTTGCTATATCATCTATTTCCATTATTTCTAGGTTACATCCATTTGATTTAAATATTTCCAATGCCAGGGATAAATTTTTTTGATGATGCATTATTCTTTCCCTATCACCTACCAATTTTTCAACAGTTATTTTAATTCTAGTTTTAAGCATTGTTTAAGGTTTTGTAGTTAGTTTTTCCACAAAAAACAGTCGAATGCCATTATTATTCAAAAATTTTATGAGTATTGTTAAGTTCAATTCTGTCAAATATGTCCCATATTAGATTGGAAGTGAAGTTGACATTAGTCCTATATCCACTTAATGATGGATAAGATTCTAGGCTGTTACTAAGGTTACCATATCCAGTTGTGAACAGCACTGTCAAATTGTTATTACTGTAGTAGCAAGTTTTGAGTACTCTACGGTCAACACCATATGGATGTTTAATCTACTAGTTATTCCCATAAATGTGTACCTGTAGGATGAGAGCTACTGTTTTGTGAGGAGGCACTCTGTCATTATCTCCTTCTGTTTTTTTTGCTAAAAATTTTTAACAACTTGAGGCACTCTTTCGTCTATTTGTTCTCAACACCCTCTGACTCTTGTCAACAGACTTCTGCTTTCTTTTGACAGAGGAAGTTTTGCTTGATTTATGTGAACATTCTCGGCTGTTGAGGGTGTAGGAACTCACTCTATGAACTTAGACTCTCTTGAAATGGCCAAGGATGCACACGCACACACACACACACACACATGGCCAAGTATGTATGTATGTATGCAAGCATGTATGTATTTATGTATGTATGTATGTATGTATTTTATAATGGTAGGAAATAAATTGAATTAATAAAGAGGAAGTACAGAAGTGGATTAGTTGTCCACAATTACTAATGGCACTTGAAAGGACTAGACCATAAAACTTTATATGTGTGAGTCTCTGTGTAACTAGCCTATGGAGACGTCTGACTAATCCTTACTAAAAAACCATCCCCAAGAAACTAATAATCTAACGACTTCTCCCTGATTCAGCTGATTAAAGAAGAAAAAAGAAATTGAAATTATTAAAAAACCAAAGCCCTTAATGCTAGATGAATGAAGGCAAATTCTGTGGCTTGCTGGTTGGTTGGTTGAGAATATGATAGACTGTGTTATCAACCAGTGAAAAATGGCCAATTCACCACTTGTGTACCTACTAAATACATCTTTGAAGGAGAAAGTAATGTGATTATTCTCTTGAGCCATCCACCCACGTTATGTCATGGTATGATGATGCTCATTTTATTCTGTCTCTCAAACAGCTTGGCTATGTAATATATAGACGGGTTCTACGTTATTATTCAGGGGAGGAAGATGGTTTAGGTGAGTAATTTTGTCCAATGGTGATATTGTGATTTTGTTATATCATTGTGTTGTCTTTCATTTTTTTTAATCATTTTATGGCCTCCTTTCAGATATGAGGAAAGCTTTATCTCGTGACACTGAAAAGAAATCCATCATTCCCCTCAAAAGGCCGGTTACACCTGATGAATTGGAGTATGATTAGTGGTGCTAACTATGATGATTTTGCCCGCTGAACTAGATGATGCTTTAGCATGTGCTTGTGACTTTTTGAGTTACTGAGGTTAGGCATATTGTAGGCTCTGAAGTTTGTGTATGTCAAATGTGAGATCTGAGGTTGTATTTTTTCACAATGACTTGCAACACCAAGATATATTTTCTAATGGTTTCAAATTTGATCCTGCTAAGTTAGACATTTTGGCTTTTTTTCTTTCGTAGAATCTTCAGGAATGCATAATTCTTTGCTGAACTATATGAAGTTATTTTTTGGCTCTTGAGATTTCCATAATTGCACAAAAGACTATTTGCGTGGTGATAAATGGTTACCCTTTTCTTTAAGATAAAGTGGTGATGGGAGCAGTTTTCAATATAGAGAATGATAACGGCATGAATTTCTGTCTGAGCATGTCAAAATTTTATAAATTCATGTAAATACACTGCTTTTTTTATGTTTCATAGAGTCGGAGTCCGAAAATAAAATTTGTGTGTGCAACCTTTACTTGAATTGAAAGTTGAGCAAGTCATTTAGTAGGGCATGCACTAGCCTTTAATTGGACCGAATCTCAAAGTGATATTGGTTGAAATGGAGGCGGACACCATAATCTTTAAGTGGCTTCAAGTCGTATAGGACATACCCATAAAATAAGCGCCAGCATATATTTTCCTTTTTCGAGTTCAAACAATGGCCAGCATCAAAACAGACAAGAATATGCCTTACTGGACCAAATATTTCTTGTCCGCAACATGGGTGGACAGCTTTTCAAATTTGGATTTCGAGATGCTTTTTTATCAACTTTGCTGTGCATGTACGTATCTGTTTGATTCTTTGTTTCACAGAAGTAGTTGAGAGAGGAAATGCCGATTCAATCACCAAAGGTTATAACTTGAGAACAAGAATATCCGGTTCATTTTGAGTTAGCAGGATATAGAAACATGAGACCTTGTCCCTTTATTTGCAACCACAAGCGCAAGTATGTTTTTTGAATTTATATTGAACTTTGGGTGGTTGATTATTGCTGGCAGATGGTGAGATGGTCCCATGTCATAGGCAGTGCGCTCGCCGCTTGCATAGCAAAAGAAACAAGATATAAGAGGACTAGAGGAGGGTCTTCGATTCAGAAACGAACCAAAACTCCATAATAGCAAAGTGATGGAAATTGGAAGTGCATTACTAAAATGGGTTTTTGTTCAAATGAATCATCCATAATGTCTTTGTACCGTCTGACATACAACAAAAGCAAAATTCTGCCTCTCATTTGCTTTTACACTAACACCCTTTTCATCGTTTTACAGCAGATAAAATACCAAACTATTCAAATTGATGCTCAATTTCAAGTGCATTTTAACAAATTACATGTTTTTGGGTTTAGGTTTCCTTTCCTAGCTATGATCTTCAGGTGTCTATTGCACCTAATGGCCACCAAAGTGGTCCATTTTTGTGGCAGGGTGATTTAGTCCTCGGAGAATATGAAATCATTTTACGGTGATTTGTCATCGTTTTGTGGCCTTCGTCCTAGTTGAGTTAACATGAAAAGATGAAAACACCAACATTTTAGAAGTAGAGGCAATGAAAGACCTTGCCATTGTTCGTTTACCAAATTTCTTGATGTGGGATTTGGTGAAATTCCAGTTTGAAGTTAAAGAAAATGATATCCAACCTTGTCACGTGTTCTTGTAATATACTGTCTACCATTTCATTTCCACTTTCTCTGTTTGCACAATCCCTTCATCGGAATTTAGGCTTTGCTTTTTCAAAGATATTCAAGTCTTATTTTTGTTTTATTTACTCTTTTTTATTCTCCTTTTGTCCGTCGACGCCAATAAGCAAAATATGCACTTGTAATTGAAACAAGATTGAGAACAACAAAGAAGGTTTTGAGGCATGATTAATCACTTTCTCTCGGCTAATATTTGCCCATCACTTAATTTGGTACTGCAGAGTTGTAACAAATTATTTTAAAATGCACCAAAGCCCCCGAGACAAACATTATACCTGAAGTCTCTCCAAAATTTAACACAAAATAGAATTTTCGTTGATGTTGTAGTAATAGAAAAGAGCTGCAAAATAAAAAAGGAGGGTGTAAAAGAATGATTTTGAAACTAATTAGAACTCTTATTCGTAATCCAGAAACTGTACAATGATGGTGATTCAATAATTATTGAAACAAGTTACGACTAGATGATTCAACAGTTATTAAAACAAGTCGCAACAGTTGGTGAACCAGCAGTATTTAGTTATTTGTATTAATCCAACTTAAGTAGATTCTTGCATAAGTGAAAGTATATTTAAGTTAAACTTTCTATTAATTTCAATATTTCAAAATTTTGAAAAAAAATCAGTGGTTGCGTAATATAAACTTTGGACCAAAAATTTAAAATTTCATAACTAGAAATATCACACATATGAATTTTTACATTATTCATAAAGATAAAGTTACGTGCGTAAACAAATCTATCATGTGGTCATACTTTTTGCTTTGCATGGGCATACAAACTTTTCACTTAACACTACCATGTCTTACTTACACAGTCGTGTAGATTTGATACTCGCATATGACCGTGACCCTATATACACGATCGTGTCTTTTGTTTTTATCTAGCACACACAATGAGCTCACATGATTGTGATATTATAGAAAATGCTACTTTACAGGCATGCACTTATAGGCATATAGTCGTACGTGTTGCTATATTCCTACAATATCATATTAGGAAATCTCAAAACCATGCCAATCTCATCCAATACACATTCAAACTCACTCAATTAGTTTCATAAGCTTAATACATTAATTTAGTACATACTTATTTCATCAATTTCATTGAAATTCATACCAAACTCACTCAATTCCTTAATAAAAGCATAAGAACACATATATACATAAATCAAGTTTTTTTCAACAACAATTTCAGCAAATGCTTCTAAATCATCATCTCAACACTCAAGCATGCTAATCAAACATCAAGGATAAAATAAACATCATTACAACCCAATCAAATGAGAGCACATGCTATGAAATAAGGTGAAAAAGGTAAAAAAACACTTACCTCTTGCTATGACTGCTAACTCTCTCTCTAGTTGATTCTTGCTCTCTATTTGGGTTTATTGCTGCTGGCTGCTCACTAACCACTATTGGAAAAATTAGCTACATATATGATGGTGCTCAAACTATGATGCATAGTCGTATGCATGAGGCATATGCTCATGTATCAAAGAAAACTCATATTTTTTTTCTCATGTTGTGCATTGAATAGTCTCCTAGGAAGACCTATACAATTGCCATTTATAGCTTCTAAATGACTAGTTTACCCTCTAAACCTTCTCAACTCTATTTTCTATCATAAAATCTCACTTTTGACCTTGATTTTCAACCTAAAAGACCATTCTAACCTTAGGATAATATATCACTCTTCTCTAATAAAAATTTTGTGCTTAAAATTTACCTAAATAACTTTAGGTATCTAATTAAGATCTCAAACTCTATTTTTCAAGTAGCCTTTTCAAGCTTTCCTCTATAATACCTTAAACTAAAGGTGTCTCCTTACTCCTAATCAAGAATCTAAATTGACCTTTCTTGATAGCTTAAATCCTTTATCAGATCCATATTTTGAATATCTAAAACATGAGAATGATCTCCAACATACTTTCTCAACTAAGATGTATGAAAGACATTATAAATTCTATTCATGCTTGCTGGTAGAGCTAATATATAAGTCACTCTGCCTATTTTCTCTAAAATCTTATAAGAACCAATAGATCTAAAAGCCAATTTACCTTTCTTGCCAAACCTCAAAACATGTATGTAGGAGTAACCCTTAGAAATACCTTATCTCCTACTTAAAACTCAATCTTTCTACTCTTTTAATCAGTATATTTAGTGATTCTGGGCTTGTCTCATTCTTTGTCTAATCACTCTAATCTAATCTATTATCATCTAAGTCATCTGAGGCACCAATATAATCTTCAAGGAATCTTTCTCTCCAATCTTATAATAGTGTAATGGAGATTTACGCCTCCTACTAGACAAAACCTCAAATTACACCATTTGAATTATGAACTGATAACTGTTAATTATAAAAAAACTCCATAAGAGGTAACAACTCAACTCAACTAGTTTAAAAATCCATACAATATTCCCTTATCATATCCTAGGTTTTTTTATGTGTTAAAGTATAGGTCTTATTAATATATGTGATTTGATAAACTTTACTAATGATTGAATTGTTGTAGAAGTATGAGGAAAATTGAGAAATACAAGGGCAATGCTACCTAGATTTTTTTCTACATTAACACCTAACCTTGAGTTTGTTGTCTTTTCTTCTTATAGTTATGGTGTAAGCTCCTTATATATTTCAACATGTTAACCTCATTACCAAAAGCACAAGGGAAGAAACCATCAACCAGAAAAGAAAATAGGCATAAGACGACAGAGTAGAAACTTTTGATCCTAGATTTAGATCCCAAAAAGCATAACTAAGGTTATATAGGTGAGCTAACACAATATAACATTCATGGAAGGGTAGAGATTTGATTTTATAGGTAAGGGTGGCTACCTAAGAGTCAAAAACCTTATTTCTCAACATGGTTAAGTTGAATTTGTAAAGGAACCACCCGATGTCACAACCCTATTAGTAATAGAGTTTTAAAGAAACATTATAGATATTTTCCAAGGGAAGCTTTAGATGTGAGGGAAGAATGTACCATTTGATACATATATAATTAAGACCTTTAACAAATTTGAAAAGCATAGTTATGCCACCTATTGTACCTATATTAAAGGATTAACAATCAACCAAATTATTCAAAAGCTCACCATTCTAAGAGAAAAGTAGGCAAATAAAGATAGGGTGGTCAACCATTTCAAAGTTAATTACCTCTGCTCAGTGATAAGATTATGACAATACTTTCTATGTGCCTTTCTCATGTCTATCTTGCACTTGAGTGAAGTAAACAAAGAAAGGGTAGCCTTGTTATGCGTAATTATTTAATAGACTCCTATTAATGTATGAGCTATCATCAATGCCTTGATCAAGCACTCTATTAACAATATCCATATGGTATATTTTTTTCTACCATCTTATCACAGGGTTTTGTATCCAAGCAGGAGTGAAATATAAAGCAAATGAGTGACAACTTAAGTTGAGGCCTAGGTTGAGTAAAATTATAGAGTGTTTCTCACAAGGGAAGAATTAGGCACCCTCTATGAGAAACACCATATTCCTCTTTAGAGTCATAATTTTTCCTCACTCAGCCAAGGCAAAAAAAATCAATGCTCTATATTTAAAGATATAGGAATTGAAGTTAGAGGTGCCAAACATAGAGTTCAAATTTAAATGAACTGTTAAGATGTTGTACACGATGTAAAGCCTATTACGTGAAAGAATGCAAGTAAATCCCATTTTGATTCCACTATTCTATGAAGCACAACAACAACCAAAACCTGTGGATGATCAAGACGGTGAGGAGCAACAAGATGGAGACGAGGGGTAAAAAGAAAATGATGAGGACACGCTTGAAATGTCATCTACTACCATATTTTGTTTATTTTCTTTTCTTTTGCTACTTTAGTGCATTTTTTTTTTGTTTTTGTAAAACTATTTTTACTATTGCTAATGGTTTTTTTGATTTTTTTTTGATTTTCTATACATTTAATTGATATTTAAAACTTATTTATGTCAAGTTTTTTTATTAGATTCTGTAATTAATGATTTTCAAATTTTCTTTCAAGTTTTGATACAAGAATTAATGTGTACACAACATAATTCGACATCTCGACTAAAACAAGGAAGTAGTTTTAACTTTCTTTTATTTTTCATGTTCTCTCGTCCTCTATTGAAGACAATGTAGATGACAAGCTAGAGTTTAGGGAAAACAAAGTTAAAACTAATCGTTGAAGAGATTAGATACATTAAGTATGTGCATGAATTGATGTGTATATTAAATTTTTGTTGAATTTTTTTTGTTTTCGCTTTCTTTGTTTTATATGTGGTTCATCTCAAAATTCAATGATTAGAATTAATGTAAAGGCCCAAATTTTTGCTAAAAGGTAAACTTGGTAAGAAAACGGTTGATTTTATGTGTTAAAATGGTTTAAAATTAATATAAGGCGTAAAATAGTCATTTTGACATTTTTCTATGGTCCTACATATGTCACCATGAGAGGATGTCATGTGTAGAGCATGAAAAATGCTTTTTTTTTTTTCAAAATATCTCATTATGCATGATATGCATGTCATGTTTGGCATCGCTTACACAAAACAACTTTCATTTTGAATTTTCTTTGAATCTAATTACTTTGAAAGTTAGAAATCTCTAGAAAGGGTGAAGTAGAGCTAATAGCACTCATTGACTAAAGCTTTCATTAGAGTTTAGATAGATCAAAAATTAGAGAGAGAGAGAGATGGATAATAAGCTTTTAAGTATATTCACACATTAATTCTTGAATGCATGCTTCTATTTGTTTTAGATTCGTATGATCATGTTTTGTGATGATAATTGATGAGTGAAATATGTTAGACCACATGAATTTAGGTTTGATTATGGTAATTATATGTTAATTCAAGTTTAAATTGAATATGAAAATGATGTATGTTATATAATGATGGGATAATGATGGATTGGTGTTGATTTATGGTTTTCGACAAGTAATTGTGCTTTATATGCTTAGTTTGATGGTTGGCGTATGAATCTAGAACTTAAATAAAGCAATTATGTTGTGATTTGTATGAATGTTGTGATGATGCAGATGATATTTTAAGCATGATAGTGTGATTTATATGAATGTTGTGCTTTATATGCATGTGATTCGAGTTTGATTTAGCTTTTTTATTAATGACTATGAAAGTGTGATGAATTATGATTAATATGAAAGTGATTTGATGGAATTTGGTTAAGAAATGACTGAGATTAGAGACTATTTGCTAGATTGCATTGATTTGAACAAAATGCATGACCATGTAACACGATTTAAAGCATCATGATTGTGTGCTGTTGTTATTCACGATCATGCATAGGAAGTGATGATATGGATTTTGCACATGTATTTGTGAGACATGGTCATGTGTAAGTAATTCTGCATGTGTGTAGAATTTAGGGATGCATAACTATGCACCGAAAGCTCACGATCATGCATAAGGAGCAATATAAGGAAAATTAAGTTTTAATTAAGAAATTAATTAAGGAAAAATAAGATTTAATACATTTTATGCATTTTTATGACATGACATGGTAAACAAGATTATTTTAAGCAAAAGTAAGAAAAATGATTATTATATGTTTTTTTAGACCATGGGGTTGAATCTACATGTTTCAAGAAAGTAGAAAAATGATACTCAAGATATCTTTTAGAAGTAGATACTAGGGGCACCTATGGTCTATATTGAATTAAGTTAAGTATAATAGTTCCATATTATGATTATGAATGAATTTTTTTTAAGTTTTCCACACATGTTTTTAGAATGAGTAAGGATGAAAAAAGCTTTTAAATGGGATATATTGAGTTAAATTATCACTCTAAGATTGTCGTTTAGAATAATATCAGTTTCTTAGTGTAATTTGACAAGAGATATTACAAATAATTGAGTTGATTTATAAGTACAAAACAAGTCAACTTTATTTGGGTTTAGAAATATGGAGAAACATCAACACTAAACAATTGAGACTCTCGGGTTTGAGGTATCTATTGTTAAGAACTTGACATAAAAAATGTATTTGTGTGTATTTCATGAGTATGAGTGCGAAACTTGTTTTTTGAAGTTCTGAATTGACTTGATGATTGTCTAAAGCTAGGCTAAATGTTGTACATTACTTATATAAACTAGGTTCTTGGAATTAAAGGATAAATTAATTGAAAACAAAAATGAAAAAAAAAAAGCACAAAATAAATACAACTTCAATGTTCTAGTGGTTTAGTAATTTGAGGGTCTATGTGTCTACCATAAGTGATCTCCATGCCATACCATAACTTGGAATATGAGTCTACAAAACACTATAAGTTTATGACTTGTTGAGTAATCGAATGATGACATTGTAATGGTTAGCATTAGTGTAAAAATGTAGGTTGATAACTTAGGGAAACATAGAATAAAGTCTTCGGAAAAAAATATATTATAGTCTTCTATATATGTATATGTGTGTGTGTGTGTGTGTGTGTGTGTGTGTGTGTGTATGTATGTATATATTGAGAGAAAGAGAGAAAGAGAGAGAGAGAGAGAGAGAGAGAGAGAAAGAAAGAAAGAAAGAGAGCTAATACAAATAAAAGATCCAGTGTCAACAATATAAGCTAAGCAAAGAATGATTGAAAGGTTAAAGAAAAAAATTTGACATTTTGAATCATTTGTTACTTATGGGAATGCCTATGAATCATTTTTAAATGTTGGGTTGTAGGTTAGTGAATGAAAAGGATGTTAGGAGTCAATAAAGTAGTGGTGTGGCATTTCCAAAATAGATCTAAATTGGGGTGAGGTTGTAAGCACTAGTTTTTTGTTGAAATTCATGAAACTAGTATTATTTAAGTTAAAGATTTTTTTTTGATTTTTGGTTTTTCAGATTTGATGCTTGTGGGTAGTATCGTTGAAAACCCTTATGAGATTATAACTTTTCCACTAGGGCTACCTAGGAGTTTAAAGGATTATTGCATATGCTAAATGCAATCGTGATAACCTACGGAAATGGTTTAATTTAGTATAATATAGTTAGTTTTATTAGTTTAATTTTTGATTGTTTTATGTGAGTTTATCACCTATTTTGCTAAGGACTAGCAATTCGCTAGTTGGAGGTTATGATGAGTGTCAGGTATACATATAGATTTGTGGTCATTTCTGTATTATTTCAGGTGGAATTTCATAATTTTGCCCCTTTATCTGAATAAATTTAGGATCACGATGTGTTTGTGAAATTTTGCAAGATATGCATTTGATGAAAAACAAGATGAAAGATATCTGAAAAGCGAACTTGAGTCAGATCCAAGATGAAGAGGAGACAAAAAAAAATGAGCAAGGAACGAGAATACAAGTGCCACAGTGCCAAAAGGCATAGAATTCCAAAGGTAAAGCATTGCAGCGCCATCCCACAATAGGGAAGACTTATGCATAGAAAAGCTTAGCTTACATCACAACTCAATGATGAAAAGAAGCCTTAGGCAATAAGGTTTGCCAACTTCTAAACCTAGCATATAAAGAAGTTGTAAAGTCACCCGCTTTAGAGATGAATTTAGAGAGATTTTTAGCATACTTTTAGTCTGTTCTCATATTCTTTGATAGAGAAAAATTAATCAATTTTAGATTTCTACTTAAAAGAGATTACAAAGAGTTTTATAATAAAATTTAAGATTTTTCTTGACTGGGTTGTATTCTGAACTCAATAATGATTATCTTGAAATTGTGTGCTAATTTTTCCATTATCATGAACTAATTCTTCTCCACTAAGAATAGGATTGGCCAATTCATGGATGTATAATTTCCTCTGTTTATGATTGAAGATTATGCTATTTCATAATGAATATGTATTATGTTGTTAATACCTATTAGGAATCTAGCTAATTTTTTTTTAGAATTTCTATTGTGTGATTGAGACAGAGGCGATATTTTGCAAGTGCTTAAATAATCCATGTCATGGATTGATTGAATATAAAGATATATAAATTAATACATGCAATATTCATAGGCATAATTAATTTGTGTTTGAAAGCTAGTGGATTCCATAGAACGGTAATGTATTTTCATTTGATTGAATTTATATAAAGATATAGTAAGTTATTAGATCGTGAAGTAAAATTGATATTGTTTGAAAAAAGGTATTGACTAATTTAGGAAATTTTATTATCATATTAATAACATAATTTCTTCTAAGCGAAATTTGAAATGGATTAGTGAACCCTGACATCTTAGTGTTTTTTGTCATTATTTTTATCCCATTGAATTGATTGTGGTTTAGTTTTGGTTGCTTTAATTTTTTAATAGTTTATGCTAGATATTTTTATCATTTTATTTGATTATCTAAATAAAGTAAGGAGTAATGCTATTTTGATACTTACATAATCCTATGGATATGCCAACCCCAAATACTTTTGTTTATTACTTGAGACTAATGCACTAGCTAGGGAGTTGGTTTTAACCAAACACATCATCGCCACCCAAGAATTTAGTTAGGAAAAATATTGATGAAGATAAATGACTTATGGATCCCTTGTAAAAGATCCAAGCCATCATCTGCCAATTGGATGAGTTCAAAGAATTAGGTATGATGTGGGAAGGTGTAAGACACCCATGTTATGCAATTAGAAAACTGACCTCTATTAAGGTGGTTTAGTAATTGTGTTTCAATGTTATCAAGAATTTGTATTCAACACATAATAAAACAATTATAACACACAAAAAACAATGAAAATTATAAAAAAATAATTAACTACATTCCTAAAATAATAGATAAAATAACCATTTAAAATTAATTATGGAATCCCTGCAAAACAGAAGACCAATTAGGAGAAACACAAATTGAAACAAATTAGCCATAATCTAGAAATTCTAAAACTGTTTAGAGATACCTCCAATGTGGTAGGAAATACACACATTGATAGACAAATGTGTATCACTCATACACGTTTGTAGACCACCTTTGGTGTTCTGCATTCACTACCAAAGCATCTGCATACAATCTCAACAAAATCTAAAATTACGAATCAAAATATAAACACTCCTAATTATATTATCACATCAATCCAAACTCCAGAAACATCGAATCATCATCCATATCATAATCAATATCAACAAATATCTCAAAATATTTGTCATTGATCAATTTTGGCAGATACATAGCGTCATAGAATATGCAAAGGACCCATGAATAGTAAAGATATGCTTTTTGACCAATACACATTAGCATACCAATCCAAAGCAAACAAAATACATAAAAAAGTCTTAAATCATGTCATATAAAATATTAGTATTCCAAGTTATTATGCATTATCAATAACACATATTGGTATCATGCGGCAAATGCATTAAACATTGTGAAACCTAAACATGCAATTTTATTCAAAAAAAATTCATTAGGATTAAATAGACATGGTTCATGCGAGTTTAATAACCACCTATAGATATCTCAGTGTAGAAGGCTGACGTGCATACTGGATAAGTAGATAGCCTCTAATCATATGTGTCCAAGGAACACCCTAGGCATTTACAAAGAGTGTCAAAAAAATGAATTAATAGATGGTAAAAGACAAGTCAACATATAATAAAAAAAACAATCAAACCAGATTAAGGTTCCTTGTAGGAAATATAACTAGAAAGTAGCTTGTTTGGTACTCTTTCTTCGAATGGCTAAGAATGCAAGGATGTGTGAATGGTTGATTGGGTTCGACACCTTAAATGTCTCTGTTATGAATTTGTGTGTTTTCTAAAATAATCCCAAAAAGTGTTTTCCTAAAAATCTTAAAGTGTTTCCTAAAAACCTTAAGATATTTCCTCTAAAAATAATATTTTCTCTCAGGGTTTTCTCTCAAATAATCTCAGGCTCTTGTTTCCCCCTTTCCTTCATCCCCTTAAATTAGAAAAATATAACTCTTTATATAGGGTTCAAGTGAACCCTAGGGATAAGTCTCTTAGTAGGATTGTACCTTATCTTTAGATAATTCTAATAAAAATCAAACTTATCACAAGGAGATAGAGTTTAATTAAATTTAGGTAGGCAACAATTTTCTGTGTCTATAGGACTCGCCGCCACGAGTACCCTTGCTGCTGATTAATACTGTTCTTTTATTTCATAAACCAAAAATTGGGTGCCTGCGACGGGAATCCTATGAAAATAAAGCTACTGTTACTATACATTTCATGCCGAAGCTGTAACTGAATGTAAATATACAATGAGCCCATAATGGCCTTTCATATATATATATATATAATGTTTTTGTACACTGTTCTTTACATCTGAGTACATCTACAACATATACAAGACCACACAGGTCCAAAACTGAAAAGTACAAATGATAACTGGTGTGTGGGGTTCCCTCTCGCAAGCCTCAGTCCATCTGCTCCTCACCAACAGCAACAAAACCTGAAAAGGAAGGAAGAAGGAAAGGGATGAGTGATAAAGATCACCCAGTAAGTATTCCTTACTTCCCTTAACCCAAGCAAGCAAGCAACAAACAAAATACACATACCTGGCCTCGACCCTATTCATACATCTAGTCGCTTGCTGGCGCTGAAACTAATTAATTGATTGACTATTTCTCATTAATTAACCATATCATGGAATGAATGTCATGGCATGATAACTGATATCTGAATATGCATGCATGCGAATCTCTATATGTACTCGAAAGTACCTGCTGTACTGATCAGGCTGATGAACATAGGGATTCGGCATCCTGGCCATGTGGGCTAGACAGTTTAGTTATTGGCTAGAAAGCTGAATGATAAGTGCTAGACAGTCTGACTAGTGTCAGAAAGCTGAATCCCACAGATGCCCTCTCGAGTTCACCCAAACTATAACCTGTATATCGGGTTCTGAATGTTGAAACCTACGGAATGCGAATCCCTTGATCCTCTGTCATGCTACATGACATACTATAGGATGCTCATGCAGCCTCTGTTATCTATTTATGCTCTTATATGATGTTATTTAGCCTTTAGAAAGGTTACCTATCCTTTACATTTCTTTTTTTTTCTGTATTTTCTGGAGAATTAAGCCGACGCATGGGCGTGTGAGGAAGACACACGGTCGTGCATGAGACACACACGACCGTGCTGGGCAAGGGCACACGGGCGTGTACCTAGACGCACGGGACCATGCGTTGATCGTGCAATCGATCGTGCGTGGTTCTAGAAAATTCAGCCATTTTATGCATAGAACGGACACACGGTAGTGTCCCTCAAGACACACGGTCGTGTCCTTTGCATTCCAGGTCGTGTTGCAGAAACAAGGGCACACGGGCGTGTGTCTTGTTCTGCACAGACATGGCTCACCTGGAACTGTAGGAAACCAAGCCATTTCCCAACCAAAATCAAATTAATCGAAAACACATATTCCAGGCACTTCAATATACATATATCCACCCTCAATTTCATCATTCATCAACTACTACTGAATTCACAATGAAAATAACACATTTCTCTCACTAACACACACAAGCAAAGCAAGCATGTTCTTTGGTGGAAAATCAGCATCTCAATCATCACACATCATCTCATATAATCAACCAAACATCTCATAAGCATGCTGGAAACGTAAACACACATTTCCAAACTTTATCAAACATCAAAACAAGCTGGGAATGCACGGAAGAAGTAAGAAACACTTACCTCTTGACATGGCTGCTGGAAATCTTAACTCTCAAGCTAATCTCTCTGCTCTCTTGCTGGATTGAGAGTCGCTGGAAGCTGAATTTCTCGCCTAGGGCTGGAAGCTACTGAAATGAAGAGAAACAAATACTGAAAATGGGAAAATGGTAGGTGAGAATACATAATCTCCCGTCTCTCTCTCATTAATCCCACCTGCACGGGCGTGTAGGGCAAGGTACATGGGAGTGCACCAGGGAAAATGAATATATTTCATTTCCCATGCTTCGCATGATTGAAACCTCCCAAAAAGAATCATACAAAGGCCACACAACTCTAGAAAACTTACTAACTCAGCCCCAAACTCTTCTAGACTCTCAATCTATTCCTGAATTCTATTCCTGAATTTTATTTCTAACCCTAAACTCTAACCCTAAAGGCTTTTTTAACCTGGGATGCTATAGTGTCTGTGCCTGGTATAAAGGTATGTTAGGAATGCCCAATCAATGGAAGGGCACCCATATAATGAAATTTAAAAACTTAGTTAGAGTTTTAACATTCCTATAGGATCAATTTTTTTTTTTGATTTTATGCAAAATAGTTAAAACATATCTAAATCAAGCATAAGGTGTTTTCAAGACATGCATGTAAGTGTAAGCTCCTTCGAAAACCTTCACATGGCAAATAAATACTCTCTCTTAAAATTATGGTAATAGTTAAAAGTCTACAAGAGTAGTAAGAGGCTTAGTGTTTGTTCGAAGTGTTAGCACTTAATAGAACACGTGTGTTTATATTTATGCACAAATGTGTTTAAGGAGAATAGGGGCATACGACTTTATATGTGTGGAAAAAAAAAATTTAACAACCTTAAAACTTTGTCATGTTTCTCTTTATATAAAGATAAGGACACAATTGTTTTCACAAATTTTCATGATCATGTAGCCCTCATGCATACCTATTTGCACATAACACATGGTCATGCATCAATTTTTGGATAATGCACAAATAATCACATCTTTATCCTTATCTCTATGATGTTGTGATCATGGCAGACTTTAACTAATCATATGCATAATCATGCATGAGGCATGCATGGTGATACATTAGTATAATCTAAATCTAAATCAAATTCAATTTTTCCAAACACTCGACTTGTCCAAACCTTAAGTACACAGTTATGCATCCAATGAACATATGATCGTGTGTCAAGGCAAAGTCTTAAGTTTCACCTTTAATTTGATTTATATGAATTTGACAAGTCACACATTATAATACCTCTCAACATAAACACTAAGACAACATCAACTAAGACTTGCATATTCTAACATCAACATTAATGGGGGATTTCATCAATATTAACATTAATAAGAGAAACACCAGGAAAACATCAATATCGACTAAGACTTTTATCAAAGGCTTGGACTTAAATTTGGACTTGGTCTTAGACTTACCCTTAGTAATTCCAACATCACCTAAGACCATAGGCAAACATTTTTAAATGTTTTGCTTGATAATCCTTAACATTTTCAATGGGTCAACAAGAGATTTCTAAATCCTATTCATATTTAAATTCATAATAAATTAGGAGTAAAACTTAAATAAGAATCATAACACCAAATCTATGGTTAGGTTAATGTTTATGTAGAAACCTAAGGCATTTGAGCTTTACCTAACATTTTGCATATGTAGAGGGATTTTAATGCATCATACCTCTCATCTTGATCTTAATATACTAAATCATCTTGAGCATATGAAAGCCTACTTGAGCTATCCTTAACATTTTGCATATATAGAGGGATTTCAATATGTCATACCTCTTATGTCAAGCATACATAGAGTACATTTTTTTTAGATGTAAGAGGTTGTATCTATTGTCCATATCTTTATGTTGCTTTTATGTACATGGTATCGTTAAAGCGAACATCAAATAGGTAATGCTAATAGCATTATCAAGATACTTTCAATAAACAATTCATTCTCTTGTATGGTAGTAGGATAAGGTTTTAATAACATATAAGTTACTTTATTGGCACAACAAAATTAGAATATTTTAATGTTAATCAATAAAGTTTTTATTAGGCTAATACTTGAGAGTCAATCAATATCTGTTGTAATATTGTAATTATTCATTCAAATTATCAATAAAATGAGATCTTATTGATTATTAATAATAACATTTGCGTGATTATATTTGCACAATTAATATGTCCTTAGAATGACAAAATTGTAACAAGGGTATCAAACAACTAATAATTAGAACTTTATGTATACATAAGTAATCATTATAGAAACATCCATAATATTAACATTACATTAACCAAAGGCACAAGTATAGAAGACGAGATTATTATAATGTTTAACAACCCATCAAAAAGTGGTGACAATTCTCATGTGTTGAAACTATTATTAATAGCTAGGTGCAACATATGGGTGTACGTGGTTTAGATGTATTCATCAGATTAACTGAATGAAAGAGTTCTATAAAATAATCGCTCTTGTGTCTATCAAAACATCCTTTAACTAATCGATATATGTGATCCTTCGATTTGAGATTGCAAGACTATCTTATAAAAGGATTGATATGGTTTAACGTCATCCAAAATGTATTTTAAGAAAGGATAATAATAAAAGTGGCGATTAGCGATATCAAGATCCACATAAAGGCTACAGAGAATTAACAAAAGATTTGTCACCTCTGGGCACAAGAGAAGTATTTTTGATGAGAATACTAACAGACATCTATAAGTGCTCAAATTTGTAACCATAGCAGGATTAAAAAGAAGCTAGACCCAAGTTGTTTAGTCATCGATGTATTTGTTAGTTCATATCAAAGAGTCTTTAGGATAGACATTTCATTTGTATTTCAACCTTAAAAGATGTCAGTTGACAAAATGAATGTATTGTACATAATTATTGAGTTATCAAGGCTAAGAGTTATTTATTGACACTTTGTTGATTAGATGACCATAATATCTTACTAAAGGCCAATCTTGGTACATGTTTAGATTCAACCCAAATCTAGACATTATCAACCTAACATAATAGGAGTTAATTGAATTTTAAAGGCATGAGATTTGCTAATCTTGAAGAGAAATTGTACAAGTAAAGTGGTAAAGTACTAGCCATATCTAAACAGATAAGGTTGAAAATGAAAATGAGTATTTTGGCTTAGTCATGATCATGCATTATCCTTGTATGTGCATTATCTCAGGTAGATAAATACCTAAAGTATTTATTAAATTAGATTTGGTTCATTTTGAAATGGATGACTTGGCTAAGTCATAGTCAAGTATGGTTGTATATTATCATAGGTTTATAATTATTCAATATCCTTATCTAATGTCCTATAATCCACGTGATCATGAATTATACAGGTGGATAAACATCGAATCCACAATCATGCATGTAGCATGCATGCTCTTGCATCATTTCTTATAAAAAGAGACAATTTTCATAATTCAATATTTTTTTCCATTTTACAGCTATACACATTTGTCTGTCAAATACTTCTATCTCGTACACAAAAAATCAAGTAGCTTGGATAATGTTTTTAATGCCTCTAACTACTTGTGCTTCATATAGATATTAGGATGCTTCCCTATATTAGAGAGTGACAATTCTTGACATGTAAAGACGAATGTGCCTTCAAATACAAATATGATGCTTAAACACCCTATGTTTAATGCATGTTTTCCAAAATGCCTACCATAAACAAGATTTATAACATGGGGTTTTCAAGTTTTCGTTTATTTTGATTAGATTTTATGTTGTATTTCACTACGTGAAAGCTTTGAATGACCTAAAAATCCCTAACAATAGTATCGAGCCACTATTTAGGGGATATTTTATGAAAACATTTACTTACTTGTTGTTCAATTAATTGTATGTTTATATGTAACTTAAGATCAAACTGTTTATAATTATAAAAATGATTGATTTCATGTTGATACATGAATATTAGATATCATGGCAACAAAAATACCATGTTAAATTATTGAGTTTTTACTTTTTTTAGTTTTGCTTATGTAATTTCTTGGTTGTGTAAGTCATGTTATATTCTGTTGACAACCCAATTTTACATTATAGCACAAAATCTCCTTTGTTACATGTTGTTGCATGTAACAGAGGTTGCTACTAGTGTAAGATGGGTTTTCGTGTCATGTCATCTTATTTCAACAATAACTTGCCAAAATTTGGAAGGTTTTTAGGGATTTATTTCATAATAGGTTCTAGAAAACATGTTGTACATGAACATGCTTGTGATTGTGCATAGTTATGCATAATTGTATTTAATAGCCCTTACGAGTAGTATAATCTTCTCGTGTGCCCATGCATAATTGTATTCAATAGCCATCTAATGAAGATATCACTTAATAAAAAATGTAAAAAAAAAGAAAAAGAAAAAGAAAGCAAAATAATACTTCTTTATTGATAGAACAATGTGGAGTCATCCCAAGTTTTACAACCAAAACATTAATAGTAATAATAATTCAAATGCCAACATGAAATCTAAAGTGTATAATCGTATAGCCATAAAGTTAATACATAAAAATAAATCCATATATTCAATATCAATTAAACAAGTCCCACTCTTCATGCCTAATTATCAAACTATCATCTCACTGTTGCCATATCATTGATCACATATAAACACAGAACAAAATAGTTAGTAATAAAACACCCAATAGGTAAGAAGGTTAAACAAAATTCTCATATCATTGTCCTTTCTTTTCTCATCAGTATAAATTTGACTCTAGGTGAAAGCATCATATAATTTTATGTTATTGGTACTACTTAATGGGTTATATGGACTACAACAAGGAAACTCAACATTTCTTTCTCTTATGGCTATTTTATCCTAGACTATCATAAATCCAAGGTATATGAATTTTCCTAGTATCTCTTTGTAGACTTTATATCTCTTTCTCATAACACCTTTTTATGGGTGTCACCTTTCAATGAGTGCATACAATAGATTTTGTGTCTTCTCTATAGTTACAACACCTCCTTACAAATGTAAGGCCAAGTCATGAATGTCCTTTTGAATTATTCCTTTATATAAGTGACTATCATCAAAGTTAATAGAGTATTCTTAACTCAAATCTATCTTACCTATCTCATTTTCATAGGATCTTTATGTTTTCGGGAACTATACCTGCTCCTAGTCTAAGCCTACACATATATATCACAATAATCTAGCTTTCATATATCATAAAGTTTTACCTTCAATTTGAGTGTAGGATCATGCACTATAGTTATGAATAAGCATATATAGCCTTCAATCATATATGAGTAATCCTTTTATGGGATTTATCTCTCATGACTCTGTATATGGTCTATTAGGAATTCAAAGATCATCAAAAGGGTGACTATATAGTAGAAATTGACAACTCAAATAAAGTTCCTAAAAAAACCCACCGAGGATCTCTATTTTTTGTAAATTATAGAAATTAAAATAAGAAATAACCATAAGATGTTTCAGAAGAACATACCTATATTCTTGGCTCCACCATTCTTCTTATGGCAAGAAACATGCACGCTAGTCTGTTAGAAAGGCTAATAACATTTATGATACTCTATCAGAGCAGCAGTGGAGGCTTTAAACACTTTCAATCTACTAGAATTTACAAATGTATGGGTATGAATGTAAATGTACAAGTGTAACCTCTTTAAATCTCATATATCTTTACTAAAAATTTTTCATATTTATCTATACAAAAATAGAATCATAACTGTAACTATTCAAGTACACACTTGTCGCACCTAAGGTCACAGGTCTGACTAAGAAAACGTATGCTTATGACACCCTTATGGATGCCCGTGACTAAAATAATTACAATTTATATATCAGCGTTTGGATAAATAGGTGCTTTTGCACATTGCACAAAATATGTGTAACATTTTAATAATCTTCAACTAACTGTACATATGCCTATGCATGATGCTTATACAGTCATAAGTCAATAGATTATTTGAATTTTGAATTAAGTTTAAATTTTTCAAACCTAATTCCATTTAAACACTCAGGATTTCATTAACCATTAAGATGTACTCTTATGACCAACTAAGACTCATGATCGTACATCGAGGCTAATCTTCAAATTAGACTTCTTAATCTAATAAAAAAAGATCTGATAAGTTTTATGTGATATACCCAATAACACAATCACCAAGATAATGGTCTTATGTCTCTAGTGATAATTAACTCTTATAATGTGTGACTTACAAGTTCTTTACTAACTTTGTAGTATTTAGATTTAAGTCAAATCTAAATATAGATCATGGGTGGCTTCCAGTAAGATATCATGACTATTTGAATAATAAAGTGTTAACGAATAACTTTAAGCTTGATCAGTTTGATAGTTAACACATAATACAATCTTTTTATCACTATGACTCCAGAAGCTAATTCATGTCTATCTTAAAATTCCTTGTATATACAATTTCTAAACTAAAGATTGGATACGACATCAACCAATTTAGTTGTGATCACAAACTTGTTAGTTCTAGACAACTCCATTGAGACACTAATCCCATGCTCAGGATTGAAAAATCTTATATTGATCTACTATAGTCTTCACATTGATTATGATGTGGCCAGTAGCTTACCTTTATAACATCTCATTTATAGTGGTGTATTTGATGATGTCAAACAACATTATTTTTAGCACAAGATAGTGTGATAAACCTTAAGTTAAAAGACTATATATACCTATTAAGTCACGAGAATTGATCTATAGACACAATAAACACCATTTATAAGCAATCCTCAGCATTGGGTTTATCTAGTGAACATGACTACCAAATTAGACACCTATATATGAGACCAAGTTACAAGTAATAAGTCACCAAATCAAAGAGTTGAATCTATTTATCTTGAATGGGATATTGTTTAGTATAAACATTGCTACCTTTAGGGCATAACCCTAGAATAACATAGATAAATCTTTACAACTTATTACAAACCTAACCATGTGTATCAAGGTTAAGTTCCTCCATTCAAATGCATTGTTGTGCTATGGTGCACTAAGAGAAATGAGTTATGAAATTATTTCATGTTTCTTTAGGTATTCCAAATTACATTTATTTGTTTCATATTAGCATTGAGAATATTATTATCTAAGTATAGAACGTACACATTTTTAACCAAATGCACAGTTTTATAGAGAATATTATTCAAGCTAACAATTATAACTCAATTAGCAATCAAGAATAAATATTTTTGTTTTTCCAAAATGACACAAAAATTATATTTTTAGGAATTGTTAATTACAAATAACATTTTAAAGTTCCATTTACAACCCTATTGGGCAAAGATAATAAGTATATCCTATGACAAAAGTTATCCTCACTTCATTAACACGTATGTCCATCTCTCTTCAGCTAAGTAGTTTATTCTGCTTGAGTCCTTACTTATCAAAAATTGATATGAGTACCTTATATTATGTCAACAAACCAAGATAAATCAAGAGAAAGTTAAATATCAATCATAAACGTACTTGAACTAGAAGCAGTCAACTTTTTTCTTATTTACTTAAAAAAAGTCTTACAATGTTTTCTCTAATAGTTTAGTTGCCTATAGAAGAAGTAAAATATATATCCTTTTCCCATATCGCAGAAGAAGCAAAACAGTAGAGGTATAAGCTTGAAACTGAGCCTTAGCCTTACCTTTGCCTTTAGCTTTATACATGGCATTAACCATTAACATGTCCTTACTATTACCGTTATTTGTATCTTGCTCAACAGTCCTAATTTTGCCTAGGTTAGCTAACCTCTCAACATAGCCAACCATCTTGGCGATATAATTACCTACTTGTACACCCTTATGTAACTGAACAATGTTAAAGTCACCTTATAACATTCAAATTTCTTTTGATTTCTGTACATCTCACATAAGTGAAAAAGTATGGATTTAATATTTATATTGTCATGTTGTATTTATAGCTTAGGTGACATGGAAGCTAGCATAAGACATTGAACTTTTATAGAGTCCTTAAGGTACCTTTTATAAGTATCTTATTACTCTTCAGTGGCATTAAGACTAAGTTTAAGAGGACTGTCCCATTCGAGGATATATAACTTGCCTTCTTGATGTAAGATAATCTAAAGAATCATGTACTAATTGTAGCATCCTAGATCCTGAAGCCCTTAGGGGTAGACTTTCGGGGTTAGAAATCGAATTTAGAGAGAGATTGGGAGTCTGGATAAGTTCAGGGGTGAGTTGGTGAGTTTTCGAAGCCACGCGGCTTCCGTTGGAATCCTTTCGGAAGGATTCGATTAGGCGAGCGAGCGGGAAATAAGTTATACTTATTTTCCCTGGTGCACGACCGTGCATCATTGGTGCACGCCCGTGCGTGGCTTGGTATATAAGTGGAACCGTGAGTTAAGTTCATTTCTTTACTCACCCGTTTGCATTTTTAGCCAGTTTCCCTCTTCCTTTCAGTGCCTCCCGTCCTTAGAGAGGAAATCCAGCCACCGGTTGTTCCAAATCCGGCGAGAGAGCAAAGGGATTAGTGAAGTTCCTAAGCATGGAGAGAGGTAAGTGTTCCTTACCTTTTCTTGAGCTTTCCCGACTTGCTTTGTGCCTTTTTGCTGCCATGGATGAATTATATGCATGCTGATGAATGTGTGGATGGCTTATATGTGATTGCATGTTGATTTGGTTGATAGATTTCCACCCTTGAAGCTTGCATGTGTGTATGTATAGCCTTAGAAAGAGAAAGAAGGTATTTCCATGGTAGATCCCGTGATTGATGATGCATGTGCAAGTTGAGGCTCGAATTGTGTTATTTGGGACGTGGTTAACGTGTGTTTGAAGTGTGATTGTGAATGAATGTGATTTGGTTGGCCATTTGTGCATTTTCCGAGCGGTGCTCTGTTGAAGAACCAGACGCACGACCGTGCGCCAGTATGGCACGGCCGTGAGCCTGTGTTTCTCCAGATGCACGCCCGTGTGCACGACCCATGCACGGCCAGAAAATGTGCATGCACGCCCGTGTGTCCGCATACGCACGCCCGTGCATAAGCATTTTCAGTGACAATGAATAGTAAATTCCAGTAGCTAGCACGACCAGGCGCACGACCAGCGCACGGTCCCGTGCGTCATGGTGCACGCCCGTGCACATTTCATGCACGCCCGTGCATCAGCAGAATTTCAGAAAAATGTTATTTGAATGGGAAATTGAGCATGCGAATTCAGAATAAATATTTAATGGCTTCAGATAAGCATCAAATAAGCATGTAATGAGTTAATAAGCTGCATATGCATGTCATGGCATTACATGTAGCTTCAGAGAGGATCAGGGGATCCGAATTCAGCAGTATTCAGAACCCGATGTACGGGTGAGAGTATAGGGTGAATACGAGGGGGCATCTGTGGGAATCAGCCTTCTGACACCAGTCAGAACGCTGAGCAGTGTTTTCAGATTCAGTTCCTGACACCAGTCAGATGATTCAGCAGCATTTCAGTTTCAGCTCTCTGACACCAGTCAGATCGTAGCAGTGCAGATATCAGATTCAGCTTTCTAGCCGGTAGCTAGAATGGTTAACCCACATGGCCAGGATGCCGAATCCCTGTATTACCCAGTCTGATCAGCACAGCAGGTACCCGAGGGTACAGAGAGAGGTATTCAGATGCATGCATCCAGTTTTCAGTTAGCATGACATGACATACACATCATGACATGCATCCATATGATAATAATGAATGAATGAGATACAGATAACAGTTTCCAGATTCCAGCAAGCGCATAGATGTATGATTAGGGCCGAGGCCCAAGGTATGTGTTTGTTTATATGATTGTTGTGCTTGCTTGGGTATTGAGGGAAGTAAGGAGCGCTTACTGGGTGATCTTTATCACTCATCCCCCCTCCTTCTTCCAGTTTTGCAGGTGTTCGTGCTGGGCTGAGGAGCGGTTGGACCGAGGCTGACGGAGAAGGCATGCACACACATCTCGATCAGTGTATATCAGTTTTGGACCTGTGTGGTCGTATGTACTTTTGTATGTACCCAGATGTACAGAAACACTATGTATGTATAAGATAAAGGCTAATGGGCCCATTGTACAGAACAGAATATATATATATATGTTAATGATGTATATTCAGAAAAGCTTCCGCGTGTACAGAAATGTAAAGCATTGTATAGTTTCAGTTATTTTATTTTTTATTTTTCGTAGGATTCCCGTCGCGGGTACCCATATTTTCAGATGATTAATAAAAGCTCCCCAGACATTGTTATTATTCAGCACAGCAGGGGCACTCGTGGCGGCGGGTCCTACATTTGTTGGTATCAGAGCCAAGTTGTAAGTGTGTGGTGCTTTTCTCTCCTTCGCAGCCGTTGTCCAGACCCTCCTCACAGCACAGTCAGGTATTTACTTTCCAGATTGATTGTGTTATGTGATTCTAACCCCAGTTTGTTGTGATGCTATAGATAGAGAGGAGTATGTCCCTAGATATCTAGACGAGACAGATAGTAGTTCACCCGCCCGACCCATGAGTGTTAGTGATAGGCGGCGCCCTCAGACTACCTCCCATGTGTCGATGAGACCCGATCAGTTGAGAGATATGATTGGGGATGTTGTCAGAGAGAGCCTCCAGCAAGCTGGAGTGGGTAATGCTACAGAGCCAAATAGAGTTACTCCTCCTCAGTTTGAGAGTCATCAGATTCCGAGGAGAAGACATTCCCAGTCTCAGCATCAGTCATATCATCAGTCGCATCCGCAGTATCAGCAACCGTATCAGTATCAGTCGCAGCCTCAGTCAGTTAGAGAGAGGCATCAGTATCCGACAGGTTATACAGATTTCAGTCAGGGTATGAGTTCGGATACAGTGGGTACTGTTCTTCAGAGAGACTTCATCCGAT
>JAJEJH010001257.1:35341-53548 GCA_026122585.1 Anacardium occidentale | reverse complement strand
AGGTTCCCAGAGTTAGTCAAGTAAATTCTGGGGTCAGAATTTTTATAAAGGGGTAGGATTGTAACATCCCAAGTTTTTAGAAAAAGCCCTTAGGGTAGAGTTGTGGGGTTAGAAATGAGATTCAGAAATAGGGTGGGAGTCTAGAAGAGTTCAGGGGTGAGTTAGTAGTTTTCCAGAGCTGGGTGGCCTTCGTATGATGCCTTTAGGGAGGTTTCAATCATGCGAAGCGTGGGAAATGAATTTCCTTTATTTTCCTTGGTGCACTCCCGTGCACTGTGCCCTGCACGCCCGTGCAGTGGGTAGTAGGAGAGAAAGAGACGGGAGATTTATTAGTTTTCTTACCCAGCAGTTTCCCATTCTCAGCTTAAGTTTCTTTGTTTTCAGCAGCTCCCAACCCTAGAGCAGATTTCCAGCTTCCAGCAGCTCCCAATCCAGCTAAAGAGACCAGAGATTAGCTTGAGAGAAGATTTTCAGCAGCCATGGCGAGAGGTAAGTGTTTCTTACTCTCTCTTTGCTTTCCCAGCTTGGTTGATGATGTTGGAAACGGTGTTCCCGTTTCCAGTTTGCTGTGTTATGTTTGTATGTTGATATCTGATGATGAGATGATAATTATATGATGATTTTCCACCCAGAATGCATGCTTGCTTTGCTTGTTTGTGTTAGTGAGAGAAATGTGGTTTTTCATGGTGGATTCAATAGAGATTGATGGATGATGAAATTGATGCATGCTATGTGTATATTAAAGTGCCTTGTATGCATGTTTCCAGTTAATTTCAGTTTGAATGAGGAATGAATGTGTTTGGATAGGTTTCCTACATTGTCCAGGTGGGTGCTCGTGTTACAGAACTAGACACACGCATATGTGTCCGCTTGAGCACGCCCGTGTGGCTGGGTTTCTGCGAAAGCACGCCCGTGTGCACGAAGTGCATATGGCTAGGAATGCAGGGACACGGTCGTGTGTCCCTTCTTTGCATGAATGGTTAGTTTTCTTTCCAGAGGAGAGCACGACCATACACACGATCGGGGCACGGTCCCATGTGTCTGGGCACAAGCCCGTGTGCCCTTGTGTAGCACGACCGTGTGCTTGGCCCACACGCCCATGCGTCCGCCAAAATTTCTAGAAAATACAGAAATTGAAGTATTAAAGGTTTGGTAATCCATCTAAGGGCTAATAATCATCAGATAATCCAGAATTCAGATAAGAAATGATACATGAGCATACCATAGCACATCATATAGTCTGAAAGAGGATCTAGGGATCTGAATTCAGTAGTTTCAGTATTCATAACCCAATGTATGGGTTACAGTTTTGGGTGAACTCGATGGGGCATCTGTGGGACTCAGCTTTCTGACACCAGTCAGACTACTCAGTAGTATTTCAGTATTCAACTTTCTAGCCAGTAGCTAGAATGTTCAGCCCACTTGGTCAGGTGCTGAATCCCTGTGTTCATCAGTCTGATCAGCACAGCAGGTACCTTCGGGTACAGTTAGATATTCAGATGTATGCATCATCAGTTTCAGTTTCCAGTTCAGCATGACATGACATCCACATCATGGCATGACTAATTAATAATCAGATAATCAGTAATCAGTAATCAGATAACAGTTAATCTAGAGTAATCAGTTTCGGCGCCAGCAAGCGACTAGATGTATGATTAGGGCCGAGACCAAGTTTGTGTGTGTTGTCTGCTGCTTGCTTGGGCGAGGGAAGTAAGAAATGCTTACTGGGTAATCTTCATCACTTATCCCTTCCTTCTTCCTTCCTTTTCAGGTCAGTTTGCTGCTGGCGAGGAACGGGTGAATTGAGGCTAGCGGGAGAGGGCCCCACACACCAGTATTCAGTTGTATTTTCAGTTTTGGCCTGTGAGGTCCTGTATATGTATTCAGAACAATGTAAAGAACAGTTATATAGTTATGAAAAGCTAGTTTGGGCTCATTGTATATTTCAGTTTATTTTTTAGCTTCCGCATGTGTTCAGATGTATAGCAGCAGTAGTTCTTTTTCGTAGGATTCCCGTCGCGGGTACCCAATTTTCAGTTTATTAAATAAAAGAACAGTATTATTCAGCAGCAGGGGTACTCGTGGCGGCGGGTCTTACAAATATCATGTATTTAATTTGCATAATTGAAAATTAAATTTTAATTTTTGTTTGTATGCATTATTTTCTATATGTGAGAAAATTTTTAACTATGCTTAATGTTTTACATATAAGACACAATTTAATTTGAATTTTTAACTTTGATTATTTAAAATAAACAATTGCTTCATGGTAGATATCCATTTATTAGTTTATGTCTTAAATCCAATACTTTGAAGTTTTTCAATTTTGATAAACCGAATACATAAAAAAAATAAATAAATAGAATTTTTATAGTCATATAAATAAATAAAGTTAATCCTAAAATTTACAGTGAGTAGTGAAAGTAAAATTTTCTAAATGAAAATAAAAGAATTTATAATTCATATATAAGAATCTATAAACGAGAGATCAAGATTAACTATATGTTCTCAAAGATTTGATATCAGTGATTTAAAGTTATACTGATTGAAACTATAAAATTTTGAACAATACTTTTTACCCAAACAAAATTGAAGAAATCGTAATAAGATTTCCACTATTCTAATAGTATTAATATATTAATTCACCATAATTAGACTAAAAATATACTTATTTTTAATCATTTAAACCATAAATCTAATTAATTATAATTATAATATCTAATATTTATCTACTCCAACACTTCAAATAAAAAAAAAAAAAAAAAAACACAATCTCAAGATTAAATGCAAATTCTCAAATACCAACTGGGATCAAATATACACGTGTTGTTTGATTAAGAAATCATTTAATTCAAAATCATATAGCATTATTTTATAGAAAAATAAGATAATTATATACATTTAAAGAAAGATTGAGTTCAATGATTAAAACTGTTAGTATTTTGATGTAATTTATTAGAGAATCACTTGAGACTCAAAATTTTAAGTTGTGGTAAAAAGTTTCAATATTAGTATAAATGGTATTACATATTTAAATTTAAACAAGTTACATCAATAGATAAAATTAAAAATGTAGTATATTCCGTATAATTTTAACATAATAAAATAGTATTCCACTATTGGTTTTCATGGATATTATCTAGTGAAGTAAGAGTGATGCTCATTCCATTATATCTAATATTAAGTTCTTCTAAATTTTTCAAATTTTTTAATACTGCATAAAGAAAGAAAAGAGAAATTAAAATATCACTCTTTTAACGATTTTTTATTAGCCTAAAGCCAATGACTAAACGATATACTAAAATATTTATTATATAATTTTGAAATATCATCTATTTTATTGGTATAGTTGACAATTCATTAATTTTTGGTTTTCCTTCATATGAGTTATTTTATATGTGCAAGAGTATTTCTAATAACACTTTTTTTTTTTTTTGTTGAGATTAATTGCATAAGACTCAAAATTTTGCAAAAGTTTATATGCTACATACCTAAACTTGCTAGAAAAGTGATAAATTTTCAAGTTTGTCAAATTTGCTAAACTTACATCAAAAGACTTAAATGAATAAGATAAAAAAGAAAAAAAAAAAAAAAAAGTTTAAAGATAGAACATGAAAATTAAGTAATCTCTCTCGAGGAAATTTAACTAAATGTTCTCAAAGATTGACTCTATTAAATGATATAAGTACTTTGAACTATTGTTTTAACTCAATTCGGAATAGTCAATTCAACTGAAAATTAATGTTAAATTTATTGTGGATTATGATTCAACATTATTGTAGAAAGTAGGCTACATGACTATTTCTCACCCAAAGTTTGATAAAACAATATATTTTCACCTTTTAGATTTTAAAAAACTATTTTTCCTACTCATCTATCAAAGTTAGCCGTCAAGTTTAACAATCAAATATTATTTATATTATTTTATTAAAATGTTATTATGAGAGTGTAATTAATTGCCATTTGTTCCTAAAATTTAAAATATTACAATAACACCCTTGTCGCACTAAATTATGAATAGTATTTAAATGTGTAAATGTTTTTTAAAATTACTAGAGGAAAATGAATATTTTCTTGTACCTTGTTTCAAACATTATCGTATTCACCTTATTTCTTTTAAAAATATAATTATAACTCTCATAGTCTATAATATAATATTTATACCCTAATTTTTTGAGTTTTGATAAACTCCTTTGAATGTAAATGTTATTTTTTAAATTACTATAGAGCAGATTAAAATTTTAAAAATACTCCAAAATTTTTTGAATTTCCTAAAATGCCTTGAAAAATTTTCTTTAATACCTCTAATATTTTCAAGAAATATAGTTCTTCATCAAATATATGATTATAAGTCATTGACACTCCTATTTATATATGCATTTTAAATTATTTTTAATTGAAATCACTATAAAATAGGGGTAAAAAATAATCTAATAAAATTTTGGTAACAAAAGTTATTTAGCTTTGGGGTTTTTTGTGATTTCAATAATTTTAATAAAAATTTAACAATTTTTAAATACATTTAATAGAAACATGCAAAAATGACTTTTTCTAATTTAAAGGGTGGAAGGTTACGAATTCATCAAATCTTGGTTGGGAAATGGCATTTGGCCTAAAAAGTATTACATATATAAATTCCACATGTAAACCAATGGATTAAAATTAATAAAGTAGTAGATACTAGATGATTCCAACATAATAAAATAGTATTTCACTATTAATTGTCATTGATGTTATCTAGCGAAGTAAGTGTGTCACTTATTCCATTACCCCTTAGATAAAGCTCTTTTTAAGTTCGTTAAATCTTTTAAACTAGCATGAAGAAAAGAGAAATTAAAATATCAATCTTCATCAATTTTTATAGGCCTTGAACCAATGACAAAACTAAGTAGCGATATATTTGTTATATAATTATCATGTCATCTATTTTATTGGTATAATTGACAACTCATTAATTTTTAATTTTTCTTCATATGAATTAGTTTATTTGTGTAGGAGCACTTCTAACTATACTTGCATTTTTAATTGTGATTAATAGCATAAAATTTAAAATTTTGCAAAATATTAAATGCTATATACCTAAACTTGCTAGAGAAGTGTTGATTTGAATTTTAACTTAGATCCAATATTTTCAAGTTTGCCAAATTTGCTAAATTTGCACCAAAAGATTTAAATAAATAATATAAAATAGAAAAAGAAAAAGAGTTTGCGAATCACATAGGAAATGAATGCGTAATAAGATGACTGAAACCATCAAACACAATTAAGAGACGACAACTACTCTTAGGTGAACAAATATGTTACTCATTTTTCGTAGGTATATATGTGTTTATATATACACACAAATTCATAGGTTGTGGATGTGTACGTTTGTGTAGGGAAAGCAAATGGAAAATACACGTTAAAATCTAGTTTTGTTAAAATTGATATAAGATTAGTTCTGATTTGAATGGAAAGGTTTGTTAGCTCCCAAGATTGATGCTAAAGTCTTACAACTTCACCCCAAAAAAATCCAGCTTAAGTATCCACTAATTTTATGTATTTTCATGCAAGAGTTCCCCTAAAATCAACTAATGGCATGCTCCACAACATTCAATCTCCATCACCATATCAGATCACAATCCATACTCTAATATATCCAACATTAATCAACAAATAACCAAGTAAGAAAGGTAGAAATATTAAAGCTCAAAACACAACTCAAATGAATCTCAACTTGGATAAAAATTACAAGGAATGTAAGAATCGAGCCTAAAGGATTTCTCGACCAACTTGACTCAAAAACCACCATCAAATTTACCTTGCTCAAATTTTGATAAAGGTTGCAAGAAAATGAACCTCAAGTATAAAGAAAATGTCCACCAACTTGAAGGTGAATCAAGGATAAAGAAAATTAGCGATAAGTTTAAAGGATTCTCTCCACCCACTTAAATCTAATTCCATCACATAAATTCTTCCATCACCAACTTCTTCTTACTAGAAAGATTGGGTAAAGAAAATATGCATTCATATAAGCCACCAAGCTTCATGGAACCAAAAAGAAAATTCTCTAAATTTTCATTTCATCAAAAAACTTCTCTACAATGAGTTTAGATTGCCATTTTATAGGTCAGATACAACTTTGGTTGAAAATTAACCCCAACTAACTTAATATACATTTCAAATCACATGTAATAAATGAAGGTAAATATTAAAAGACAAATTAAATAATTACTCTAAAACCAATTACAATGTTCAATTAAAAGATAGGCCAAACGATAGATTGCCACTCAAGGTTTGGCTTAATGACAAATTCCCACCCTCAAAACTTTAAAAAGCCAAATACCCACCCTCAAAGGGGTATTTTGGTCTTTTTGAATTAAAATTAAAAAATAAAATTTATAAAAAATATTAAAATATAAATAATATTAAAATTTTAATAAATTAATAAAAAACTAATAAAAATTAATAAAAAATTTAAAAATAAAAAAAGTTTAAAAAGCAGTCATCGTCGTCAGCAGCATTGTCGGCGACGATGGTTTCCTTTAACTTCGCTAAGTGGTCGAAAACGACCACCTGGTTCTATTGACAATCGGATTTGACTGTCACGATGTCAGAGGCAGCTAGATTTGGCGGAGACAGTCATATCTTACTGTCTCCACCATCTGAAGTGGCTAAAAACAACTAGAATCAAAGATTTTGACCATTTTCGACCTTCTCTAATGATGAAGATGACCAAATCTGACAGTCTCTACCAGATGGTCGCCTCCCCATCGTGGTTCCTAGATCAGACATCCAATAGAACCAGATGTTTGTTTTTGGCCACCTCGCAAGGTTAGAGGTAGCTATCGCCGATGGCGGTGGTGGCTACTTTTTAAACTTTTTTTATTTTTTTAATAATTTTTAATAATTATTTTAAAATTTTTTAATTTAATTTAATTTTTAATATTATCTATATTAAATTTTATTTTAATATTAATATTATAAAGGGTATTTTGATCTTTTCCATAGTAAAAGGATGACAACTTGGATTTTAAAAGTTTTACGGGTGGGAACTTGTCATTAAGCCAAACCTTAGGTGGCAATATGTCGTTCGACCTAAAACATATAAACAAAAATCTAAAATATCATAACTTGTATGCTTATATCTACCCTTGAATGGATTGTCTTGCTTGATGTCCAACTTGGATGTTTGATCTTGAATATTGAAGTTAAATTGTATTTAGATGTTGTTGAAAATTATCAAAATCTCAAGGCTTCAAGGATAATGCATGGGAGAAGTTTGGATGTCAAAACGCATGCAAAAATATCTTCAAAAGGTAGGAAAATTGATTGCAAGGAGAAACCTATGCATTGGATGCCATGTTGTGACGACAAACTGAAGGAGCAAGTAAGCACAAACATGTATAATGAAGCACAAGCGTGCATGAAACTTGTGCATAAGATAGGGGCCATACACTATGGCTTTTTGTCGTAACGTACAGGAGTGTGCTCGAGTGCATGCATCACACACGAGTGTGCACACTTACTTACATAGCAAGGCAGCACACAGGCATGAACATGCACGGGCATGTGCATAGCTATGCATGTAAGTAGGGCTCTTCCTTAGCTTGCTTGTTTCTAGCCAGATTCTCACTTAAATCGACTTCCATTTTTTTTCATTGGCTTTGTATGAAGCCACTTGTTAAATAAGGATACCTTGGGCTACCAGGAATGATGCTTGAGTTTTATTCAAATGTGTGACTTGAACTTATGCTTGTTTGTCATTTATGTCATTATATCCTCAAAATTGGTGTGATCAGCTTGAGCCAACCACTATAAGAGCATGATTGGCCTTCCTTGGTTATCTTGGATTGCATAAAAGCTACTTGGATTCATATCAAGTTCTAGACTGTAGATGCTATAAACATGGATTGACGTGAGACTCTGCCAATATTCATGTTGTGTATTTGTGGTTACTTTTCATAGAAAAAAGAAGTGAACAAAATTAGGTTTGTGCTTGTAGTTGTATTATTTTCTAACTATTCTTTTTTTATAGTAATTTTTTCTTCCATACCTATATTCACAATCAAACAAAGTGCTATAGAGAGGATACAAAAAGCTATTCACGAATTTTTGTGATTGCTTCAATCAAGTGAATTATTATGATGTGTTGGTTTTTGCTAAGAATAAGTTTCCATCTAAATGGTTAGGTTACCAGCCTACCTCAAATTTTGTTCATTGACCATGCAGGTATTTGTATATACCAATATAGCCATTGCATTACAAATTCTTAAAGGCAACATCATCATTGAAGAACTCTCTGTATTTTTGGGAAAGAACTACATATGTTTGCTATTTATCAAGAGATCAATCTTTGTATTCTTGGGAAGTTTCTCAAAACTTCGTAAAACATGTATAAATTTCTAGAAAAGATATCTTTATTACCTTTTGTTCATAAAAAGATATACTATTTTGTTTGAATTATTTTGCTTATAGAGAGACTGTAAAAGAAGAAATGTACGATTTGGTGAAAAAGTGTAGCATGTAATAGCCCTGGATTCAATAGGGCACTAGGCTTGATAGACTTGCTAGGTTCTTGATTTATTTACCAAAACGATGTTTTTCAATTAAAATCAATGTAACACTCATTTTCTTCATGTAACACTGTCTTTTGGTAATGGATATCAACGTCATCAATTGTGACTAGTTAGATTTTCAATTGTACTTCATTGCATTTTTAGTTTGATGTCTTTCTCTTGACTCTTCATGATTTTTGTCACTCTTTGTTGGTCAAATGAAGCTTAACGAATTGTGTTCATTTTCTTCATGGTTTTTTTTGTTTGATGCTCTATCATTGAGTAATGTTTTAGATTTTTGTTGTAATTAATTATAATTGAGATTTGACATTAAAAATTATCTTATGGATATCCTGAAATATAAGAGCTATTTTGCTTGTACACGGTTATGTGCCGTTTATGCATGATCATGTGTTGGTTGAATGAATTAAAATGGCTCTACACGATTATCCTTGTATGACCTATGTGGTAGTACGCTTCATACTTTTTATCATACAGTCATGTGAATATTTGCTATATGGTCGTGCATTGATTGGGATTCTTGACCATATGCATGACAAGACTGGACGACTAAGTGTCTCGTGCTCTTTCTAAAATGTATACGTACGGTTATGTGACCAAATTGAGCACAGTTATGTGTTTGACCATTCTTCTTTGACTTAGCACGTTTACCACCACACGATTGGAATACCCGTGCTTCTTCATGAAATTCAATAACATGATTGTCTGTCAAAATGTAACACAATCGTATGTTTCACTTGAGCATTTTGACCAAACACAATCACCTTGCATAGTTATATTGGTAGTGTTGCTTCCATGTTATGCATACATGGTTATGTAGAATATAAGCACGATTGTGTTGGACCTGAAAATTTTCTAGAAAAATTACAAGCCCTAGCACAATTTCCAACAAGTCTTATGTTTTGGTTACATGAGTTGTTAAATAGTTATACACGGTCGTCTCATACAGACACACAGTCGTGTGAGACTTGAAACCTGTAAAAATAAACTGTTTCCTTTCTTTCGTCATAAAATTATTCATGCAAGGGATTAATTAGCTATTTTAACTTATTTTTATTATCATCAAAACATCAAGGGTTCAACAATCTTCTCCTTTTTGATTGATGACAAAAATATATAATTATTTGTTAAAATTGTTTAGAAAATAAGTTTCAAAATATACTCCCCCTCACTTTAAGCTTTATTTACACTCTCTATTAGTTTAAGCTTTATTTAAACTTCATTTTACCTTCATTTATTATGCAATTTTAATAGAATGTTCTCACTCACTCAACCCATTCTTCCCCTTTTTTTGACATTAATCAAAAAAATTTTGATAGAGTCTTATCTGTTTTTCTGATATTTCCCAATAAAAGACAAGAAAGAAAATGCACTCTCAAATAGAGATGTCATGCACCAATTACTCCAAGTCACAATCATCATCATACCAACCATCATAAAAGTCATCATCTCAAAATCAATAACCAATATCCAAGAGTAAGATTGCAAAAGCATTAGGCAAACCATTATAATAATATTCAGTAATTAAAGTACTAAGTATCAAAAACAAAATCAAACACAAGCTACAAGACATAACAAGAATAATGTTCCTAAATATCAAATCATCATAAAAAAACATGCAGCCACAAATAAAGTTCCTTAAAAAAAAAATGTTAAAAATCATGAAATGCAAGTCATGAGGTATGTGAGAAAGATCAAGGCTTTGGAGGCATTTGCAGGCCAACGAGTTGCTAAGGCTTTAGCTTCCAAGACTTTAACTCTAGATTCAAAAAAAGCTAAGTGAGTTAAGGCACCGTCCTTATATGATATGAATTCCTTTTAGGCTAGAATTTGGGATTAGATGTGAGAATTAATAATAGATTTGGAGTTATAAAAGTTTAGGGGTGAGATAGTGAGTTTTCAGAGTTAGTGTGGACTACGTATGATTCTCCTTGGGAGGTTTCTTTCATGCGAAGTGCGAAAAATGAAGTTTTCTCATTTTCCCTTGTGCATGACTATGCAACTTAGTGTGCACACCCGTGCTTGCTTGTAGAATGAGAGAGAATGTAGTTTAAAACCTTTCTCACTCGTCCTTATCCATTTTCATCCAAGTTTCCATCTTGTTTTCAGAGAATCTTAATCCTAGGAGTGTGAGTCAGCAGCTTGAAGCTTTTAATCCAGTAAAAGAGTAAAAAATTTAGTTAGAGAAGAGATTAGAGCATCCATGACAAGAGGTAAGTATTTTTTTTGCCTCTTCTTTGAGTTTCCCAACATGTGTTTGATGAATGATGAGGTATGTTTGTGTTTCCAACATGCTTTGTAATTTGTATGATCTGATTATATGTTGATATGATGAGGGTGAAGTGATTATGATGATAATTTCTGCCCATGGACATGCTTCATGTATGTGTGTGCATGGCTATGTGTTTAAATGATGTTTTGATGTTTGATTATGATGTTATGTGTTAATGATGAAATTGATATGTGTATATATGTTGTTTGAGTTGTTGGAAATGAATTAAATGAGTTGATTGTAGATATGTTAAGCATTGGATGGAGTTTTGCAAGTTTCAGGTATAGATTTACCGAAACAGAACAGCACACATGCCCATGCACCCTTGCAAGTGTAGGGTCATGCCTATGTGCACGAGTTATGCATGACTGTAATTAAGGAGGTCATGACCGTGTGCTTAAGGGTCATGACCATGCGTAAGCGATTGAAGAGAAATGAAGCAGACACTCCAGATGCTAGCATGACCGAGCTACACGGCTAACACATAGCTCGTGCATCTTCATATACGCCCATGTGTCCCAACATGCTTGCCCGTGCATAGGTAGAAACTTAAGAAAAAAAATTAAAAATAAAGAATACAACATGAGAAACCTTTATAACAACGGTAAAACATTAAATGAAGATGACATACGATAATATGATGCATCATGAGCATGTTATAGTATAGCATGCCAAAGTATTTTTAGAAAAAGAGATCAGGGGATCCACTTGCAATAGTTTTCAACACTCAGAGCTTGATATCTGGGTCAGTTAGTAAGGGTGAACTCGAGGGGGCATCTGTGAGATTTCAGCTTTTTGACTATGGTCAAATTAATTTAGTTTCAGCTTACTGATCCAAGGACTAGTATGTTGTATATTTAAGCTTACTGGCACTTTGCTAGTTTGGTTCAGGCCACATGTGTAAGACCCGCTGCCACGCATACGTCTGCTGCTCTTTAATTCTTTACTTTTATTAATATACTAAAAATTTGAGTATACGCAACAAGAGTCTTACGAGAAGAAAATTGTTACAATCTGAATACAAAAGCATGTGGAAGCTGAATACTCTGTTGGTAATAACTTCTCCTGTTACCAAATCAATGATTAACTGTTACCAAAATCAATGATTAACTGAGTTTTCCCTTTATCCTGTTTATGGTAATGCTCTGTTGGTAATAACTTCTCCGGTACTCTTGGCACTTGTATTAGTGCCTTCACATTCCGACTTTCTTTCCTAGCCTATTCTATATCATGGGCAACTTTGAATAGACCATAAAAAATCCAGGGTACATATCCGTGTTCTTAAAAGTGATAATCTACAAAACATACTAGAATGCAAGTATAAAATCCATAATAAGTCATTTTAAAGGAGTTCTAGAAGGTTCACAGAAATGCAAATGACACATTGAACATAAAGGGAAATTTTGGTTGAAGGCCATATCAAAAATTCTCAATAAATTGCAAAAATGTTTGGCTTATGAGAACCAACAATTTTCTTATAACACATAATCACAAAAGAAAAAATAGAAAACATGGCAGGAAGGACCGCTGCCTTATAGTACAAGCCTGTTCATTGCCTGAACATGAAACAAAACACAATACACTCTACCTACTATTCGCAAGAAAGTGAAGACTATAAGCTAAAATAGGTGACTGAATATTTCCACATGTTAAAAAATTAAAGTAAAATATCTTACCTAGAATGGGATGTCGATGCCCTGGTTGGGATACAGGACCTTATCATAAACCAAGGACGAATGCCCCAATGAACAACTGATGTACTACCACAAGGTATAATGGCCATTCAAAATGTTCAGCAAGTGAAAAGTGCTTAAAGCTTAATCTAAATATCCTTCTGCAAGCTGAAAACATAAATTTTAGTTTACAGAGCTTATAAGTAATAATCCATATTGCATTTTTACCACATTTCCATTAACTTATATAGGGGCTTAATATGCCCACAGCGGTAAACCCTGCTTTTAAAAAAATAAGAACAATGGAAGGAAAACACATAACAGCAAATCCTAAATAAGAAAAGAAAATAAAAACAACACCGAACAATTTGCAACATTAACCCCAGAACTTAATACTAAATTTTACACTTTTGTTTTCAGCCAGGCCAGAAATAAAATTATAGATATTTCATAACAATAAATAACTAAAAAAGAAAACCGAAAGAAGAAACAAACATGAAACAAATGAACAAAAACACCATTATTCGGAGCACAAAATTATGGCTGACGAAGAGAAAGACAAGTAAAAGCGAACCTGATTGGTGCCGTTACGTGCGGCACAGGTAAACTCAAGGATGAGGCTATTGATACCCTGGTAACCTGGTTTCCACCCAAGGTTAGTCTCTTGACCAACTTTGACCCCTAAAATACCAATTGTACCCTTATAAATAAAAGTGATTTGATTTTTACTTAAACTATACTAGTTAAACTATTATAATTTGACCATCTTTGACCATTAGAATACCTATTTTGGCTTAGAGTAAATCTGTATAATTATTAAAATCAATAAAACAAAAAAAAAAAAAATTAAAGTGATTTGATTCTTTGAACAAATCATATGTCCATTATAGTGCTATTTACTTTTTACTCAGGCAACCATTATAAGCGTTTTTTTGTCCTAAAATAATAATATTGTACCAAATTTTATATTAAATGACTATCATATTCTTTTATTGGTTAACAAACTAAATAAGTTAATAACCCATGTTAGTTTATCAGAAAACTACTAATTTTTCTACCTAAGTGGTTGTTTACCCACCATCATTCATTACAAAGGCCTAACTATAGATTGTCTTGCCCTAATTCAACAACCAAACTACTCCTAAATGGTAGATTGTTAGGGCCTGAGTATTTGATGCAATGACGATAATATCTTAGGCATCATTGTTAAAAGTGAAATCAAAGATTGAGCATGAAATAATGGTCATCAACTGTAATTTTAGTGTCATTAATCGAAATATTCTAAAAAATAATTAGAAGTTGGGGGTTGACTCCTTAATAAGTTCATCCTTAATATTAGACAACTATCAAATATATGTAAAAAGAATAAGATAGACATTCTATAAGCCAAGTAAAATGACCAATAGATCATCCATCTCAAATTTAAGATAATCGAACAATCATTTCAATAGTTACTAAGTCAAGATTCTGTATAAAAGAGCCTAATTTTTTAATTGGTTGTTCATCTTTCTCAAAATTGAGTTGTTGTCTTTATAAAGAAAGAGGCCACAAGTGTTTATGTGAGTATTAGATACCTTAACATGCAAACTTAATATATCATTAGATTTATTATATTTGTATCATATTTTTCTTTGGTTTCTACTATTGATGATTATTTTATTTTATTTTTTAACAATTGACATGTATGTAAACAGATAAAATAAAATGCTCCATATTTTAAAAGCATAATTTTTTCATTACGATAATTTATTAAAATTTGTTTTACAATGTAATTGTTAAAAAAATAATATTCACTTTAAGTTTAGTTTAAAAATTTAAACATAATAGTAAATAGAATTAAAATAATATATAGTAAATGTTAAGATAAATAATTAGATTTTTAAATTATTTATTGATTTTTCATAATACAATATTTTAGAATTGATTATCAATTATTTTTAGAATTGTAATTTAATAAATAATCATTTATCATTTTTATAAATTGTGGTAATCTTCTGCATAAAAATCATTAATTGATTGGATAATTATTTATTTATTTAAATAAAAACCATAGGTAAAAATGACTTTAGCCGTAAAAACATGTAAAGAAAATATGTTAAAAATATGAAAGTGACAAAAGTCTCAAAGGAATAAAGGGGAAACATTGAGGGACAATAATGAAGGGAAACGAGACAGAAGAATAAGAGAGAGATAAAAAAATTGGTGTAGAAAAATCATCAATCCAAGCATCTAAATAGTTATGGATATTGATATTTGGTTGGTGATAATGATTTGTTGTCATGTTGTGACTATGCTTATTTGATTATGCAGCTATACTTGTCTTAAATTAGTTGGTCATTATTATTGAACAATGTAAGTATGATGTATATGGATATATGTTTATGTTGCACTATTGACATACTTAGTATTCATGTCAAAAGTGACTCAAATTTGTGTGTTTTGATTTCAAATGACATGAATTCAAACATTGTTTGTCCCCAATGGTCAAAACATGCAAAATTGATGCATATGTGGTGTTTTGATCAAATTTTGTGCATAAAAGGTCTTTATTCCCCTAAATTCCTGAAAATTTATAAAAATAATTTAAAATATGTCAATTTTGTTTTAAATGTTGTTAGACATATTTGAAATGTGTTTGTAAGTTGATTTCAATGATTTAAAATAAATAAAAATCAGTTTTGAAATGTTACGATATTCATTCCAAAAATCTTATGTGTCAAAGCTATAGTTTTCTACAGATTTCTAAGTTTTTATGGTCATACACAACTGTGTGCTTGATGTACAAGATTGTGCATGCATCATTTCCCGAGTCATAAGATTGTGCTTTAGCGTTTTCATGATCGTGCATGTTCTATAATTAGACATAAACAACCATGCATGTGATCTACATGACCATGTTTGGCAAAATCTATAGAATTTTTTTTACATTTTAAATTTTTAGGTATTCTGCAAACACATTCCCCTAAATGTTTTACATGATCATCTCTTATGCAGTAAAATATTGATTTTTTTTTTTGAAAATATCCATACAAAAAAAAAGGGACAAATGACATGATTGGATGCTCTATGCGTGTTGATTGTATGCTAGTATGAGGGGGAGTATTCATATCTTAAAATGATTGAACAAAGGGGGAGTCTTCATTTATTCTAGTATTTTAAAAAGGGGAAGTTAAAATTATATATGAAAAGGGGAGATTTCTATGTATAATTTGATAGAATTATTTTATAAAAGAAGAGAAAAGTTTTGTGCTTAAATGAAAATTTTTAACATACCTTTTTTATTTATAACAAAAAAAGGGAAAGTGCATTAGTATGTTAAAGTGAAATTATTTCTTTTTTATATATGTTATGTGTTTAATGCATTTTAACATAAGTTTTGTCATCAATCAAAAAGAGGGAGATTGTTGAACACCTATATGTTTTTAATTGATGCAAAACTTAGGTAAAAATATCTAAACAGTCCTTGCATGTAATGATCATGACAAGAGATAACAAAAAGGGTTTTATTTTGCAGGTTTGGCCTTGCACATATCATGTATGATCAGACCGCATGGCCATATATATAAGGGGAATACATGATTTGGTTAAGTCATGTAAGTGTCCGTGCACAAAAAAGCAAGGACACACGACCGTCCAACTTTCAGGTGCATGATCGTGTGTCATATGTATAAGAAAGCATTGTCAGAGTCTCTCATGCAAGCCTAGCCATACTAGTGTTATAAAGACTTCACTAGATACACACATGTGTAGGAAAGTTCACATGATCATACAACCTGGAAAACTTGATCGTATGGTAATTGTGTAGGTATCATGCATAAGACTGTGTGCTATTTTAGAATATATAAAGTAATGAAGGCATGAAGGCACACGATCATATATGTGCAGCATATGCACATGCAAGGTTCATGCAATAGAAAAAATTCGACAGTTAAAGAGCATATATTAATGAAAGCACATATTGACGAGAGCACAACTATGTAGCATAGCACACTATCGTGCATCTGCCCAAATTTGCTCTAATAGCTTTTAAATCAATTGCAATGGCTATATTTCGTAAATCCTATAAATTGGAGCTAGTCTAAAGATTATAGGTTAGATAATTAGGCTAAAACTCTTATTTTTCTATTTTATTAATCTCTTCTCCACTTTCTTTCTCTAATTCTCACTGTGTGTCATTTGAGAGAGTCTTTGTGAGCTTACTTTTGCATCTGCCTATCAAGAGACAAATTTCTTTTTCTATGTTTCGAAAACCCAAAGGTGCAATCCCATAAAACTAGTGTAGAGTAAAATTATGTGAAACTATATTAAAGACGCAATCTTTTGTATGAAAACTAGTGTACAAGGGCAAAATGCTTTGGACAATAACTATTGTAATTTTTTGGGTTATTGAAATTGTTAGAGGAAAACCTTCAAGTAGAGTTGCTTGGAGTAGTAGAAGTAAGAGACTTGTAAAGAAGCTCTAAACCACTCTAAATCAGTTGAGTAATTTATTTCCCTTATCTCTTTACTTTATTTTTGTGCTTTAGATTATTGTTTGCTTGGTTTGTATATAAGTTATTTGATTCATAAATTGTTATTGTTGGTTGATTGGATTGTGAGTAGGAAAAGTTTTTAAGTTTTCATAAAGTTTTTGAAAAATCTATTCACTTTTCCTTTAGGTTTATTTTGTCGTATTGGGGTTTAACAATTTTCAACACCCTTTTGGGGATGCATGCAATGATTCAGTCCAACATATAAGATTATTGTCAAGTAATGGTACTAAAACTCAAGTTGATTCTTATATATAGAAAGAGCCTCATTTTGATGCTTTTATTAGTAATTAGAAACTTTTGTCTCTACCAAATGGTAGTTTAGGTATTCAAAATCCTAGAAAACTAGGAATCAATGATTGTGGATATTATAGGGGTCCTCTAGGCATAAGGGTCATGGCACAATTTTTACTGTTACCTGTTTCTTGTCCTGTGTTGTAGGCACTCATATTGGATATCGCTGTTTACTGCTCTTCTGTAATTTAATAAAAATATAATTAAAATAAATAAGGAAATATCACCAATAATACCCAGTAGAAATACCTAAATTGAGCTGAAATGCTGCAACGGAAAACATGTGGTGCATATGTATACATTTATATATACATGCCCGAAAACTTCATTATATTAAAAATATGTACAAAGGATGTGTGTGATGAAATATTTACAATCACTTGCAAATAAAACTGAGCAAGCATGCAACCCGAAGCATGCTACAAAAATAAAACTGAATCCCAGTCGACAGTCATCTCCTCCTCTCAGCCCCCAAATACTGACCTGCAAGAGAAAGGAAAGTAAGGAGTGAGTGATATATTCACCTAGTAAGTGTTTCCTATCTCTAACCCTAAACCAATCCTCCTCGAATGATTGCCACATAATCACATTCTAGAGACATCATATACACGGGAGGAACCCAAACTGGTTCTCACGTGTAATCGCTTTGATCTTAGCTTCTCACATCTTTACCGTTCTCGTAATTGTTTTCTGAAGTTTACGTATCATTACATGGCTTTTTATATTATGATGTTCTGTTATTCGTGTCTTGTTACACGATGTTTCATATCATGAGTGCTACTGTTTTTTACTGTCTTATCATTCTCTGAATGATACGCTATTGTATATGTCATGTGAAAATGACATGCTATGAAACATGCTAAAAACATAGCTAGGCTTGG